>CM053594.1:160517952-160529548 GCA_028646575.1 Pseudocheirus occidentalis | reverse complement strand
TCCTTGCCCTGGGAGCAGTTTGGCTGGACCCACTCTTCTCCCCAGTTAGCAAAATCCACTGACCTTTCTCTTAGCCTTTTTGTCTTCTGGCCTGATAAATGTGGTAACTCTGCCTCCAGTGCAGCCGATCAGCTCTCCTATAGACGAGGCTCCCTGCCGGATGACCCAGGGCCTGAGCCGGCAGGGTTTTGGCTGTGGGTCCCAGACTACTGCGAAGAGCCCCGCCTGCTGCGCTGCCTGTAGCAACAGATGTGCTTTCAGGCTTGTGGAGAGTTTTGGAGCTTGAAAATCTGATTAGCGTCCCATTTTATGAGTATTTTAGCGTGTTTGTGTGGGAGCTGTGGTGCTTTGCTGCTTCTACGCCGCCATCTTGGTTCTGCCCCCTCTCTGCACAATTTTTGCATGTGTTTTGACAACAGGGTGGGAGCCCACCTTCCATGGTAATTATGCCAGACTTGGATAAGCAGACAACTTTTAGGGCACCTATATTCTAGCCTCTTCCTTACAATACGGGGTAAGCGCTGTGATCCTTAAAAGATTTCTCAGACACCCAGGGGACTGATAAATCCCACTGATCTTTCCAATAAGAAGATGACCCTATGACCTGGGCCACCTGTGTGCATGGTTATAACTGTAGTTCTCACTGTATCTATACCTCCTTGCTTTGTCACTTGCCTATCACCACAGAACTTAGAAGTACTTAAAACCAATAATAAAATGGTATGAGTGATGTCTTTTGATTAATGCATAAATTGGATTTAGTTGAAGCAGATTTGAATAAGTTGTTGGCCTCACTCTCTCCTCCAGAGTTCTCATAGTCCAGTGGAAGGACAGTGTCAAGATGACTGGTGATGTTTCAAGATGCATTGATGGACCTTGGCATCTTCTATGTCTAACCAAACTAAGTTCTCCACAACCCCTACTTTAGCTGCCTTCATGGATGTCCAAACAAATTATTCTCATCCCACCAGGGAAAGTTTTCACATGCTTGGAGTAGACACTCCCCTACCTCACTGGTGGGTTAGTGGCCCCTCAGTTACCCTCAGAAGAGAAACTGTACAAAAAACATGAGGAAGTGACAGGAGGTAGAGGGATACTGCTATAAGTTCATTTCAATGGAAGTCATTTTCTTATGACTTTAAAATGTCATGATGAAAAAATAAAAAAGTAATCATTCATTTTATGCACCCTAAATTTCTATTAAGTCATTTGAATGTTAATGGGACCATGGGATTCTAGAATGGCTATAAGGCCAATATTTCTCTTGCAAGAGATCAACTTAACGGTGGTATTAAAATATCTGATTTCCTGAATTTAAATCAATCAAGCATGTATTAAGTCCTTACTATGTGCCAGACACTGCATTCAGCCATAGTGGATAAGTAATGGATTTCAATAAGGCAACATGCTTCGAAGTGGCCTATAATATGCCTCTAGTAATTTATGCTTCCTTGGTGATGACAAAGGGACTAGCAGGTAGCTGTTTTGTAACTGATAATGGCCTCATGGAATTAGAAAAAAAGTGAAGCTAAATCTTTTTTTTTTCCTTTCTGCAACTGGATGTAGTGCCCGAGGGCTTCTGATTTGTAGTCTATCAATCATGTGCAAATTCCATGAGAGTGTAAATGGAAGTGTCTTTCCTATACACTTCCAATTCAACTCTCTTCAGCAGGGGATTTTGCCACAAGGAGACTTGCTATTAATGTTTTTAGTACGCTGTCTGGTCTATAGCTACTTGAGTTCAAGTCTAGGTGGAATGAGTAAGTATAACGAAAAAGAAAAATAATATCATGGCCCTCCCTTTTACATTTTATGTACAATATGAAGCACATAGAAGAGGCCAACGCAGAAAAAGAAATGTCAAATGAATCAAGTTTTTCTCTCTCCCCTGAACTTTAATCTGACACAACTACTTGCATACTGGTTACCTCCGTTGGTATGTCTCATCAATATCTCAAACTCAACGGACCACAAAGAGACTTGATAATTTTCATGCATAAATGCCATTCAATTTCCCTAAATCATCTTTAAGTCTATTATAGGCAATAGCACCCACCTGCCAGCTTTTTTTTCACTTCAGAGTTAACCCTGACTCTTTCCTCTCTCACACATTCCTAGAACTAATCATTTTCTAGTTGTGTTCTTTTAAGTTACACAACATTTCTCATATCCATCTCATTTCAGCCCTGTATCATCTCTCATCTGCACCATTATAGCAATAGTATAATTTGTCTCCCTGCTTCTAGTTTCTCACCTTTCTAATTTATATGCTCCTTAGATATCAAAATAATATCCCTAAGTCAAGCATAGCATTATACATTCAGAAAAAGAAAAGGAGTGAATTTGGAGTTAAAAGACTGAGGCTCAAACCACCTCTTACCTCATTCTCCCCATTTGTAAAATGAAGATGTTGAACTAGTTGAGCCACTGGGGACCCTTAAAATTTAAATTTTATGAGTCAATATTCTATTCAAAACATTATGATATACCCCCAATGCCTCTAGTTTAGAATCAAAGAGAGAGAGAGAGAGAGAGAGAGAGAGAGAGAGAGAGAGAGAAAGCCTTTCACTTTTAGGGGAAGTTATACACAAGAGAGGAAAAATCTATGATAACAAATAAAGTTTCTGATAAAACAGTAATATTACATTAATACCAAAATTACGACTTTAAATATTTAATACTAAAATAAGAAGGGACAATTATTTTACAATTAAACCACTGATTAATAAATTGAATCATATATACTTTCTTGAGGTATTTTTTGAGGATATACTTGGCATGAAAAATTTTCATTGACAAAAGTGTTAATATATATCCCTACTTTCTCAAAAGGTGAATTTGGAAGAGATTTTGATCATTTGAAAAACACACATACAAAACAGGAAATATTAAAAACAAGTTCCACTATCAAGAGTGCTCCAGGAGTAGATCTTAATAATCCTCAATTGAATGTAAAATCCTATCCATCTTTGGAATAACATCAGACTTGTTCTGATTTATAGGCTTTGCATACTAGTTTATTAAATTTCACAGATTGATTCTCGCAAGAATTATGTGACATTCTTTCAAAAACAAAGTGCATTTTCTTTTCATAAAAAAATGCAGAATATACTCCTGGCATACAAATCAAATCTCAAAGTGAGACTTTGATTTGAACTGTGAATTTGAGTATGTATGTATTCATGCATATGTGTATATGTATACACATTTTTATATATGTGCATGGTGTGTATGCATGAACATATGCATGTGTATGTAGACATGCATGTATATGTATATCTACATATGTGCATACATGTGCATGTGTGTGCATTTGTTGGTCTGTGTATCTGTGTGCATGCGTGCCCATGTGCATGTATGTGAATATGCACACATATGCATGTATGTGGATGGCCACACATATGCATAAGCTCATGTTTGCCTCTGTGATCTAACCATGAGATCACATGGATGATATTTTCAAGGCATTTACTACTCCATTCCAGGTTAAATTCATAATAAGGACTAGCAATAGTCAAGAAACAATTTGGTTTGTGTGACTACCAAAGTAATAGTTAAATAGGTTTCTATTTTGTATTACTCAACCAACCATGGTATTTGTTTCTACTTATGTGCTACTGGACAAAGCTGGAGATAATCATGAAACCAGAGGGATTTAGGACCACTGCAAATGTATATTACACAATCTTAACTATGCTTTCACTTTAGTATGGCGTTCATTTACAACCTCCTTGCTAGGTTCACTATCTCACTAAACACAGAAACTTTTCCAGGCTTTTCTCTCTATTCAGACATTCTATGGCTTCTCTTTGCCCAACCATCTCAACTCAGAACCTTGTCTCATATTTCACCAAAAGAAAAGTTGACTATTCATTTAGACCCCAATCATCTCTCTTTCTCATCTTACATCACTTACATCCCTTCCTTCAGTATTGCCTCCTATAACTCTATATCCAGTGAAGAAGTAACCTGTCTCCTAGTAAAAACAGACCAGTCTAAATGCACCAATAATCCCATTACTTCCTATCTTCTCCAGGAGATTGGAGACTATCATCACCACTTTCTTACTATTATTCAATTTCTCCCTATCTATTAACTGCTTTCCTGCTGCCTACAAACATACCACAGTTTCCCAGTACTCAGAAAATCATCACTTATGCCATGCATCATCTGCCAGCCTTTTGACAGCTAAACTCCTTGAGAAAACCGCTTCTAAATATCTCCACTTCCTTTCTTATCACTCTCTTCCCAACTTTGTTCAGTATGTATTCTGAACTTATTAATTGAAAGTGTCTTCTTTAAGGTATCCGTGGTTTTTAATTGCCAAATCTAACAGCATTTTATCAATATTTATCCTTTTTTTAACTTCTCTGCAGCCTTATCCATTACTGATCATCCTTTTCTCCTTAACTTTTTCTTCTCTCTAAGTTAGTATGATACTGTTCTCTAATGGTTCTTCTATAGTCTCTCTATCTGAGACATCTTCTCAGTCTCTGTTGCTGCATATTACTCGATCTTATTTCCACAAACAATAGGGGCCCTCCTTCAAGTCACTGACTGGTGCCCTCTTTTTTCCTCCCTCTCTGCTATTATGCTTAGTGATATCATTGGCTCTTACCTATTCAATTATTATCTCTGTTCAGATGGTTTTAGATCTATTTATCCATCCCCAAACCCTTTCCTTATTGCCAGACCAACATCACCAACTGCCAACTTGACATTGGAACCTGATTACTCCATAAACATCATGAGTCTTGTGTATTGGGAACTTCATTCAGAATCTTTCTCCTAAAATGTTTTTCTTAATTTCCTTAGTATTTTTGTTGATATGTTCAATGATACTGATGGTTTTCCTAATATTGAACCATCCTTGCATTCCTGGAATAAATCCAACCTGGTCAAAATGTATTATTCTAGTTATAAGTTTCTGTATTCTTTTTGCTAATATTTTATTTAAGATTTTTGAATCTATATTCATGAGGGAGACTGGTCTATAATTTTCTTTCTCCGTTTTGTCTCTCCCTGATTTAGGTATCAGTACCATATTTGTGTCATAGAAAGAATTAGGAAGAACTCCTTCCTCACAAATTTTCCCAAATACTTTGTAGAGTATTGGAATCAATTGCTCTTTAAAGGTTGGATAAAACTCACTAGTAAATCCATCTGCCCTGGGGATTTTTTCCTAGGAAGTTCTCTGATAGCTTGTTCAATTTCTTTTTCTGAGATGGGTTGTTTAAGTAATTTACTTCCTCTTCAGTTAGTTTGGGCAACTTCTGTTTTTGTAAATATTCATCCATTTCACTAAGGTTGTCAACATTATATGCATAAAGTTGGGCAAAATAATTCCTAATTATTGCTTTAATTTCATCTTCATTGGAGGTACATTCACCCTTTCCATTTTTGGGATTCAGAATTTGATTTTCTTCTTTCTTTTTTTTATCATATTGAGTAAGGTTCTATCAATTTTATTGATTTTTTCATAAAATCAACTCAGTTTTATTCATAAGTTCAATAGTTTTCTTACTTTCAATATTATTAATCTCTCCATTGGTTTTGATTATTACTAAACTGGTTTTTAATTGGGGATTTTCAATTTGTTCTTTTTCTAGCTTTTTCAGTTGCATGACCAATTCATTGATCTCCATTTTATCTAATTTTTTCAAGTATGCATTCACAGATATAAAACTTCCCCTAAGTACTGCCTTTGCTGTGTCCCACAAGTTTTGATAGGATGTCTCATTATTGTCATTCTCCTGAATGAAGCTACTAATTGTTTCTATAATTTCTTCTTTAACCGACTCATTCTTTAGGATTAAAATATTTAGTTTCCAATTAATTTTTTGCCTACCTTTCCATGGCCCTTTATTACATATAATTTTTATTGAATCATGATCTCAGAATGATGGATTAAATATTTCTGCCTTTCTGGACTGAATTGTGAGATTTTTATGCCCTACTACATGGTCTATTTTTGTGAATGTGCCATGTACTGCTGAGAAGAACACATAATCCTTTTTTTTTTTTTGCTTTTTGGAGGGCAGTTGGGGTTAAGTGACTTGCCCAAGGTCACATGGCTAGTTTTTGTGTTAAGTGTCTGAGGCCGGATTTGAACTCAGGTACTCCTGACTCCAGGGCCGGTGCTCTACTCACTGCGCCACCTAGCCGCCCCGACACATAATCCTTTTTATCCCTATTCAGTTTTCTCCAGAGATCTACCATGACTAGCCTCTCTAAAATTCTATTTGCCTTCTTAACTTCCTTCTTGTTTATTTTGAGGTTAGATTTATCAAGTTCAGAGAGGGGGAAACTGAGGTCCCCCACTAGTATCATTTTGCTACCTATTTCCTCCTCTAGTTCCCTTGACTTTTCCTCTAGGAACTTAGATGCTATACTACTTGGTGCAAATATGTTGAGTAATGATATTGCTTCATTCTTGATGGTGCCTTTTAGCAGGATGTAGTTTCCTTCCTTGTCTCTTTTAATTAGATCTCTTTTAGCTTTTGCTTTATCTGAAATAAGAATTGCTACCCCTGCTTTTTTCACTTTTGCCAAGGGATAATATATTCTACTCCATACTTTTACCATTACCCTGTGTGTCTCCCCTTGTTTCAGATGCATTTCTTGTACACAACATATTGTAGGATTGTGGTTTTTAATCCATTCAGCTATCCACCTCTGTTTTATGTGAGAGTTCATCCCATTCACATTCACAGTTATGATTACTATCTGTGACTTTGCCTCCATCTTATTTCCTCCCCTGTTTATATATGTATGTCCTCGTTTTCCCTTTCTCTCCTCAAGAATTTTCCTTTTGATTACAACCTCCCTCAGTATTCCCTCCCTGTGTTCCCCCCCTTTACAACACTTCCCCCTTGCTACTCTTCCCCTCCCTACTGAATATGCTCACCTTTTTACACCCCTCCTCCCTTATCCCTCCTACTGCTTGAAGGGTACAATCGAATTTTATTTTTTTTCTCAGCCAAAGAAAAAGTAAAATTTATTGAAAGTTCAAGTTTGCCATGTAGGGTAGACTCTTTTTTATTAATAATTTTTAATTTTGTTTCCTTGTTCACATCATTCATTTTCATGAGATTTTTGAATTACAAATTTTCTCCCCATAATTCCCCTACCTCAACCCTAAAACAGCAATCCCACTGTAAAACAGCTCTGCTGCTAAGCTTTCTTACTTTCCAGTAGGACATGGAGGGTCTCCCTACCCCAGCCCCTGTATATCTTAATTCCTATTTGCCAGTATTACAGAGCTTCGAATTCTAGATTCTTTTGATTCCTCCCTTGTCACCCACCCCCACTGGAAGGACAATCAGTTCAATACAGGCTGTGGATGTGTGATCATACAAGACATCTTCAAAGTGGACATATTGTGACAGTGATAATATGTCCCTCCTTCCTATCCCTCCCCCCCTTATTCTGTTCTCTACCCTGTCCCTATCCCTTTCCTGAAGTGTGTGCTTCCAGCATCCCTCCCCAGACCCTGCCCTCCCCTCCATCATCTCCCCTCTCATCCCCATTCCCCCTACTTTCCTGTGTGGCATGATGCGCAGTTTAGAGTTTATGCCATTTCTTCCCTAAGCCAAATTCAATGAGAGTAATTGAAAGGAAAGTTGTAACAGTTATCCCTTGCCTCTTTTATATGGGGTGATTAACAGCATTTTGTCTCTCCCTGTCTCCTCTCATTCTAGTCCCCTCCCAACTCAGAATTTCACCTTTTAAAGTATCATCCCTTCGTCATCATCAATTAATCCTATACCCTCTATATACACACATACACACATGCTCAGCTATGTATTCATACGCATATATAGCCTACTATTTAGACATATGTGTAACTATACTTACATATACATTTGTATTCCCTTCCCTTATCCTCATACTAAGAAAAGTTTCATAAGTTACCATTATCATTTTTCCATATTGGCATGTAAATAATTCATATTTGACAACTTCCTTATGATTTGTTTCCCATGTTTACCTTCTCATGCTTCTTTTATTTGATTGTCAAATTTTCTATTCAGTTCTGGTTTTTTCAGCAAGAGTGCTTGAAAGTCCTCCACCTCATTGAATGACCATATTTTCCCCTGGAATAATATGAACAATTTTGCTGGGTAGTTGATTCATGGTTTTAATCCCAGCTTCTGTAATCTTCAAAATATCATATTCCAGGCTCTTTGATCCCTCAGTGTAGAAGCTACCAGATCCTGGGTTATCCTGATAGTGCTTCCGCAGTATTCAAATGGTTTTCTCTTGGCAGCCTGTAATATTTTCTCCTTTAACTGTGTATTCTGGAACCTGGAAATAACATTTATAGGAGTTTTCTTTTGGGGATCTTTTTTAAGAGGTGATTGGTGAAGTCTTTCAAGTTCTATTTTGCCCTCTGATTCTAAAACATCAGGGCAATTTTCTTTGTGGATTTCTTGAAGTATGCGTTCCAAATTCTTTTTCTGGTCATGAGTTTCAGGTAGACCAATGATTTTCTAATTGTCTCTCCTGGATTTATTTTCCAAGTCAGTGGTTTTTTTCAAGGAGATATTTCACATTGCTTTCTACTTTTTCATTTCTTTGTAACTGTTTAATAGTATCTTGGTTTCTCATAAAGTCATTAGCTTCTACTTGCTCCACTCTAATTCTGAAGGAATTATTCTCTTCAGAATGCTTTTGAGATTCTTTTTCCATCTGGGAAAATTGACTTTTGAAGGCATTCTTCTCCTCATTGGTTTTCTGGGTCTCTTTTGTCATTTGAGTTATTCTATTTTTTAACATGTTGTTTTCTTCAGTCATGTTGTTAACTCTCTTTTCAAGATTTTCTTGCATCATTCTCATTTCTCTTCCCAATTTTTCCTCCACTTCTCTTATCTGTTTTTCAAAGTCTTTTTTCAGTTGATCTATCACCTCTAGGCATTCTTCAAGTGTCTTGGAAGCTTTTGATGTGGGAGTTCTGACTGTGTTGCCTTCCTCCATTTCCATGCTTTGATCCTTTTTGTCCACAAAAAAGGATTCTACAGTTTTATTGCTGTTCTTATTTTGCTTCCTTTTCCTCATGTTGGCCAGTCAATTAATTGGTTGTATTTTTTAAGCTTTGTGCAACTCTGCTTCCAGGGGGGAAAGCTCTGTTCCAAATCGCTTGGGTTTTCCCTACTGCCGGAGTTATTAGCGGGGTGTTGCCACCCCCCCCCAGCTTTGGATTGCTGAGAGCACACCCCAGGACCACCCCCCAAGACCACCGTCTGGATCCAGGATGCTCAACGCAAGAGCACTTGGCCCTGATCAAGCCACTCAGGCCCCCTGTGTGGTCCACAGGCCAGGGGCTCTGAAGCAGCCCAGTGGGGGGAGCTGCTAGTTGCAACCTTCCTGCCCTTCGCCCACTGCTTCTTTGCCCTGGGGGGCAGGTTGGAAAAACTCCTTTTCCTCCCCAATTTAAGTTTCAAAGTTCAACTTTCACTGACCTTCTGTATCCTGCCTTGCTAGATGTGAAAATCACTCCAGGTGCTGTAGATCTGCTCTCTGGGTAGACTCATGCTGCAGCTTGGAAGGCTCGGCTCCTCCCCACCACCCCGAGGCCTGGCCACATTTCTGTCTCAGGCTGGGCTGGCCTCGGCTCCCAGCCTGCCACGGTGAGCCCCTCTTGCCAAGCCGCCTTCAGCAAGAGATGTGTTTTCTGTATTTCTGTGAGTTTAAGAGTCCTAGACTTTTTTGAGGGTCATAATTTATGGGTATTTTGGTTGGTTGTATGGGAGCTGAAGGACCTTGCTGCTTCTAAGCTGCCATCTTGGCTCCACCCCAGGTAGACTCTTAAGGAGCCAGTTTATGCTACATCATTCTGTGTCACTCTCATACAGAGCAAATCTGTACTAAGGCATTCCAAGTCTTTTTCACACAGAGGAAGTCTCTGCTAAGGCATCCTGTGGGGCTCTCACACCACATGGAGGGAAACTAGATTTTCATTCTTAACAGAGTATGTTATTCCCTCATTGAACCCAAACCAATGCTAGTACATTTCCTATATCGCTCCTGTCCCTCCCTCTTTTCACTCTATTGTTATGAATTTTTGTGTCTTTTCATGTTAGAATCTAAAAAGCCATTTGTATTGATCCCTCTTTAAATCAGAACCAATGGGAGTGACGATCATATGATGCTCATTTCCTTCTGTCCCACCCCTCCACTTTAGTATGGTTTTCATGCCTCTTCTTGTGGCATAATCTACCATCTTCTACCTCTACTTTTCCTTTTCTCCCATTACAATTCATTTCTTCCCCTTGATATGATTTTTTTAATCTTCAGATTAGTTCACTTCTACCCACACCCTCTTTCTGTGTACATCCCTTTTAAGTGTCACAATATTTATACAAATTTCAGTATTGACTGGTATCTGCTTCTCATAAAGGAATGTAAACAGTTTGCTCTTATTGAGTCTCAACTTATGTGCATGTGTGAGCATCTGTGTGTTTATATGTATGTGTGTTTGTTTTCCTTGTTTACCTTTTTATGTCTTTCTTGCATCTTTTAAGTGGATATCGAATTTTTCATTAAGCTCAGGCTTTTTCATAAGGAAAGTCTGGATTTATTTCATTAAATGACCATCTCTTTTTTTTTTTTGGAGGGAAGTTGGGATTAAGTGACTTGCCCAAGGTCACACGGCTAGTTTTTGTGTTAAGTGTCTGAGGCCGGATTTGAACTCAGGTACTCCTGACTCCAGGGCCGGTGCTGTATTCACTGTGCCACCTAGCCACCCCAAATGACCATCTCTTTGCCTGAAAGTATATGGTCAGTCTTGCTGGGCTGTTGATCATTGGTTGCAATTCTAGCTCTTTTGCTTTATGAAATATTGCATTCCATTCCCTCCAGTTTTTCAGTGTAGCAGCTGCCAAATACTGGGTAATCCTGACTGTAGTTCCATGATATTTGAATTGCTTCCTTTTGGCTGCATTCAGTATTTTCTACTTGACTTTGTAGCGCTGGAGTTTGGCTACAATATTTCTTGGAGTTTTCCATTTGGGATCTCTTTCAGGAGGAGATTGGTGAATTTTTTCTAATCACCATTTCTCCTTCTGATTCTAGAACCTCAGGACAGTTCTCCTTAACAATCTTTTGGAGGATGCTGTCCAGGCTGGTTTTTTCATCATGGCTTTCTGCTAGGCCGATAATTCTTAAATTATCTCTCCTGGATCTGTTTTCCAGGTCAGTTGTTCTTTGAGTGAGATCTTTTGCACTTTCTTCTAATTTTTCAATCTTTATGTTTTGTTTGACTGACTCTTATTGCATCATAGAGTCCTTACCTTCAATTTGTCGTATTCTCATTTTTAGTGAATTATTTTCCTCAGCTAGCTTTTGGAGTTCCTTTTCCATATGTTCATTTTTCATTTTTAGGGAGGTATCTTCTCTAGTTAGATTTTGGACCTCCTATCCTAGTTCTCTAATTTTGCTTTTCAAAGATTTGATTTATTCAGTGAGATTTTTTTTCCAATTTGGTCACTACCTCTGTAATTTCATTTTGAAAATCACTTTTGAGATCCTCCAAGAAGGCTCTTTGGGCTTGAGATCAATTTGCATTTCCTTCTGTGGTCTGCAGTGTGGATATAGA
>CM053594.1:160500088-160517852 GCA_028646575.1 Pseudocheirus occidentalis | reverse complement strand
TGCCTATGTCCTGGATTTTTGAAGTGGATATCTGCTTCTGGGGTGTTGGGGTCCTGAGATTCTCAGGCTGGGAGGTAGGGGTTTGGTAGCTGTAAGCTCTGAGTGTGTAGCCTGAGGCCAATACCAAGACTCTCAAAGATTCCCCTGAGTTACCCTGAGGCTTACAGAGTAACTTGTGGGGGTCAGGTGGTCTTGCTCCTTCAGGTTTCAGAGTCTGTGTCCCTGAGCTATGGTTCAAGCAGGTTCAGAGCTGGCAACAGCTGAAGGCCTGAGGCAGAGTTGTTGTTTGCTGATTGGCCTGGTGGTGCTAAATTGGATTTTCTTGATAGGACTTGCTGGCTCCACCCTCCTGGGCTTAGACTTTGTATTGTCTTCTTTCCCCTTTCCTCAGTAGTTCCCAAGCCTGAGGTTGTTGCTACTGATTCAAGATTTTACTCTGGGTGGGGCCTTTAATTCTTTCTGGGTCTGGGAGGGGGGATCAGAGCCGCTAAACTTTATTCCTCCATCTTGGCTTCTGGAAGCATGGGTTTATAAGATTAAAAATCCAGATTGCCCCCTCAGAACCTGCTGACCCTGTTGTGGGCCCCAAGTTTTTTCCTACCTGGTTGGTTGATCCTCTGTCCTGTGGTGAGACGGCCATGCTGGGCGAGTCTGCCAGCTTGCTGGGGCTTCTTCTCAGTCTGCTGTTCCATTTTTTCTGCTCCTCGTTGGCACAACTTCCTTGTGCTCAGCATTCTCCTTACCCAGACCTGAGTAGGCACATTCTTGGGCTGTGAATCTGCTCTGCTTAGTCTCACAATGAATTCTGTCACTCCTGAATTCGTTCAGATTCACTTTTTAGCCTTTAGCTCCAGCTGTGGCTTTTCCAAACCACCCTGGGGCCAGCCCTGGTTTCAGGCTGGGCTGGCCTCGGCTCCCAGCCAGGTGTGCTGGGCCCCTCCTGCAGAACTGCCTTCAGGGAGAGATGTGCCTTCTGTATTTTTGTGGGTTTTGGAGCCCTAAAATCTGTTTAGAGTTGTATCCCATGTGTACATAAGGTGGCTGTGCAGGAGCTGTGTGACTTTGCTGCTTCTATGCAGCCATCTTGGCTCCACCTCAGAATGTCTCGTATTATTTTTAAAGTCACCACCATTCTCCTAGTAGACCAGGCTCATAATATCTATGTCATACTCCACCCTTCACTGTCCCTCATTCTCATTTTTAATACATTGTCAATTTCTATCCGTTCTACTCTCATAGCATCTCGCCCATATACAGAATTCTCACATATGAAACTGCTACCATCCTGATACAAGGACTTGTATCACAATGGGACTGATGCCAGGACTTTTTTGTCGGCATCTGATTCATCTCCACACATCACATATCTCCCCACTCAAGTCTATCCTCCATTTAGTTGTCATATTTGTCTTCCTAAAGCATAAGTCTGACTATTTAAGACCTTATTCAATAAATTACAGTGGTTTTCTATTTGTTGATGGATTCATCTGTTTGGTTTTTAAATTATTTTGCCTCCTGTCTACTTCCTACCTTTATAATATTCCTACACTTTTATCCCTTTCTCATTTCCAATAATCTAGTTACACCAACAGCCTTGTTGTTCTGCCAGTACAACACAACAGCCAAAGAATTTTTACTGGCATTCCCCATGTCTAGAATTATCTCCCCTCTTGTCTCCATCTCCTAGATATTCTGGCTTCCTTCAAGTTTCAGTTAAAATATCACCTTTTGCAAGGAGTCTTGCATGTGCTCCATTAATGCTAGTGCCTTTCCTCTGTTATTTTCTCTATTTTATCCACACCATATATTGTTTGTACATAGTTGTTTGTGCTTGCCAGACATTATATTTTAATCACTTTGAGGGCAGCGTCTCTTTTGCTTTTCTCTGTTTCATCAGTACTTAGCATAGTGCCTCCCTATCACAAGGTAGGGATTTAATGAATGTTGTCTTGACAGACAGACTCACATTAAGGGTAAATCTTTACAAATATGGACAAAGAGAGTAGGGCTAACTTGATTCACATATTCACATATGAAAGTCAAAGAGCACTATGTTTTATCTGTCAAATATAGGCTCAATACGAGAGAATTGATTAGCATTTTGTTGTTTGGGTAACTCAGGTTGAATCTAGGCAAAATTGGAAAGCAACTAGCCAATTAAATCAAACACATCAATATAGTTGTAGATGACACTGCAGAACTGGTTATTTGAATGTATTTCTCAAATGAAGAAGTTCTTACAAATCATTTTTATAAGCAAAGTTTCAGATTGCTACCAAACTGCTATAATATTGGTGCTTTAGTTAATGTGATCAAAGTTTTTCTATATTTCTTTAAAAGCTTTTATGGTTGAATTGTTTCAATCTGTCCAACTCTTCCTGACCATATTTTGGGGTTTTCTTGCCATTTCTTTCTCCAGATAATTTTACTGATGAGGAAACTGAGGCAAACAAGATTAAGTGGCTTACCCAGGGTCACACAGTTAGTAATTATCTAACAACAGATTTGAACTCAGATCCTCCTGACTTCAGTGCCAAGAGCCTATCTAATATGCCACCTAGCAGCCCCTTTAAAACATATCCTACAATATTATCTAAAATCTCACTTAGAACAATGTTTATAGATGTATCTCTGTTGCCATGCTTTAGGAACACAAAAATTTCCAAAATGGGAAGTAGGAGGCCTTGTTTAAATTTAGAATTATATTTTTTCTTCTGATGAAACCATTGGTCCAACACATGAAGACTCTGAACCTCAGTTTCCTCATCTACAATGATGGCGTACTCATACTTTCACCACTTCTATCACAGGATTGTTGTAAGAAAACAGCTTTATAGTGTTTAAATTATTTTCATCCTCCAAAATTTTTCCTGGAGGAATTTTTATGTTCTCTTATTTATTCTTCCCACCCCTAAAAATCTGTCTTAAGCCTTCTCTTTTTGCCTATTTCTTCTTTTTTTTACATTGTTTTTTATTCTGTTTCATTTAGTAATCTCATCAGCCCCTATGAGTTAAATTATTGTCTCAACATAGATGATTTTCTAGTCTATTTATTCAGTCTTGGTCTTGTTCCTAAGCTATAATTCCTCATCAAGAACTGGTAATGTTAGACATTTCAAACTGAGGAATGCTTTGTTTTGGTTTTTGTTGTTGACTTTTCCCTCCCTCAGTATCCCTGGTGCATAAAACAGTGTCTGGTATGTAATAAGCATCTGAAAAATTCTTGTTGATTGATTTATTGGTAGATCAAGATCAGTCCTGACACTTGTGACCCATAAAAAAATGAAATAAAATAAAATACAGGCCATGCTCTAAGCTAGGTGGTTATGGAGGATGATTCTACCTCCTACATTTACTCCTTATCTTTCACCTTTTTCACTTTGGAGAGTATAGCAAAGTAGATGAGGAATAGTAAAGGAATTTCTCTCATTCTCATTCATTAGCAATGGCATCTTGTAGCAGAAGCACATGGCAGTATTTGACTTTTGAGTCAAGCTTAGTTGGTGAAAAGACTAAACATGGCAATACCTGGAGCTAGGAGCATTATTTGGTAGATGGTAAGCTCCATAGTTGAGACTCCTGCAGGTCATAGATTCTTCTTGAAAGTCCCCAGATTTGTTCAAGAAATATATTGCTCTTCTTTAATATATGCTTTTTAAAAATACAGTCTATTCCTGATCTTTGTTTTTATGTTTGTGCATATCTCTTATTTCCTATCCCCCTTGCCTGCACTACTTCTACACTACCTTGCCCTCCTCTTATTTGCCTACTCCCCTCAAAGGATCCCTCCCCTATCTTTTCTTTCCCATAAATCTAAACATCCTTCTAAAGCCCCCTATAACCTATTCCCTCACCCTTCCCTCTAGAGATCTTTCCTTTACCTTTACTTCTAAACATATATGTATTGTTCCCTCTTGAATCCATTCCTCCTCCCCCATCTAATTCTTCTGTATGGATTCTTCTTGTAATTCATTTCTATAAAATAATTACTCTTTTTAGCTATCCTAAATAGTTTAACTTTTTAAGTTCATATCATACCCAGGTTCACCTTAATCTTTCTTATGAACTACTTAATTATTAATAAGAATCTTAGACATACATTTTTCATTTTACAGATATAAATAAAATCATCTGTATTTATTGAATCCTTTATAATCAGTCTGTTGTATGAATTTTGTGTTGCCTTGACTCTTGTATGTAAAATATTTTATTACGTTCAGGTTGTTGTTTTTTTAATAAAGTTTTGAAAGTTTGACAGTTGATTGAATATTCATTTTTCTACTCAGTATTACACTTAATTTTGTTAAGTATGACATTTTCAGCCAGAGGTCAAGGTCTTTTGCTCTTCAATATATAGTGTTTCAATACCTGTGGTCCCTTAGTGTCTCCTCTGCAAGATCTTGTGTGTCTCTAATTGTGGCGCACCATCATAATTAAATTGCTTTATTACTGTAGCTTTTAATATTTTATCCTTGAGATGGAGGTTTCAGAATTAGATTATGCTATTCCTATGTGTTTTCCTCATAGAATTTCCTTTGAGTGGTGATTGATGGAATTTTTTTTATATTTTTCTATTTTTTTCTAATTTTCTTTAAATTTTTCTTGTATTAATGTGTCAAGATTTTTTTTCTAATAATAACTTTCAGTTAGTCCAATTATTTTTATGTTTTCTCCTCTTGATCTAATCTCTAGATCTGCTGGGGAGGTTCTTATAAGATTTTTCAGTTTCTCTTCTGTTTTTTTTTCATTATTCATATTTTGTTTAATTATTTCTTGATCTCTTGTAATTCTACTGGCTTCACCTTGCCCAATTCTAATTTTCAAGGTGTCATTTTCTTAAGATTCTGGATCTCCTTTTCTAATTGGTTGACTCTTCTTTCATAATCTTCTTGTTTTTCTCAGATTTTTTTTATAGTTTTTCCTCCATCTCTGTGATTTGATTTTTAAAATCTTTTTAAAGATCTTTTGGGCACTTGATGATTTTTACATCACTCTTTGGGGGTTTCTTCACTTCAATATCCTTCTCTGAAGATACAGCCCTGCTCTCTATTCTCATAATAGCTTTATATGGTTGGATTATTTCACCTTTACCTGTGAAATTTTAATGGTAATAGCTTAATTTTTATAATCAGCTCTCACCCAATGATGAGGGAAATGGTGTCTCTTGCCCCAGATCTTCAATTCTCCCATCTACCCTGTATCCAAAGCTAACACTCCAACCGCCTTCCAATGTCCACAGCCAGGGGCTTTCTGCTCTACTTCTTTCTGCACTCACCAGGCATATCCTGGTTCTTTCTTGCTCTCGCTGCTCTTCACAGCACAGTTGGGTTTGGTGTTCCTCAGCAGAGTTTCTCTTGATCTTCCCTGACTCAGACACTCAACTTCCCTCACTATTAGAGGTAAAAGTTTCTGTGGCTGGAGCAGAAGCAACTTCACAAAGCAACTAACCTCATTAAGCTTTTGATTTACATCCAGATCACCCTTGCCTGGAGGTATTTACTCTTCACTGGGAACACACATCCTCCTGGGATTTTTCTTCTGATATTCTCAAATTGTCCTAGGAAGATCCTTGTTTTGCTCCTGTTTTTTACTGTGCATATCTCTTATTTCCTATCCCCCTTGCCTCCACTAGTTTACTTCTACAGTACCTTGCCCTCCTCTTATTTGCCTACTCCCCTCAAAGGATCCCTCCCCTATCTTTTCTTTCCCATAAATCTAAACATCCTTCTAAAGCCCCCTATAACCTATTCCCTCACCCTATTCTTTAAATTTACCCACAGTTTGTTCACTCTAAGGTGCTATTTTATCTCTTTTATGGGTGAAAATCTTGAGAGCTTGGAATTTTCTGATCTAGTCTGCCATCTTCCCAGAACCCTCTCTCTTATTGACTTTCAAGAAATATATTGCTATTCTTTAATGCTATTTCAGTAAATAAAATTGTTAGAGTTAATTATCCTCTGGCTTACTAAAGGCAAACACAACAGTATGGAGGGGCTCATATATTCTTTTTTTAGATGTAACCAATAAGCTTCCTTGAAACAGGAAATCATCTTCCAGGGGGCCTAACCTCTGACTTAGAATTTGGTGAAAGGGATATTGTAGAGAAAATCCTATATAAGAATATAGAAAACATGGATAGATTGGTTCTGATATGACAGATCAAAATACATTAACATCTGCTTTCAGATATGTAATTAGGGGTATAATAATTGTAAATGTTTTGGCTCTCTGAAGGAAAAAATGTATTAGTGGCATATTTTTTTATTTTAATCTGCATTATCAAAATCTTATCCAACACTTTCTTTAGTCTAAACAATCAACAAAATAATTTATCAAAACCTAGTTTGTGATTTTTGCTAATTTGTGAGGTATAAATGCTCACAGTAAGAATTTAACAATCAGCTCTTGCAAGCCTATTTGAGTTGCCTTTAGCATATAGTTCAAAGAAAAGGAGTATATGTACTGCTTCTGACAAGGAAGCGTTCCCATTACCCAATAAGATTTTGCACCCCCTGTGAACTAATACATGGCTTTATTGAATTTTAATCATGAAGATTTCACTGTACTATACACTAAGTTACTAGTATAGTTATTACTTGGCATAAAACTAGAAGATTTAAGATTTTACCTTCCCTTCATATCATTGGTACCAATAGCCTATGATATCTTCAAATATCTGATTTTGAAGCCTACATTTCACAATAATGAGATATGTGGAAGAGAACAATTCATTTCACCTCTTTATGCATTATTTTCTTCAACTATAAAATGCAGGAGATGGATCTAGTGATCTCTAAGGTAACTTAGAGCTCTACTTCTATGAACCCATAATCTTATGAATCCTTAAAATTTCTTTAGTTTACTTTCTCTAACTGTCCTAGTAATGATAAAGTCCTTAAATATTACAAGAATCATCTTCCTAAAGAGGCATATAAATTAAAACCTTTTTTTAAATTCTCTTTAGAGTTCTTACTCATGTTTACCTTTTTGTCTTTTTCATAGGTTTTGTATTTAAATACCATATCTTCTGTGCAGTTCTGATCTTAATAAATATCTATTTAAATATCTATTTTCCCCCTGCAGTATTATTCTCAGTTTTGCTCAGTAGGTTATTCTTGATTGTAATTACAGCTCTTTTGCCTTCCGGAATATCATTTTCCAAGCTATCTTATGCTTTATACTGTTAACTGCTAAGCTTTGTGTAATCTTTACATGGCTGGATTTTCTTTTGGTTATTTCTTTTGGTCTTCTTGTAGTATTTTCTTTTTGACCCTGGAACTCTGGAATTAACTATAAATTTCTAGGAGTTTTCCCTTTGTTATTTCTTTCAAAAGATGATTGGTGGATTCTTTCACTTTTTACTTTGTCCTTAGGGTCTAAGAAAGCTGGGCATTTTTTTCCTTTTTAATTTCTTGATATACAATATCTAGGGACCTTTTGTTACTGTTGTTATACTTCCTGACTTTCAGATAGTCCCATGATTCTTAAATTTTTTCCCTTTCATCTATTTTCCAGTTCAGTTTTTTTCTGTGAAATGTTCATATTTTATTCTTTTTATTTTGTTTTGATGTCTCATGAAGTTATTAGCTTCCACTTGATCAATTCTAATTTTAAATGTTTTTCTCAGGAATTTTTGTGCTTCTTTTACCAAACTGTTCATTCTCTTTTCATAATTTTCTTCATCACTTTCAGTTCTTTTAAAATCCTTCTCTTTCACTCTTATTTGAATTTTAAAATCTTTATTCTTTGCTCTTTCTTAAATTTTTTTCTTAAGCTCTTCTAAGGATTCTTGTGATTCTGTCCAATCTGATTTTTTTTTAATTTGACACTTTGCTTATTTACACTTTCAAGTCATTGCTTCTTCTGATTTTGTGTCTTGAGCTTCTCTGTCACATTTATGGTCAGGTTCTTTTTTTGTTGTTGTTCCTTGCCAATTTTTTCCATCTTATTTATTTGCTTTGGACTTTTATGTTAGAGTTGGGTTCTGCTCACTTTTGGGAAAGATATCTAGGCTAAGTTCATATTTTCTACATCCTTCTACTGCTTCCATGGCTTGGTCTAGGGGCCTGTAAGTTTTCATTGCTTCCAATGTAATATGTCCTGGAGAGGTTTCTCTTCCACCCTATGGGTCTGCATTCTGTTCTTTACAAAGGTGCTTCCTTCTTTAACTGTGACACAGAACCAGATAATGAGCATCAGATTTGTTAGATATGATCATTCCTGTTCCCATTATTGGTATAGGGGCATCCCGGGATCATTTCTTTTAGTGAACCTGAGAACTGAGCTAATCCCCTCCACTGTTGCTACTATAACCTATTGCCACTTTTGCTGATTCCTTCTAAAACAGTCTCCATCCTAGTATCTTCAGACCTCTCTTTATCTACCTAAACTTTTCTGTGCTCTAAAAATTACTCACTTTGACTTTTTCTTGACTTCCCCCTCAGAACTCAGTTTGGCAGGTTTAGCTAAGTAGCTAAGCTCCCACTCCATCATTTTAGCTTTTTAGTAGACTTCTTTGGACATTAAATGGGAGGAGATAAGAATTAGAAAAGAACTCCTAATCTGTGTCTATGCTGCAACTATTCAATGAAATCACTACCTTATAAGCCCTCTTGTCTTCAAATAGATCTACAGATTTTCTTCACAATTTATTACGATGTCAAAGTAATCAGATAAAAATGAATAATTCTAACAACCAGTCACTACTTCTGTCTATTCAGTGTGAAATAAGTAGTTTGACTGATTGCTTTCTCCTTTGATTAATTGAGAATCATGTAACTATACCTTTATTTTATAGTTTCAAAAATATTTCACAAATACTAATGTTTGTGAGCTAATTTCCATTTACTTTAATAGGTCTTCATTTAACAAGAATATTTTAGAACTTAACTGAAATTGAACTAAGTCAACCTTATATGTTTGACCCAAACATAAGACACAGAACCACTTCAGTTGTTAATTTTAACTAGGACTCTTTTAGATGTGTGAACATTAAAGCCAAAATGGTTAGATTGCTAATGGAGTACCTATGTATATTAGCAATGGTTATTAGATAAGTATACATCAGTAACATTCACATATGCTTACCATGAAATCATACAAGACCTATAGGGAATAGACTACCAATAATCTAAATCCATGGTAATGATACATTAAACCGGTTCCTTATGCAATCTGATATTATCAAGGCTATTTTCAGATGATTGTGACCCCAGTGCAGTATCAGAGGCTGAAATGCCACAGAATATAGATAAATATAGATACTGATGATATAGAGATAGAGACAGAGTCAGAGACAGAGATAGTCAGAGACAAAAACAGAGATAGAGACAGAGATAGAGACAGAGATAGAGACAGAGATAGAGATAGATAGATAAATCTCAGTTCTCTGTCACTTGTGCTAATTTTGGCCCCGTAAGAACACCAAGAAAATTAAAGCTCTCCACCAGGCAGCTTTGCACCATCCATTCATGGAATCATTGGTTACAGCTAATGGAGAAATCTGGAATACTGTGGATAAATTCACTTTGACAATAAACTTCCAAGTGACATCTACATAGACAATGAGGGTGATGCATACATTGCTGAAGCTAGCTCAGTATTCGAGAGGCTCCCAATAAAAGTGTGGGACAGAAAAGCTATTAGGCTGCTTACAAAACTAAAGGTCTACAGAGTCATTGTGATGACTTAATTGTTGTATGACTAAGAGACCTGTACAGCCTATGAGTACCATGTCAGGAAACTAAACCACTTCCATTTACATGCTTTAGGAAGATTCTGAAGATTACTTGGAAAGATAAGGAACTGGAAACTGAGGTCTTCTCTTCAGTTGAACTGCCCCTGCAGTCAAACTTTATGATAGAGAGTATAACTCCAATGTACTGGCCATGTTACTAAAATGACAAATGTACATTTACCTTAAAGGGCATTTTATGGAGAAGGGGCAGCTAGAATGCCAGCCCTTAAGTAATGAAAACCTGAGTTCAATTTCTACTTCAAACATTTACTACTTGTGTGAACCTGGGCAAGACATTTAACCCTGTCTGCCTCAGTTTCTAATCTTTAAAATGAACTGGAGAAGGAAATGGCAAACCACTCCATTAGCTTTGCCATGAAAAACCCAAATAGGATCACAGTCAGATGTGATTAATTGTCAAATAACATTTTACAGAGAGGCAACTGTTTCACATAGAGAAATGATACAAAGATACTCTAAAGGTCTCTGAAGATTTGTGGTAGACTTTGTGAGACATGAGAGTCACTGGCACAGAACTGTTCAGCGTGCCATGGACACATCAAAAGATGCACTGTGCTTTATGAGCAAAGCAGAATTACAGTATCACAAAGGAAACATGAGATGCACAAATCTAGATACATTTCCGTCCCAAATTTTCAAACAGACTATTTGTGCCCTGCCTCCATAGAGCTTTTCAAGGTCATATTGGACTAATCAATCACAATCAAACACCCTGAATCTTGACCTCAGCATCACAATGTCATTGGTCCTCATCAAATATGAAGGAAAAACAACAACAAAGTATTGTTAATTAACTAAGAGGCTACCATTGATGTATATCATAATCAATTATTTAAAATATTTATTTTGATGTTTCTAAGGAACTGTGCTCTAATAATAATCACTCTATTCAGTGATATAGTTCTCAACCCATATACTGTTCATCCATGGTGATGTTTATTCCATGGCCTCTCATTCATCCTACTCAGAGGTCTGCCTATTGACTAGAGACTTTCCTTTAGCTCTCATTACATTTCAGGAATTGCAATAGTGCATTTAGTCTGTCCGTTGATTATGCTTCACTTTAGCTCCCTGACTGCCCCACCTTCATTTTTGTCATTTATTTCTTTATGCATTTCTCCTGATGTTTTTTTGTTTAATACTTCATCTTTCTGATTCAAGAAACATAACAATTTTCAAAATCACTGAAAGCTACTTTATTTTATTTTTATTTTCATGCATAGATTTCTTTTCTTTTTTGGGGGGAGACCAATTAAGTCCATCTAATACCAGAATACTTCCTTGATATATGCCTGATTTTAAATTGCTTCTTATAGCTCTTATTTTTGAACTCCCTGTCATTTTAAATCATCATTACCTCTACTGATATTGGAAAAGTGACTTTAAGGAATTTCAAAACTTTGTGTTGAGATAAATTAGCTATAATTAAATTAAAGCTCTATGTATTAGATTCTCTTGCTCCCAACTGATGAATGCAAAAATACATGCTTAGTGAAGGTAAAAACTAGATAGCTTGAATACTTAATAATTGAAAAGATGCTTCATTATGAAATATATAATAGTTTGAATAAACATAATTATATTCATGGAAAAGTACAGCTATTTTATAACCAAATATGTGTTATATTATAGTTTATTTTTTAATATATTCTGTTCCTTAAAAGTTTTGAGTTTGAGATAAAAATATATTTTAAGAAGAACTAAAACAACAAAACAATAAAACCAACCAATCAAAAAATGGATGTGTCATATTACTGGATACTATAATACATAACAGTTATGCTTGTTAGTAGGTAGATTGGCTTCTTGGGGTAATTGTGCAAAAATACATATCATCAAAGGATAGTTTCAGTTACAAAATAGTTTTCACTTACAAGCCAAACCATCCTGCATGCACCCAATTAAGGCAAAACATTTCCTCCTCAAATGCCCAAGACTCAGCCAATTTAGGAGAGTATCAAAAAAAAAGTTCCTTCTCCTGCATTTCTATCCACTGAAACCAGAAGACATTAACAGGGCACTAACATTAAAAGCTCCTAAATGGCACATCTAGTTAAAATTTTAGCAAAGAAAGTTCGGCATTGGAAAAGGCTATTTAGAATTATAATGAAGTAGTATGCAATCTTATTATTTAAAAACTTGCTTTACGGTTTGAGACCTCATCCCAAAAGGACATAATGGGTGGATGTTCAGTAAAAGACCTATAATGTGAATATGGAATTCACACAGGTGTTTTAGCTTAGAACATGAAAATATGTGGTTTTTAATGTACCCTTGTTGGGAAATGGTTAGGCTCAAAGAGCAAATACCAGAATTATATTAAAGGATTATTGTGGTTTTCTTGAAGCATGCAAAGTAGAAGTGAGTTTGTATACTGATCTCGACAATTCTCAGAATAATATATTCCTGTCCTTGAAGGATAAAGCTAAGGACACTTCACTGAGTTAAATGTTCTATTGGGTAAATTTTAAAAGAATCCAGAAGGCAGTCTAAAATAATTTCAGCACCCTAAATCACTAAAATTAAAGGGAATGTTCTAAACAGACAAGAAAGAATTTATTTCACAGTGAAAATAAAATAAGCAACAAATCCTCTCTAGTGTACACACACACACACGTGGGTATGCACACATATATTTATGAAGAATGTACATAATATAAACCAAGCAAATAAAAAAATTGCTGAGTTTTTACTCTGAATGGAACTAAACTGGAAGCTAAAGAAATTTTTTTAAAGCATCAAATTTGGTCTGTACTCCAGCAATTAAAATGTAGCTGCAAAAATTATATAAATGCATGACAAGTTAAAATTGCAATTCAAAATTAAGTAATTACAAGTTCAAAGATGCAGTATATGCCATGAGGCATCACATGATTGGAATAGAAAAAAATCTAGTAATATCAATTAAAGGAGTTAGAGATCAGTGTTGGCTGGAGTAGTTTGATGAGGCACAGTAGAGAAGCATAGAATTCAGTAGGTTGCAAGGAAGGTTAGGATCTGGCTAGGTGCAGAGAACTTCACTTGTGGAAATAGAATTAAGACAGGACGCAGGAAGGAAAAGGTCAATAGATATAAGGGTAAGGTGTTCCTACATTGGTAAGCAGGGAGCTGGCAGTGACTAAAATGGCAAGTTTATATGGCAGAAAGAAACATAATAATTCCCAAAGGTATACTGAGATTAGATTATGGAGGATCTTGGAAGTCAGAATACTGGTAATTACCGTGCAATGAAAAATAATCTAGAACTATTTCTCCACATACATCAAATAAACTTTTAAAATTTCCCAAAATATAACAAAATTCAACAATGATTTTTGAAAGCAGAGAAAACCTCTCACTATTTTTTCCATTAAAAAAATGAATAAAAACCAGTTTATCAGTCCAATTGCTCCTGGTGCTTAAACTGTCCATATGCTCTTGTCCAGCACTTGTGCATATATCCCATTGAAACCAATGGTTTGCAAACAAAAATTGATAAATGCCAAAACATTTATATAAGGATTCCTTGTGGTAGCAAAGAACTGGAGTTGATTTTACTAAAATTCATGTCAGCCCATGTAATCCTTCTAATTAAATTAACTCCAGGGGCTCTCATTTCTATCTACAGGATCAAATCTGAAGTCCTCTCTTTACCACTTAGCAGTTTTCAAAATGTGGCCCCATTCTATCCCTTTTAGTCCTCTTAGAGTTGACTCTCCTCCATATACCCTAGTTGATTTGTGGTGCCTAAGTCAGTACTCTTGTCTCTTGCCTCCTTGCCTTTGTACCAGCTGCCCCTGTGGTAAGAATGCTCTCCTTCTTCAGCACTGCTTTTTAGATTCCCTTGCTTTCTTGAAGATTCAGCTCAAATTTCACCTTCTGTAGACTTTTCCCAGTACCCTAAACTGCTTATTCCTTCTATTTTTATTGATTACCTTCAGCCTGCTTTGTACATGTCTCATATGGATCTAGATACTTACAGGTTGTCTCTCTCATTGTGTCCTCCCACAAGGAATCAATTGTTTCTTCCTTTCTTCATATCCCCAATGTTTAGTATAGTGTCTGGCACAGAGTGAGCAAAGACTAAACGCTTATTGACTTGCCAGAATAATAGCTGGTATTTTTATAGCACTTGAAGGTTTGAAAAGTACTTTATGTTATCTCATTGAATCCTTATCACAAGTCTGTGAAACAAGTGCCATTATTATTATTATTTCTATTTTACAGATAAAGAAACTGACATTAAGAGTTTAAGAGATTTGTTCATCATTACACAGATAGTAATTGTCTGAGGTAGGATTCAGCCTCAGGTCTTCTTGACTCCAAATTAAATGTTCTTTCCACTGTGTCATGTAACAGTCAATTAAAAATAAAACAGGTACACATTATTTGGGAATCAGCTTGAAAGGCATTGGTATATTATGACCAGGAATGCTACTGTTCAGTAAAAATTATGAGTTTGAAAAATACAAAGAATCTTTCAATATTTGTGATAATCAATGAAGAATGAAGTAAGCATACCAAAATAACAATATATGCAGCATGTTGCATTAGCTGCAGGGCTTTAGGTCTCTAGGGACTTTATCAGTTTACCTTCTGCAATCTCATCTCTACTTCTCTCTATGTACTCATTTCTGTTCCCCTTTCTTAAAGACCTAGTGAAAGGATGTTTATAATTCAAGCAAATGACTGTCCAATACTCAGTCACCCTTAATGTGACACTCAGGATACAAAGAGGTAACATGTTAGTAAAAGGGTGGTTTTGATGCTTAAACAAATACGATTTTTAAAAATATGAATTTTATTAGCAAATTCCTAGACTTAACTGGGAAATAATCAGGTGAAGTAAATATTATAAATGGGTCTTTCTATTCACATTTTCTATAAGATTTTTGTTAATTAAAATTCATAACTCTATGTGCCATCTCATTTTACTTGTGATCAATTCAGTATCTTTAATTCAGTGAAAATCAATCAATCAATAAACATTTTAAGCATCTATTATGTACCAAGCACTGTGTTAAATGCTGGAGATACAAAAAGAAGCAAAAGACTGTCCCTTCAAAGAATTTGCAATTTAATGGGTGATAAGATGAAAGAGAGAGGCAGAGACAGAGAGAAAGAGACTGTGGGAGACAGAGACAGAGAGAGAAAGAGACAGAGACAAAGACACAGAGACAACAAAAGTTATATACAAGATACACAGAAAATAATTATCTGAGAGAAAAAATTGGGATTAGGAGGAGCTTGTCAAGGCTTCCTGTTGGAAGTGGGATGTTAGTTGGGACCTAAAGTAAACTAAGTACTCAGTACTTAGATGGATGAAGGAGAGCTTTCCAGGCATGAGGAAGAGCAAGAAAGAATGGCTGGAGCCAAGGAATGGACTGCCTTGTTTGTAAAACAACCAGGAGACCAGTGACTTTTTATCAAACAGTATGTGTCACAGAGCAAAGTTTAAGAAGACTGGAATGGCAGGAGTGGGCTAGATTTGTTCTTGAAAGCAATAAAAAGCCACTCAAGTTTATTGAGTTGATTGGACCTGAATGTTAGGAAAATCAATTTAGTAACTCAATGGGGTATGGCTGGGAATAGAGACTTAAGACAGGCAGACTGACCAGAAGGTCATTGCAATAATTAAGATGCAAGATAATGAAGTTCTCCATTACCATGGCAGAGGAGAGAAAGGAGAATGAAAAACATTAGAAAAACATGTGTAAAAAGGAAATGGAATATTTGTGGAAGATTTTTTTAAATACAGTTAAAATTTTAAGTGCTACAGATTAAAAAAAAACAAGAAAAATAGTTCCAGATAATATTTTCTTTGCATTATAATTAAACTATAGAATTATAACATCATTTAAAAAATAGAAATTAAAATTGAGGATAGAAATTGGCTTCTGGCATTAATGTTTTGATTTCTCTAAAGACACTGAATGAAAAGTTTTCATCGTTACTTTTTTTTTACTTTAGCATTTCATGTGCTATTCATATTGCATTTTTTACTGATTACAAAAATATAAAATAGTATTAGTTTCATTTTTTCATTTAGTGAGATGAAGGAATTCACATACTCTTTGGGACTGAGAGGAAAGTTTCAGATGACAAGTACACAGTGGTTATACCAATTTATAAAGCAGAAAAAGTAGTCAAGGATTATACCCAAACTAAACATTCCGTTCAGAAAGGCATTAATGAGTTACTATGTAGCAACTGAATAATCTACTTTAGTAGAAGATTCTTGGTGACCATTCAACTTAAGGGCTATACTTAATTTACTTGAATCTGTCACTTCAACTTTAGGAAATCACCCTCTCTAGGTCTCATTTTCCTTTCCTTTCAACCTCTAAGTCCATGCTCCTACGATTTCTGTGGCTAAAATGTTCTCTTTTTCTAATTTTCCTTAAGCTCTTTGACAATATCTCTTCTCTGCCTCTATCACATACCACCTTGCATCAAATCTTTGAGATTTAGGACAATGTCTATAAAAAGGATTTTATTTCAAGTCTATAAAGAAGACTTTTTGATATACTAAACACTTAGTAAAATTCTGTTGAATTGGTATAAAAATGAAATAAAATGCTGTACTTTCATAAGTCTTTGGCTTGAAAAACTCTAGTGAGAAATGGAGATCCTATTTTCTTATAAAATAGTCAATTCTGTTTTGGGGTACCACTAATTTTCAGGAAGATTTTCTTACATTAAGATTAAATTTATCTCCTCCCAATGCTCACTAAACTTCTGTCTCCTGGGATCAAATAGAATAAATTTGATTCCCTTTTCTATATGACTGCCTATCAAGCCCTTGGGGGGAAAAAGATAGCATATTCCTCTTAAGCTTTTTCTTCTGAAATCTAAATATACCATCTTTGTTCAGCAAACTTTGTATGAGAGTTGCAAATTTTGTACACATGTTGTATATCCATTACATTAATTCATTGATAAATATTCAACAGGACAGGGAGAAGTCCAGATCACTAAGACAAACAATTAGAAACCTCCTTCCAAGATGGCGGCGTAGAAGAAGCAAAGCACGCCAGCTCCCACACAAACACGCTAAAAACTCGTAAAATGGGACTCTAAAACAGATTTTCAAGCTCCAAATCTCTCCAAAAGACAGAAAACACATCTGTTACTACAGGCAGCTCAACAGGTGGGGCTCTTCACAGCAGTCTGGGAGCTGCAGCCAAAACCCCGGTCTGGGTCAGGCCCCAGGGCATCAGGAGGAGCACAGTCTATAGGAGAGCAGATCGCCTGCACTGGAGGCACAGTTACCACATTTATCAGGCCAGAAGAAAAAAAAGGCTAAGAGAAAGGTCAGTGGATTTTGCTAAATTTTGGGAAGAGCGGGTCCGGCCAAACTGCTCCCATGGCAAGGAAGCAGCAGGAGGCAGCTATAGCAGCAGGAACATCTGAGAGCAGCAGCAACCTCTACTGGGCAGCTTCAGAGCCTCGGCCTGCAGATAGCAGGGGGGCTGAGGTGATTGATCAGGGCCAAGGGCTCTTGAGTTGAGTGGCCTGGATCTGGATCATGGTCTTGAGTGGTGGTCCTGGGGTGTGCTTTCAGTGAGCCAAAACTAGGGGGGGCTGCAGCACCCCACTAATAGCAACGGCAGCTGTGTAGGCCCCAGTGATTTGGGACAGAGATTTCCCCTTCCAGGAAGCAGAGTTCCACAGAGCTAAAAAACCAAGGAATTAATAGACTGGCCAACATGAGAAAAAGGAAGCAATGTAGGAACAGCAGTAAAACTCTAGAATCCTTCTTTATGGACAAAAAAAAAATCAAAGCATGGAGCGGGAGGAAGACAACTCAGTCAGAACTCCCTTACCAAATGCTTCCAAGACACTGGAAGAATGCTTGTTAGCTATGGGTCGACTTAGACAGGACTTTGAAAACCAAACAAGAGAAATGGAGGAAAAATTGGAAAGAGAAATGAGAATTATGCGAGAAAGTCATGAAAAGAGAGTCTACAACCTGACTGTAGAAAACAATACCTTAAAGAGCAAATTAACTCAGAAGAAAGGAGGTCC
>CM053594.1:160469067-160499588 GCA_028646575.1 Pseudocheirus occidentalis | reverse complement strand
CAAGGAGATATTTCACATTGCTTTCTATTTTTTCATTTCTTTGTAACTGTTAAATAGTGTCTTGGTTTCTAATGACTTGGAAGTCATTAGCTTCCACTTGCTCCACTCTAATTCTGAAAGAATTATTCCCTTCAGAATGCTTTTGAGATTCTTCTTCCATCTGACAAATTCGACTTTTTAAGGCATTCTTCTCTTCATTGGCTTTCTGGGCCTCTTTTTCTATTTGGATTAATCTATTTTTTAATGTGTCGTTTTCTTCAGTCAGATTGTTGACTCTCTTTTCATGATTTTCTTGCATTATTCTCATTTCTCTTCCCAATTTTTCCTCCATTTCTTTTATTTGTTTTTCAAAGTCCTTTTTTAGATTATCTATAGCTTCTGGGAATTCTTCAAGTGTCTTAGAAGCATTTGGTGTGGGAGTTCTGGCTGTGTTGCTTCCTCCCGTTCCATACTTCGAACCTTTTTGTCCACAAAAAAGGATTCTACAATTTTATTGCTGTTCTTATTTTGCTTCCTTTTCCTCATGTTGGCCAGTCAATTAATTGGTTGGTTTTTTTTAGCTTTGTGAAACTCTGCTTCCAGGGGGGAAAGCTCTGTTCCAAATTGCTGGGGTTTTCCCAGCTGCCAAAGCTATTAAGGGGGTGTTGCAGCCCCCCCCCCCAGCTTTGGCTTGCTGAAAGTGCTCCCCAGGAATTCCACCTTAGACCACAATCCAGATACAGGTCGCTCAACTCAAGAGTACTTGGCCCTGATCAATTGACTCACCCCCCTCCCCCTACCGGATTCGCAGGCCAGGGGCTTTGAAGCAGTTCCTGCCCTTCTCCCACTGCTTCCTTGCCCTGGGTGTAGATTGGCCAAACTGCTTTTCCTCTCCCAAATTTAACTTGAAAGCTTCACTCACTTTCACTGACCTGTAATCCTGGCTTAGTGGATGTGAAGACAGCTTGAGGTGCTTTAGATCTTCTCTGAAGTAGACTCACACTATGGCTTGGGAGGCTCGCCTCCTGCCAAGCACCCTGGAGCCTGGCCAAATGGCCATTTCAGGCTGGGCTGCTCTCGCCTCCCAGCCTGCACGCCTTCAGGATGAGCACCTCCTTCTGAGCTGCCTTTCTCTAATCCCTATTTTTAACACCTTGGTAGATGTGAGTTGCTGGAGGCTGTAGATCTTCTTTCTTGTAGACTGTCTGGGGCAGCTCACCTAGGCTCCTCATGACTGCCCTGGGGCCTGGCCCTGTTTTGATTTCAGGCTGCTGCTATGATCCCCTGCTGCCAAGCTGCCTTCTGTGAGAGATGTTTTTTCTGTATTTTTGTGAGTTTGAGAGTCCTAGAATTGGTCCAGAGTCATATTTTATGAATGTTTAGGGTGCCTGTGTGGGAGATGCAGGACCTTGCTGCTTCTATGCCGCCATCTTGGCTCCTCAGGACTTTATTTTAACAAAGTGTTGGAAGTCTGAGAGTTTATCAAATGTCTTTTTTTATCATTCAGAATAATATTTCATTTTGTAGAGTATGATGTTTTTGTCCAGAGTCCCAGTTCTTTTGCTCTTTTATATGTTATATTCCAAGATCTACAGTCCCTTAATGCCTCTGCTGCTAGGTCTTGTGTAACTCAAATTGTGGCATATTTAAATTGTTTTAATTTTGATGCTTTTAATATTTTTTTTCCTTGAGTTGGGGATTTCACAATTTGATTATGATATTCCTATGAGTTTTCCTCATAGGATGTCTTTTAAGTGGTGGTTCATAGATTTTTCTATTTCTAGTTTCCTCCCTTCTTCTAATGCTTCAGGGCAATTTTCTTTGATTATTCCTTGTATTATTGTATCAAGAATCTTTTTGTCATTGTAACTTTAAGTTAATCCAATTATTTTTTTATTTTTCTCTTCTTTATCTATTCTCCAAATCTGTTCTTTTTCTGCTAAGATGCTTCACCTTCTCTTCTATTTTTTCATTATTTATATTTTGAATATGAATCATTTCTAGATCTCCCATAATTTCACTGGTTTTCTTTTGCCCAATTCTAATTTTCAAGGTGTCATTTTCTTGCTTAAGATTCTGAATCTCCTTTTCTAATTGGCTAAATTTCCTTTCAGGATCTTTTTGTTTTTCTTGGATTATTCTTATTTTCTTTTTTTAAATTTTTCCTCTATCACTATCATTTGATTTTTAAACTCGTTTTTAAGATCTTCTGTGAATTCTTTTTGGGCAGGCAGCCATTTAACTTTACTCTTTCGGTTTTTCTTTACTTCAATATACTTCTCTGAGGATGAACCCTTGTCATCTCTCTTTCCATAATAAGTTTCTATAGTTGTATTATTTCTCCTTTACCTGTGCATTTTTTTGTGGTGACAGCTTAATTGTTTGTACTCACCTCTCACCCTGGGGTATGGGGAATGGTACCTCTTGCTCCAATAATATAATCCTTTCTTTTAGATAGAGGCTTTTTAATTTTATTGAGATTTCCCAATATGATATTGGGATTTCCCAATGTGATATTGGTATTTCCCAATATACTGAAAAAAGTCCCTCAATAATTATACTTTGTAGGGTTTTGTTTTGTGATTTAGCATAAAAGAATGATGTACTTTGTCAAAGGATTTTTAAGTTTGTCTTGAGAATAAATGAAGCTTTTGATGTTTGTGTTTTTAATATAATTAATTATATGACTGTTTTCCTAATCCTGAGCCACCCCAGTAGCCCTGTTATAAATTCCATTTGGTCATAATGCATGATTTCTTGGATAAATTACTGTAATCCTTTCAGGAGTTTAGGGAAAATGCTTGATTCGACATTCATTAATTATATTGGCCTATGCTTTTTCTTCTGTGTTTTGTCTTCCCCTGGTTTAGAGATTGGAGTTACATTTTACATATAAAAGGATTCTAAAATAATGCTTTCTTTCTCAATTTCGAAGAATAATTACACAATTCTACAATAAATTCTCCAGAACTAGGATTTTTTTTTAGTTATTTGTTTGGGACAATTCCTTAACAATTAGATCTTCTTCCTCCCTGAGATTATCAATTAAGCTAGTTATCTGGTCATATGATATCTGAGGTATTTAAGTTTTTTTAAGGTATTCCTTTATTTCTTTTGTCTTCCCTTTTTATATTAGTTGTTTAAATGTGTATAGTATATTATTATTATTCTTTTATTCTGATTTAGTTGTATTTCATTTTCCTCAAGAGGTACTTCATTGAATTCATTTCCTGTCCCATTTATAATTTGTCAGTTTCAGTAGTCTTTAAAAGACTTCTAGTTTTATTAATAATTTTGGTGTTTTTTTAATATTCCCAATTAACCTATTTTTCCTCTCATATTTTATCTTTCTTTTGTGCTTATTGTACATTTACTTATTTGTGAGCTTTCTTATTTTAAAATGAATATTCAGCATATTGAGCCTCTCTATTTCTATTTTATTAATGTATGGTTGTGAAGATATGAATTTTCCCCCTGAAGACTGCTTCAGCTGCTTACCAGAAATTTTAGTATAGTTTCATCATTATCATTTCCTTTTACATAGTAATTATTTCTGTGATTTACACATTGACTCAATCACCACTAAGGATTTTATTGTTAAATTTCTATTTTGGTCTATGATTTTCATATTTGGCTCTTGAATTAAAGACTATTTTAATTTCATTATTTTCTGATTTATATGAAACATCTCTGTGCATCTAACAATAATGCAATATTCATAGCACCCATGGTGGTTATGAATATGCTGGTATAGTATCACAAAATGTAGCAAACTCTGTAACTGGAGGGCAGAACCAAAGCCTTTATTCAAATACCACAACACTGAGTCCCAGAACCAGAAAGGCAAAGTCATTACAGTATAGTCACAAAGTTGATACACATGGTTAATTCATTGAACACATGCATTTCCAAGCCATCACAATAGAACAGTCTCCCTCAAACAGGGATCCTTTTCTCACTCACTATAGTTCCTCAGCCTGGTTCTTTGAAGTTTTAGGAAAAAGTTGCAGAAGGAGGGGCTCAGCAAAAAGTCGCAGTCTCCAGGTGCTCACTGAGAGGAAATCTGTCTGTCATGCTGGTTCTCTTCCTTCAGAATGTATTATTCAAATGTAATATCTATTATACAAATAAAACAAATGTTGCCAAGATTAGAAGGAAAGTGGAACACTGGGAGAAACTTTATTGACAGTTTCTTAGGTAAAGGACTCACATCTCAAATATAAAAAGAAGTTCATCAAATCTATAAGATTATAAATCATTCCCCAATTGATAAGTGGTCAAAGGATATCAACAGTTTTCCAATGAAGAAATCAAAATAATTTATAGTCATATAAAAAAAGTTTTCTAAATCATTATTGATTAAAGAAATGCACATGAAAACAACCTTTCTGAAATATCATTTTACAACTACCAGATTGACAAAAATGAATGAAAGGGAAAGCCACAAGTGTTGGAGGGAAGGGGTAAAAATTGGGACACTAATTCATTGTTAGTGGAATTGTGAACTGATCTAGTCATTTTGGAAAGCAATCTGGAATTATGCCCAAAGAGTTATTAAACTGATTTAGAATGTATAGATGTGTTTGTGTATATATGCATATATAGAAATATTTTTTATAATTGGCTTATTTTTAGAATCCTACGTATTTCATTTTGTACATTTAAAATTATATTGTGAGAAGAGCAAGATTGTAAAAGGGATCTATGACACAGCAATAGTTAGGAATCTCTGTAATAGGAGAAGGCAATAAACATGAGGAGAAGGGGGACAGGAAATGTCACAGCTGAATTGTTCTTTCTCCATTGCCAGCTTTGCAGAAATAAAATAATTTGGGCATTTTGGGGGGCATAATTTGAAGATAGCAAGTAGAACAGCATCTTGTTCACATGAGCCATGCTGTCTGTTGCATCCCTAATAATAGAAATCATATTATCCCTCATGTCACCTCCTTAAGAGATTGTTTCTTCTACTTTTGTGCCTTTACTGTCTAGAATAGTACCTGGCATAAAGAGTGTACTTAATTCACACTTATTGATAGATTAATTAATACAGTGGTCATTTCCTTGTCTATCAGTATGCTAGCATGCTCACTGAGTTCCATTTCAATATCAACATAGCACCCCAATCTATTTTTTCCATAACATAAAGTGTGTTTATTGGAAAGGAGTGGGGGAAAAACAAACTGTCTTGGGTGGATTACTTTCTCACTTTATTTTGGCCAAGAAAAGGGAAATATGACTGGCATCTGATTGCTGAAACAGATCCATATCTAGATAGGAGAAGCTCTGGAAAAAAAAATTATGGAGGCATTCAAATCCCTGTTCTCTCTTCTCTCAATCAAAACAAAAGGGACAGAACATTGACCCCATTTTAATTCATTGAAGGTAGACCAACTACACTATAAATCCACTTAAAGCGAGGTCCACAGGAGCTAAAACATTTTTTGGGGGAGAAAATTAAATAAAACCCATTACCTATAGCACAAATCTCATATCCCCCCAATGAAAATATTAAGGCAATCAACACTACAAATTATTAAAAATAAACAGGCTAATACAGTGTTTACATGGGTGTGTTAAAGTAATTTTAACTAAAAGTTTTATTAGGAATACCCAGCAGTAAACTGGTAATATGGACATCTGTTAAGCATTTAGAAGGTAACTAGGCACATAAAATTTTAATCATCAGTTTCTTCAGTATTTAAGACGGTATAGCTATCAACATATTTTTCATAAAGAAAGTCATGCACTACTGTCAGTTATATTTATTACACTGAGGAACATTTTAATATAATAATGCAGATGTCTTCATTCCATAAACCCCAATGGTACTTAAAGTTAGAATTTTATTACTTGTGCCTAGGGCCAAACAAAGCTATAAACCTGCTAAACTCTAATTCAGATACTGCTTTTGGGTTTTGCACATTTGAGTTGTAAATTACAACATGAAGTAATCAAGTATGTAGAAAAAATTATAGAGCCATCATTCTGGATTCATATGATTTCATAAGGAATCAAGGAATGAATTTATGAACATCAACAAACTAATAGGAAATTATGAATTCTTTATCCAAAATATGGTAATGCTATTTCAATGACTCAAGGGATGATGCATCAATCAGACATAACATTAGATTCTTTTTTTTTCAGAAAACATTTTGCTTATACAGTACTTCTATCTAAGAGAAACATCTCTGTCCCTTCCTCTGTACTATGTTCCATGTAGTCATATTATGAAGATATTAAAAAACATTATAAGGGATCTCTCCCAAGACATTTTGAAAAAATGGATAGTATTCAGAGAGGGCAGCTGAAAATAATATAATCAAAAGAGCTGCAAATTCTCCAGTTTAATTATTTAAGCGGAGACAAATATTTTACCATATTATTTTAAATAGACCAAAAATAAGGTAATTATTTTATGTTAAAAAAGATAAATATTCTTTATGGAGTGAGGATTAAGTATAACTGTGGAAATTCCATTCTTTGTGTCATATTGCTAATCTTAATTCTATTTTTTTTAGATTTCAAAACAGCCAAAATGAGAGATGATAGTTTGTTTGTTTGTTTGTTTTTAACAAGAGACCACAAACATTTAATTTGAAAATATTAAGTCTATATCTAAGTAGTAAGATGGATAATTATGGCAATCATCTGAAAATGAATGTCAAATAAGCATGTATTTCCTGTTTCTCTTGGGCTTTTTTACAATCTAATGTTTCAATGTAGCAGATCTGTAAAAAAAAATGTTCATTTATTTTAATAGAATTAATATGAGAGCAGCTAGTGGAAAATATTCTACTTGTTAATATAGGAAAAACGTTTGGATGTTGAATTATTTTAATATTCATTTTAATTTCCTTTTTACTTTGCATAAATATTGATGAATAATTTGAAATACGGGATGGCAATCATATAATAATTTAACTAGATTCAGAAAAAAAAACTTTTGACAAAATCCAGCACCAATTCCTATTAAAAAAACACTAAAGAGCATAGGGATCAACGCAGTTTTCCTTAAAATGAAAAGCAGCATCTATGTAAAACAATCAGCAAGCATTACGTGCACTAGGGATAAGCTAGTAAGATGAGGGGTGAAAAAAAACATTCACATTATCACCACTGCTATTCAATATCATACTAGAAGTGCTAGCTTTAGCAATAAAGGAAGGAATAAGGGAAGAAATATCCAGTGAATGTGCAATGAAGAAACAATGCTATCACTCTTTACAGAGTATATGATTCTATACTTAGATAATGCTAGAGATTCAACTAAAATATTGAAATAATTAATAACTTTAGAAAAGTGGAAGGGTATAAAATAAAACCACAGAAATCCTCAATATTTCTTTATATTACTAACAGAGTACAACAGTAAGAAATAGAAAGAAAAATTCCATTTACAATTACTATATACAATATAAGATATTTGGGGATCTACCTTCCAAGACAAAGCCAGGAACTATATGAACACAATTACAAAACATTTTTCACAGAAATAAAATCAAAGCTAAATAATTGGAAAAGCATCAGTTCTCATAAATATACCATGCTAATATAACAAGAATGAAAATTCTACTAAATTATTTTGTTTATTCAGTGACATACCAATGAAACTCTCAAAAATTTATTTTATGCAGCTAGAAAAATGATTTTAAAATTCATCTAGAAGAACAGAAGGTCAAGAATATCAAGGAAACTAATGTGTGTCAGCGAGGTGATGCAATGAATAGAGCATTGACCCTTGAGTCAGGAGTGCCTGAGTCCAAATCCAGCCTCTGTCACTTAACATTTCCTACCTGTGTGAAGTTGGGCAAGTCACTTAACCCCAATTGCCCTGCCTTTCCCGCTGTTATGGGAATCTGAAGATCTGCCCTGCCCCTAGTCACTTTAATAGGCTTAAGGGACTCTGAGAAGCTTCCTTGATTTGAAAATATACTCTGCGCCCTAATAGGCTGAATGTGGTCACATGGAACCTCTGGAGGGAAGCTTGTTGATACATCCCCTCCAAAAAAAAAAAAAAAGAAAAGAAAAGAAAAAGAAAAAAAAACAAGGAAACTAATAAAAAGAAATTCAAGGGGAGGTAGCCTAGCCATACTAGATCTAAAACTGTATTATAAAGCAACGATCATCAAAATTACTTGGTACTGACTAAGAAATACAGTGGTGGATCATTGGAATGGGTTAGGTAAACAAGAAACAGTAAACAATGACTATAGTTATCCATTGTTTAGTAAACCCAATGACTCCAACTTCTCTGGAGAAGAAGTCACTATTTGACAAAAATGACTGGGAAAACTATAATGGTAGAAACTAGGCATAGACTAACATCTTATATCATATACAAAAATAAGGTCCAAATGGATACAAGTTCTAGACATAAAGAATAAAACTACAGGCAAATTAGGAGAGCAAGGAATCATTTGCCTATCAGATCTATGGAGAAGGGAAGAATTTATGACCAAAGAAGAGATAGAGAACATTTTGAAATGCAAAATGGATCATTTTGATTGTATTAAATTTAGATGTTTTGTACAAGCAAATTCAATGAATCCAAGGTTAGAATAGAAGCATAAAGCTGGGAAATAAATTTCACAATCAATATCTCTGCTAAATGCCTCATTTAACTGAGTCAAATTTATAAAAATACAAGTCATTCCCCAATTGATGGACAGAGGATATGAAACATAATTTTCAGAAGAAGAAGTTAAATCTATCTATAGTCATATGAAAAAATGTTCTAAATCACTATTGATTAGAGAAATAACAAATTGAAACAACTTTGAGGTACTACATCACTGCTCTCAGATTGGCTACCATGACAAAACAGGGAGATGATAAATGTTGGATAAGATGTGGGTAAAATGGAACACAAATGTATTTTTGGTACAGTTCTCAACTGATCCAGTCATTCTGGAGAGCAATTTGGAACTATACCCAAAGGGCTATAAAAATATGCACACCTTTGATCCAGAAATAGCTCTAATAGGATTTTAACCCAAGAGGTCATTTTATAAGGAGGAAGGTCATGGAATTACATGTGCAAAAATATTTATAGCAGCTTTTTGTGTGGTGGTAAAAAAAATATAATTGAAGTGATGCTCATCAATTTGGGAATGGCTTAACAAATTGTCGTATATGAATGTAATGGAATACTATTGTTCCATAATAAATGGTGAAAAGGTGGATTTCAGAAAAACCTGGAAAGACAACTCAACTGATGCTGAGTGAGATGAGCAGAAGTAGAACACTGTACACAGTAAAAACAATATTATGCAGTGACCTGCTTTGTTAGACTAAGCTCTTCTCAGCAAAATCTAAGACAATTCCAAAAAACTCATGATAGAAAATGCTGCCCATACCCAGAGAAAGAAGTATTGAGTCTAAATGGAAAATAAAGTATATCATTTTCTCTTTTTTATTATTTTATTATTATTTTTTGCTTTATGTTCCTCTTTTTTCCCTCTTTGGCTCTGATTTTTCTTTCACAAGATGACTAATGTGGAAATATGTTTAATATGATTGTATATGTATCACCTATATGAAATTGCAGTGCCATCTTGTGGAGGGGAGGAGAGAAAAGGAGGAAAATTTAGAATTCAAAATCTTATAAAAAAATTAATGCTGAAAACTAAGAATAAATAAATGAATACTTAAAAAAAGAATGCTATGAAAAACAAGAATACAGAAAAGAAATGCAGAATGGTAGAGTGTTTTATTCTAGATTTAGAACCAGAAAAACAAAAGTCCAAATCTAAAACTAGCTATGTGACTATGAACAAGTTATTTTACCCATTTCAACCTAAAATTTCCTCACCTATAAAGTGGGAATAGAAATACTTATAGTGACTATCTCACAGGGAATCTAGGTGTTGTAGTGGATAAAACACTGAGCGTGGAGTCAGAAAAACCTGAGTTCAAATTCAGCCTCAGTAACTTACTTAGCCATTTGGCCCTACACAAGTCACTTAACACTCTTTTCTTTAGTTTCATCTGTAAAATGAACTGGAGATGGGAATAGCAAACCTCTCCAGCATCTTTGCCAAGAAAACCTCAAATGGGGTCAGAAAGTGTTAGGCAAGACTAAACAAAAACAACAACAACCTATCTCTAAGTCTTATTCTAAAGCTTGTGTGATATAATGTAAATATGAAACACAAGTTTATGCATTTTAAAGTGTCCTATAAATTTTATGTTTGTCTAGTATTAAATGAGACTGATAATAGTCACAAGAAAAGCAATCATTTAAAAATTAATCATTAGATTGATGCTGAACAATATATTTCTTTAATATATACAACTATGTATATATTAAATGGTTAATTTATACAACCATGACCTCAGTATCATATGTACTTTTGACAATCACACACACACACACACACACACACACACACACAAAGAATATTGATCACACTACATAACAATAACAGACATCATTAGAGACTTTAGGTCCAAGAAGTCTATTACTACATACAGTATCTTATATGGACATCACAACAACAGTCTGATATAAATCATACAAGTGTTTTTTACCCTGTATTTACACCTGTGGCTCAAGTGACTTTTCCCTATGGGCACATGTCAACAACAGAGATGGAATTGCAACCAAAATTCTTTCTGACTAATTATATCACTATTCTCATTATAAAACATTGTCTTTACATGTAAAAGTAAAGTAGTCTCTGGTAGTTGTGGTAAAAGTCTACAGAATTACCATATTTGTAGAACATTTTTAGCATTAGTTAATGAGCATATATCAAGCATTCTAGGTTAGAACTTTTCCGAGTGTATAAGAAACAAAGAAATGGGGAAAATGTACCTGATCTCAAGAAGCTCATATTCTAAGGGCACAGAGAACCTGCAAACAATTACATATATACAAGATGTTTGCAGTATAACTAGCATCCTATCTCTGAGGGATGACTCTAGTAATAGGTGTTAAGGGATGGGTAGTTCTGAGGTTGAGGAAAGGCCTTTATGAATATAGGATTACAGGATTTGTAATGAATCTTGGAGGAAGTCAAAGGGAGAAAATTAAATGCATGGGGTCTATGCCCAGTGAGGAGGCACAGAGTTGGAAGATAGAGAAGGAGTAACATATGGAAGACATAGCAAGTTGGCCAGTGTCAATGGATCTTAGAGAATATGGAAGGAAGAAAATCTAAGATTGGAAAGGTAGGGAGAGGCCAGGTTGTAAAAGATTTTAAAAACCAAAGAGAGGAATTTATAAGTTATCCTACATGTAAGTGTTGAATATTGTTGTTAAAATTATTGTCACTCATCCATCTTTCTACCTTCACATGTTTAGATACTCATATATATCTGTTATCTAGACAGAAGTGTCAAGACGTTCCAAAGTGCAGAACCTTGATTAAAATGTAACTCAGAAATATTTCACCAGTAAAGTAAAATAAGTTAAAATATCTCTAGTGTTAATTTGTAGTATTTCCTAGTACCTATGTGTAATGGTAATAGAAATTTGAAGATCTTCCTTACCCCTTATTTAACCTCTGGAAATTTAAAGACCTTCCCTGCTCTGAAAATATACACTGCCCCCTTAATAGAATGAATGTAATCACATGGAACTTGTGAAGGAAAGAGTTTGCTGAAAGGTGGAGCAGAGCACACAAGAAGCTGGGAGTCAGAACAACTAGACAGTTGGGAGGAGAGGATGCTTCCAAGGGAACAGTTAGACTTGTGAGAAAACATTCGTCTTGTTTTGGTTTCTGTGAAGGCTAAAGAATATTGTGACACTGTGCTGTAGTGGCTTAATAACATCTTTGCTACTATGATGGAATTGGCTTACCGGTTTTGGGATTTAGTTTGCTGGTGTCTGAATAAATGTTTTGCTTGTGTCTTCTATACGGAGAGACTGTTATATTTTGTGATTAAGCACTATCCTGTTATATTTATAGTGACTGTTGCTTCTGTGAATATTGCATTGGTGCTACATTTGGTGATGAGGGTGGGATTGCAAACTACCAGACCTCTATTTGGAGGCAAAAAGTATTTAGAAGAAAAAGCAAATGCCTATCCCAGCATGGGAGGATTTACCTTATTCCTCTGTAGGAAGAGAGTAATCTAAAAGTACAAGGCTCAGTGAAAACTGAGAACTGAGGTTACAGAGGGAGAATTTAGAGATTTAGAGAAAGGTTTACAAAGAATACCAATAAAACTGGAAAAAGAACTGGAAGCAGTGTGTAGGAGGAGCTGAGTTTTACTAACAGATTACCGTATTATGTGTAAAAACAGATACAAGCTGTTACAAGAGAAAACTCAAATGGAGAGGGAGTTGGCTGTGTTGTAGCATTTGGTCTCTCCATTAGAAGAGCAGACTGGAGGGTCTCAGGTGGTACAAGAGAGGGCTGCTGTGAATTTGACTAAGAAACAAAGTAGAAAAGTAACAGGGATAAAATTCATATAGTTTTATGGAGACAGAACCTAGTTACCATGGCAACAACTGCCAGGAGAATGCATGTGTACAGGGCCACACAATGTTTTATTACCCAGCTTTTACCAGGGCAGAAAATCACCCCATACTGAGAAGAAAGCAGGAAAATCAGGGAGGCCAAACACAGTTCAGGGAGATAACTGAGGATTTCATTCAGCAAGAGATTACTGATATATTAAGTAGAATCCCTCAAAGTATGGAAGAATCGTGGGTGTTTTGGATGGTGAGGATCAGTGATGAAGGAGCCAGAGGAGTATGGGGTAGATAGCATGGACTGAATTTATAAGTATTTGTTAGAAACTTTTTCTCCAGCAAGCTTTTAGAGATTTTCATATGGCAGAAGATAACAATATGACAAATATTTTAGCATTAACTGCGTATGGATGCAATAAAATGTATCCCACTGATTTTATGTGGCCTAGTTAAGACAGAAACTGGTACTCATTTAGAGATTGTAGGAGAAGGCTGAAAAAAGAAGTAATGAAAGCAGCTATCATGATTGGAGATGCAGATGTATATCATGATATCCCTTTAGCAGTTTCTCATAGAAATATCATAGTAAAGGTGACTCCTACTGCTTATAAGCACCTACCTAATTGGTGAAATAAGGTACCCTTTTTAAGGGTGCTGGATAAGATTTCACAGCTAAGTCACTTGAGAGAATGGGAAAAATATAAATTTCCTCTAGAGAGAAAAGCATATGACCAACAATTTCAAAGTCAGAACAGACTGACAAAAAAAGAACTATTTACTGCTCTACTGAGAGCAGGGGTTGATTTTGGGGGAAAAATGATGGTATTCCAAATAATGGGCTATATAAAATGTACTAAGATAAGGGACTTAATGTCAGATGGAATAGGCAACTGAAAGCTGACCCTACAGATGCTCCTGAACCATTGTATCCAAGTTCATTACACCTTCAGGGAGAATAGGAAATTGGCAAAGTCTCCACTCAGATTAAAGAAATACACAGACAAGATACCATATCAATCTGACTATATATTGGGAAAATGGATCAAATACTGGAAATGGGGCCTTAATTGGTACTGGAGAAGGGGGCCTCCTTTATTTATGGGAACCCCAATAAGTTTAAGCATGGGATTCCTATTACCATCACAGGGCTGGGAGAGGCTAAAATATCAGCCAGACATGTCAAATTAATGATGAAAATTGGACAATTACCTAAGAAAAAAATACTGTGGTTATTGTACCCATTCCTAAGTACATATATATATATATATGGAGAGAGAGAGAGCGAGAGAGAGAGAGAGATGACCCTGAATTCACCTGAATGAAAACACCAATTTGCAGTAAGGGAAATATGAATTAATACAGCTTTAGTTGGAAAAATAAAAATGGACTTAATCACTTTACCTGAATTACCACTACATTAAAGGAATAAAGCAGGAGTGTTAGTCCCTACAACCACAAGATAGAAAAATCCTGTCTGGCCAGTATGAAAACCAGATGAGATGTTGAGAATGACCATGGATTATAGATAATTGAATAAGGTGATTCCTCCCTTGCATGCTTCTGTTCCAGATACCGTTTCCTTAATAGAAAGAATTCAGAAATATGATGGGACTTGGTATGCAGTTATTGATTTAGTCAGTGCTTTCTTTACCATCCCAATAGACTCTAAACAATGGGAATAGTTTGCTTTCACATGACAGGGAGGACAATACACTTTTACCTGCTTACCACAAGGATATCTGCATTGTCCCACTATTTGTTATAGAATTGTGGCTGAATATTTGGATGAATTAGAGCTACCTGGTGTATAGTTTGTCCACTACACTGGATATTTTGATATGGGGGGGGGGGTAAATGTAAAAGAAGTAGAGAAGAGCTTTTAATTGAGCATATGAAAAGCAAAGGGTGGGAAATTAACCCTGCAAAAGTTCAAGCACCAGCTCAAAATGTAAAATTTTGGGGTATACAATGGAATATAGGGCCACAAGAGATTCTTCCACAAGTCTGAGCAAAAGATTCAGCATTTTCCTATACCTACCAATAAGAAAGAGGTTCAAAAGTTTATAGGATTATTTGGATATTGGTGACGTCACATACTGCATCTATAATAGATTTTTGTGAAGCCAAGCACAAGCAGCATTCAAGAAGACTGCTGATGTAAACAGCTTCAAGGTTATGATTATATAATATAGTGAACTCTCTACTTCTTCAGCAGAAAATTAGAGCAAATCATTCACAGAAATCAAGGTACAGCATTCACAATGACATAAATTATCACTAAAGTGGCCACACAGTTTTCACCAAAGTGGTCACACAGTTTTAAACAAAGTACATTTATTCAGTTCTTTACTATGTCCTTAATTCAATCATCCAAATGGTGGCTGGCCTCATTAAGGGTCAAAAAGTACAAAAGTCAGAGTTCTACACTGCCAGTTCACAGTAAATCATAATATCAGTCAGTATACAATATCCAAGTAAAGTCTTTTTTCATCTTGATTCAAGGCTGGCTCTCAGCTTCCATGGTTCCTCTCCCACGTTTTCACCTCCTGCCTTAATCTATCCCACTGTCACCATTGTTCAAAGGCAGACAGTTCCTAATTCATTGTCTAGCTCTCCTTGCAGTTCCTGTTCCAAATTGAAGCTCACAGTGTCTTATGAACCTCAAGTCCTTCATAGGTCCTGTTTCTGGGAAGACAAAGCTTAACAGAATACAGTAATATACATACACATTGCCAGCATCATCATTAATTCACTATCTGCCTGTGAAATCAACTCAGACTCACCAACAAGGTCTGAGAACTTAACACAATCATCAACATAGAAATCAACACAGATCCACAAACAAGGTCCAAGAGGTCAATACAAATCATCAGTAAAGTCTCAGGACTTCCAACGTAGATTCAACAACAAAGTCTGAGGAATCAACACGAATCATCATTATAGTACCTTGACCTCTGAAATCATCAGCAAGACCCTTCTCCAGGATTTCTGTAAACACACAAGATAATACTCTTTCAGGACTTCTGAACCAGCAGCAAGGTCCCAGGGCTTCTGTAACAGCAATACCAATGAATCTAACAACATAACCTCAAAACAGATAGTCACAGTACAGGCACTACAGCCATGCCTCCTCACAGTTCTTTTTTCTCATTTCTCAGTTCTTCTCAGTTCTCAGTTAAGTTCTTAATTCTCTTCTTTCTCTCCAGCAATAGCAGCCCAGCCTCCAAATTCTCACTCCCAGAAGCTCTGGCCTCTCTCAGCTTGAGCTTTTCCTCTTGTGCTTCACTAGTTCCTCCCTGTTGTGCCCCTTCCTGTTACATCAAGGAGTCCATCCCAATGTTGGATTCACAAGTTCTGCAGCTTAATACTTGATGCATTCATCAACATGGGACAAGGTGCTAAGTACCTGTTTGATTGTAAATATCAGGGACAGGGAGGATCTTTAAATTACCATTACCATTAGAGAGGAGTTTGATGAAGGGTGGAGCAGAGCCTGCAGGAAACTTTGAGTCAGAACAGCTAGATTTTTGGGAAGATAGGACACTTCCAAAGGAGATAGTTAGGCTTGTAAATAAATACTGGTTTTTGTGTCGGTTTGTGGGAAGCCAAAATAATGCTGTGGTTCTCTGTACTGTTGTGGCTTATTAACTTCTTTGCTACTATGATGAAATCGGCATACTGGTTGGGGATTTGGTTGCCTGGTTTTCTGGTGTCTGAATAAATATTTTGCTTCTGTCTTCTCTATGGAGAGTCTATTTTGTGATTGAGCTTTATGTTGCTATATTCATAGTGACCATGGGCTCCATGAATATTGCATTGGTGCTACACTATGATGCTTGGATGGATCCATTTTGATTTGAGTTTGGTCCCTCTGATTTAGAATATAATGCTCAAATGGTGTCTATCTCTTCCCATAGTCATGTATTTCACATATTTGAGGAAGAACCTTAATCAGAAAAATTCAGCACTTTTCCATTTGAGATCTCACTTATAAACTTAGACTGATTACGAGACATAAATGTTTAAACACCAGATAAAAACAGACTAAACTGAGATATTTTCAAGAAGAAGGCGCAGCAGAAGATTTTTTTTATGATAATTGATAGAGTTTCTGCCAATACAACCAATAAGATCAGTATTGTGATCAGTGGAAAAGTTAAACTTCTTCAGAGAATAGCATGAGCTGAGATCTAATTTTAAATCATCCATGCTAATCTCCCAGAAGCTACCTTGATTCCAGTTTTTTAATTAGCTGTGTTTTGTTTTGTTTTTTTGTCTCATATTCCATATAAGATATTTATTATTCATGTTTTAGGTGAGAAGAGGACCCTATCACTTAAATCTTTAATAACAAATGTTCAATAAATCATTCAGTCTTTTTTTTGTTTGTTTGTTTCTTGGAGGTGGGAAGGTAGGACAATTGGGGTTAAGTGACTTACCCAAGGTCACATGGTTACTTTTGTGTTAAGTGTCTGAAGCCAGATTTGAACTCAAGTACTCCTGACTCTAAGGCCAATGCTCTATTCACTGTGCCATCTAGACAACCCACAATCAATATTTTGAAGTGCCTGTTATGCTCTAAGTATTGTAGTACACGTGGAAAGAAAAACAAAAACTAAACAACCTTTGCTCTCAAGAAGTTCACATTCTATCTTTACTCTATTCCTAAGAGTAACAACTATATATAATATCTATTTTATGTTGACCCATACAACTCTTCCTATATGAAGCCTTTCCTTGTCCCTTTAGACACTAATGTCTCCTCCTCAAGGTTATTTTGTATCCGATTTGCAGATATTGTGTATGTTTATATGTGTGCATTCTCCATTAGAATGTAAGCTGGGATTTGTTCCCTTTTAAAAATGTAATCAACGGCATGTAACACAGTGCATAGGACATGACAGGTGTCTATTAGTTTAATCAATTGATTAAACCTACATCATTGATCCCCATTATAGAAATTATTTAGTTTGAGATGTTTAGATCTTAAGTATTCTTTATCAGATACTTTTTCCAGCTGTTTATGATTCTAAAATGAAAGCTGTTCACCATCATATTGTGTGATACAATTGCTTTTGGAGGAAACTATGGTAGGTTCATTTATTTTAAATCATATGTCCTCCATTAGGTTCCATGAGTTTCTTCATATCTCTTATCAAATAAAAGTAAGTCTTTCTGAATTAGTACCAAATTATCCCAAAATCATTTATAAAAATGTTTTTAAATAATAAGTATATTGACTCACTGATCAAGTCATTGAACTCTATAGTTACAAACTAGAAAAAATTATCTTGAGTCTGAATTATTACCTGAAATTAAAAGGTTGATCATATTTTCTCAGAATTATTATTCTTTGGAGAAAAGAATAGCATGAAAACCCATCTTCAAATCTTGATATAACATACTTACATGCTAAAACAAGATGTATTTTCCCTATTAAACATTTTTAAATCTTTTCTTCTTAACCTAAATGATACATTATTTTCATAATCTATATCAACTCCCTTCATCTTTTGTTGATGAACTAACTGATCACCTTGGATTCACCTAACTGATTAATAATTTACCAGATATTTTAAGCAGCAAATTTTTTAATCTATGAAATTCCTTTTTTGTATCATATGAAATTCCAGTGACATATACATTTTTAGCCAAAGGGCAACAGACAGAGCTTGAATGATCCACATCCTTCCAACATTATCTGTTGTGATGAACCTGGGCACACTTGGTAATTTTTACACCTGTAATTCCTCATGTCTATCCAGACAGAACCTGAAAACCTCAATATCAGATACTTACACAAAAGTAGTTACAAACTCCCCTTTACAGATTTCAAATAATGTTATGCTGCAGAAAAAGCAGTGGTTTTGGAATCAGAACTTAGCTTTTAATTCTGGCTCAGGCAATTGCTATTTTATACTTCAGGCTAACTACTTAAGTTGGCTGTGTCAGTTTCTTCATTTGTACTAAGAACGGGTTGAATTAGAAGAAATTTAAAATTGTGTCTAGTGCACATACATGCCCATCTCATCAGACCCCAGGGTTTCAATGATCACATTTATACAAATGTTTCTCAGGTCTATTCATCTAGCATTATCCTCTCTGCTCACCTCAAATCACATTACCAACTGCTAACATCTCAAGCTAGATATCCGATAGACATCTCAAACTCAAAACCTTCCAAAGAAAACTCATTTTCATTCTACTAAAACCCTACCCTTTTTATATCTTCCTTGACTTCAAGAGCAACACGTTTTCCCCAGTCAACTGAGATTATGACCTAAATGTCATCCTCAGTTCCTTATTCCTATGTACTTCACATAGCCGTACTGTTTGCCAAAGATTTTCCTTTCTATCTTATTAGTTTCTCTTGTATAAATTCCCTTCTGTTCACTCAGGGCTACCATCATCACTCCGATGATCTCATGCCTAGACTATGGCAATAACCTGCTTCTTAACCTCACTGCCTCCAATCTGTCTCCACTTCATTCTGTCTTCCACTTAGCTATCAAAGTGATCATTTGGAGGCATAAGTCTGATCAAGCAAATTTCATGCCATTTGGGTTGTTTTTTGTTTTTATTTTTGCTTTTGTTTTTTGCCATTCCACATATCTGGGATGCTTTTATCTCTGCCTTCTGGTTTTAGTGGTTTCCTTCAAGTTTCAATTCAACTCTTAGCTTCTGCAAAAGGTATTCCTCTTACTTCTCCACATTGCTAGTAATTTATTCCTCTAAGACACCCTGTTTACAATGTCTGTATACATATATTTGTATAAATGTACACATATAAAATATGTACATACATACACATTTGTGTATGTTTTATAGAGATATATGCACGTACATATTTATGTACATGTATGTATGTAAGTATGTTATACATGTATGCATTTACAGATAGACAGAAAGTTGTATTTGTCACGTAAAAATAAGCTAATTATGCTTAATATTCTAGTTTTTGTTTTTTCTCAATTTTTCTTCCTCATTCATGAGTGCCGACAGAATTTTTGCAATGCTTACTTATTCTTTCCCTTGCAATGAAGCAACCAAAATGCAAGAAATTATTTAATTTATAGCATATTACTGAGTTCTTCATAGAATTTCTGCTATTCTAAAGCAGCTAGGTGATGTAGTGAATAGAATTCTGGATCTGGAATCAATAGGATCTATGTTGAAATCCAGCCTAACACAGCTAGGTGTGTGACCTTGGGCAAGACATTTGATCTCAGTTTTTCTTAGATTCCTCAACTTTAAAATGAGTATGTTAATAACAACTACCTGAAAAAGTGGTTGTGAGGCTGAGTGAGATATTTGTAAAGCATATGGCACATAGTATGTGCTAATAAATGCTAGTTAGCTAGCTAGTAGTAGTAGCAGTTGTAGTAGTAGTAGTAGTAGTAATAGTAGTAGTAGTAGTAGTAGTAGTAGTAGTAGAAGTAGAAGTAGTACTATTACCAATAATACCATTACTAATATTACCACCCATAGTATTGTTATGACCCAGAAGGATTTTAGCTAGTTGTAATGGAGTGACCACAGAGTCCAATCAAAAGTTTTAAGGAGCTTTAATATAAATTAATTTAGCCAGCTGGCGACTGATTCTCCCACCCAATTAGAAAGAAGAGAGCAGCAGCCTGATCCCGAAATACATACCCTTTTATACCATATAGTCCCATTGTTTGGAGGTGCAAGTAAGTTGCTAAGGCAAGGGAGTTTGTGATTACAGGGAATAATGACAGAAAAATGAAGAAGAATGAACAATAGGAACATTTTTAGATAGGGGATTATAGGGTAAGCAGAGAGGGATATGGGGCATGATGACCTGAGCACATAGGAGAAGGAAAATGAATACCTAGATTGTTTCCCATACCCCAGCCTGTCTCGTAGGCAGGTTCATTCATTGTCTTGTAACTTGCAGATTTCTAATTTCACAAAGTATCACTTAACTGTTTCCTGGCTACTTCATACTTAAGTCCATGAAGTTTCTACTTAACTAGTTCCTGCCCACTTCAGTATTAGTAGTAGTAATACCATTTCTACTAGAATCAATACTGATGCTTAATATGCAGTTATTTTCATGGTGAGCTTTTCACAAATACTAAACACAAAAGGGGACCCACAAAGATAGTAGTGAAGGAAGAAGAAATATACAGCAATCAGTCAAACAAAAAATCTAGTGATAGTTCTAGAGACAGCTAGGTTGAGTAATAGATAGAATGTCAGGCCTGGAGTCAGGCAATCTCATCTTCTTTAGTTCAAATATGGCCTCAAACACTGACTAACTGTGTGACTCTAGACAATTCACTTCACCCTGTCCGCCTTAGATAGAGAAGAAAATGATAAACCACTCTAGTATCTTTCCCAAGAAAACATGAAATAGAATTACAAAGAGTTGAATAGGAACTGAAATGACTAAAAAAGTGCCAGGAAAGATGTGATCAGATCAAAAAGTGATCAGAAATTCCAAAGTGAAAGCATTTTCCAGATCAAGACTTTTAATTAAAACCACAAAAAGTGACAAGGGCAGGAACTGTAGAACAAAAGCTGGGTCTGTCTCTCTCACCACAGAGAAGAATTACTCATTCAATTCATGAATAGACCAGGTATGTGCTTACAGAATTATCATTCTAAATGAGGATGAAAAGAATTTCAGATTCATATCTCTTTCTGGTCTAGATCAATATTAGGAGTATAATTCTGTTTCCCCTACCCCAGATTCTACTGAGGAGAAAGTAAGTGACAAGACAGAGATAATGAATCTATAGTGGGATGGGGGAAAGTATTATAGATCTTTTGCTCTAGACCTATAGAGCCTGATAGGAGTTAGAGATGACAATTTACCTACTGTAGTACCATCTTTGGACAAGCCTAGAGTTGTATTGTCCAGACTTCAACCTAGGTGCAGAATTACAAAGTTCAGACAAGAAGGGGAAAGATCAGACGATGTCCTTCACATAGCTTAGAAACCATGAAGATTTGCATCTCTCTAGACTGAGAAGTTTGAGCTTCTTAAATAAAACATCACTTACTTTTTCTAGAATATAATCATGGGATCCCAGATTATACAGACCAAGTTGATATAAGACTCTAAAATTTCTTCTAGAAGTATTCAGTCAGGGTAGAAGAAGGAAAAAATAAAAAGATAAAAGAAAAAATATACAAATATATACATATATATGTGTGTGTACACACATATAGATGTGTGCTTACCCATAAATTCATATGTGTTCATGTTTTCACATATGTGTGTATCTATGTGTACATGCACACACATAACTAGCTGGAAGACTCCATAGGTACAAATACACACAAAAATATGTGTGTATGTGTGTATATGAATGTGTGCATATATACACATATACGTGTGTATATATGTATGCATGTCCTAAAACTTGTACTGTAGGTCTAAATTTAATAACTTCAGAAATCTAAATGCTACAAATTACCCCCCAAAAAATCATCATTTTAATTTTAGTTATTTTACACAGATATTTTGTGACTTTTAAATAATATGTTTAGAATTTTAATTTTAGAAATTTTGTATAATTTATGAACATAAAAGTTTAAATTTAGAAAGACATTGTCCAATTGCATATACAACATTTTGAATGACACTTTTTCAAACTGGTGGATTGGCAGAGGAGGACCTTTTCTTTGGTTACTTCAGTGACATAATCTATCCTTATTAGACTTTTTTTTCCTTGTGAGGTCACATCAAAATTCTCACAAATGCATCAAAAACTTATTCCTTGGGTGATAATAAGGCTATCCTGTGAATTTCTGAGCAGTAGCTGATGAAAGTTTTAGGAATGTAAAAAATTAACTAAAGTTTAACGCAAGCAATAATTATGATAAATTTAAATGAAATGTTATCAATTCTTTTTAAAATGTATATTACTCATCTTTCAATTTTTTGTGTCTTTGTAGCATCTGCACTTAAAACTTCACTACAATTTTTACAATACCTCATATAATAGTGGCTAAAATACTAATGCACAAAACAAAAAAGAATATAATACAAAGACATCTACAACGTCTGAAAGAAAATTTCAACTTGTCCATGAGATCAAAAATTCCTTGAAGAAGTGAAGCAAGGGCTAAAAAGGAAATAAAATGGCATTTTTAAGTAGAATTAAATCTCAAGGAAATATTTTAAAAGAAATTACTAATAATAAATATTAGTAATAGCAGAACTTATAACCAAACAAAAAATAGAAAGTATCATAGAAGATAAAATGAAAAATTCTGATTCCTTATATTTTAAAGTTTTTGTTAAAATAAAACCATTGAAAATAAAATTTGGAGGGAAGCAATTTACTGGAACAAAAAGAGCATTGTTTCTCCAACAAAGATATCTTACCCAAGAATTAAAAAAGAATTGATTTGCACCTATCAGCATAATAGTCATTTCTTAATTGATAAACACTCAAAGAATATAAGAAACAATTCTCAAAGGAAATATAAAATCCAAGTTATATATAATCATATGACAAAAACTTCATATCACAAATAATTAGATAATCTAAATTAAAGCAACTTTGATGTTTTATCTCACAGCATCACAATGGCAAATTTGACAACAACAACAAAAAAAGAAAGAACATGACAAATATTGGAGGGACTATGGGAAAGCAAGCACATTTTTGCACTGCTCACAGGGCTGTGACTTGGCCCAGTCATTCTGGAAAATAATTTGGGATTCTTTTCCCAAAGTAACTAAACTGATGTCATTTGTTGACCTAGAACTAATGCTATGAATCATATAGCTAAAAGAAGTCAAAAGCAGAGATTAAGGACTTATATGTATACAAATATTCATAGCAACTCCTTATGTAGTAGCAGTCAAGTGGAAATTAAGAAGATGTCCATCCCGGCAATGCTTCTTAAAGGATGTGTTGTAAGAGTCACAAGTGGAAAAAGTTTAAGGAGCCCTGAATTAGGGAATAACAATAAACGGTGCATTTTGTATATGATGGAATACTATTTTGCCATATGAAGTGTGTTTTTTTTAAGTATAGTCCCAGAAACTTGGATAAACTTGTACGACTTGATGCAGAGTAAACCAAGAAGAACTAGAACAATTTATAATTATTTATAATAACAAGAAAATTGCAAAGGAAAACAATTTTAACATAAGAATGCCAGTCAATGCAATGACTAACCAAGATTTCAGGGACCCAGCCATGCAGCAGGCTACTTAGTCTCAGACCAAGAGGTGAAAGATTCAAGATGAAGAATAGGACATACATTTTAGGACAAAACCAACACAGGAATTTGTTTTTTCTTGAACATTCATATTGGTTACAATATTTTTATTTTACTTCAAAAAATGTCATACAGAGAAGATACTGAAGGACCTAGGTATGTTTAACCTGGAAAAGAGAAGACCCAGGGGAGACATGTAACTGCCTTCAAACATTTTAAAACTTGCTCTGTGGGAGAGGACAAGATATGATTTGCTTGGTCCCAAGGATCTAAACCATGAAAAGTCATTATTAAAATTATATATAATTATTTCCTTGTATATGTTACCTATGATAATGCTACTTTTGTCACCCTGGTTAAATTATTTCTCCCAGTGCCTGATGCAGTTAGGTTACATAGTGTATAGAGCACTGGCTCTGGATTCAGGAAGGCCTGAGCTCAAAAATGACCTCAGTCACTTACACTATGACCCTATGCCTATCACTTCACCTTTATTTGTCTCAGTTTCTTCATCTGTAAAATAGGGATAATAATAATATCTTCCTCCCAGGGCCATTGTAAGAATGAAATGAGATAAAGGTATAAAGCATGTAGCACAATACCTGGAATAGTAAGCACTATGTAATTGTAAGCTATTGTTATTTTTTTATTAGTGTTGTGATATTATGATGATGATGATGATGATGATGATGATGATGATGATGCAATGGAAGCCTGCACTAGAATGGTGGTTGTGTCAGAGGAGAAAAAGGGGTACATATGAGAGATTTTGCAGAAGTAAATTCGGCAGACTTTGGCAATAGTTTTGATATGGATGAGGGGGTTGAGAGTTAGTGAAGGACTCAAGTCATAAATTATGAGTCTAAGGAATTCGGATAATTCTCTACACTAAAATGGAAAGTAGGAGACTGGGGGGTTAGAGGGGTAGGTATGATTTAGGTGGAAATATAACAAGTTCCATTTTGGACATATTGAGTTTAGGATGTCTAGCGAATATCCAGTTCAAGGAGATGTGAAATTAGAATTCAGCAGAGTTTAGGGCAGGATTGTTATGTTTGAGGTTCAGTAGCATAGAGATGGTAATTAAATCCATGGAAGTTGATGAGCTCACCAAGGGAAATAGAATAAAGAAAGAAGAGGACCCAAGGCAGAATCCTGAAGTGCTCTCATATTTAGAGAGTTGATCCGGAAAAGAATCCAGCAAATGTAACAGGACTGATGAGATAGTTAGGAGGAGAATAATAAGAAAATAATCAGAAAAATAATCAGAAACACCTTACCGAATGCTTTGCAAGAGTCTAGGTAGAGCATTTCTATGGAATCCTAATTAGGTTATGTGTTCCTTGAGATCAGGGATGGTCTTTTGCTTTTCTTTGTCTCCTGATGGATTACTGCAAGTCCCTAGACCTTAGTAGGTTAGTGATCTACTATTTTAGTAAACATCAAAGAGTTCAAGTTAGTCTGGCATGACCTGATCTTGCTAAAACCATGCTGGCTTTTCATAATAATTGATTCCTGTTCTAGATCTTCCCCATTTCTCTAATAGTGTCTTATAATTTTCTCAGAAATTAATTTCAAACTCATTAGCCTCTAATTTTCAATCTATTCTCTTTGCTTTTTTGAAAATTCAGACATTGGTTCTTCTCTGATGCTCTGGCACCACTCCCACTTTCTATAGTCTTTCAATATCATAAGCAGTGGTTTGTCCATCACTTTCAGTAGTATTTTCTGTGTTTGAGGACACAGTTTATTTGGGTTGGGAAACTCAAATTCATTGAGAGCAAATATTTTTCTTACTATCTCCCTACTCATTTGGGGCATTAACTTTCTGTTGGTCACTTTTGCCCATCATTTCAAGTACAAAATTCATTTTTCTTTCTGAAATTGAGCGGCTCTGCTTTCTCTCTCCTGATAGTTTTTTTTTTTTGTCAGCCCCAAGCAAGAGTGCTAAGCATTCTTTGATTTTCTTCTTTTAACCATTACAACTTAAACAAATGATTTCTTGCTGTCTGTGGTTTCCTTTGAAAGTTTTGAACTTTTTCTTCACGTGGTATTATAATACTGCTACCCCTGCATGAACAATTTTTCTGGGTAGATTGTTCAGAAGAGTTTATTCATCTTGTTCCCTAAATAGCCATATTCCAGGAAACAAGGACCATTTCTTCTTTGACTTTATAGTTTCCTTTTCTGGTGCAAAAGGCATACTTGTTGGAGCTTTCTCCATTCCCTGTCTTAACCCTCTCGATTTTCTATCCATCTGTGTTTCCTAGTAAAAGAAAATTGATTCATTGAGGACTTTTACTATCTTCTAATCGGTATTAATCAACTTGATATGACAAGGGAGGTGATTATAAGTTCTGTATATTTGGCCCCAGAGAGAATCTATGAGGTAATGTAGTTTAGTGACTAGGGTATATGTCAAGGGAAAGGATCTGAACTGGTCTTGTAGTCAAGAACATGAGTTCAAGTCACATGTTATGTGAATTAGCCCAGTGACCATGATCTAGTCACTTAACTTTTCAGTGATCCAGGCAACAATTTGAAAAAGTAGTTGCAGATGAGTTTCCATTTTTTCTTGATGCCCAGAGTTCTTAAAGTAAATTAAAAATGAAATGTGAGGGCTTTAGACCAAAAACAGGTGGGAAAGAGAAATTTACCTCTTCTCAAATAATTAGCAGTGCCTCCTCTTGGTGAAGATGAGTCTGTGGATTGGCAGAAAATATGTCCCTGTAATGCGAACTCTAGCAGATCCTACCAATAGATGTAATATATGTATGCATTTATGTAGGGATATGTGGATATGCATAAATGTATACAGACATATATGCATATGTATGGACATGTATACATGCACATTTTATGAACACACATATACACATTCATTCATGTTCATTATGCTTCTTTCTGTGCACATACATATTGATGTAGTAAATATATACATATAAATTTGCATGTACACATAGTCATATATATGATTCTATTCCCTTATGTATATATAGCTTTATACCTACATATTTGTCTTTATCTGCATTGTACTATATATGTGTATAATACATATCCACACAATGCACAAACATATGTATACATATATTGAGAGAGAACATTTGTATCTGGATAATAAATCTTAGAAACCCTCCATTATTTGTGTATTCTAATATGTACGTAAATGTATGTACATGTATACATACAAGTATACATGCTTATGTACATAAGCATATAAGTTACAAACATTTCTAACATATATTAAAGTTTTGCGGCATCAGTTTGTGCTGGTAAAGATGGTTTATGAAAGTGTAATTGGGTCTGCATTGATGAAGGGACCACCTACTCTCATGAAATTATTCATCTTTAAAATATCTATTATCCACACACAAACCTATTTTATGTGTTATATGTTTATTTTATACTTATATTTTATATATTTAAATACTTATACATGCTTAATACTGGAGAGTTAGAATATTGAGAGTCATTTATCAGAACAAAATCTCTATCCTCCAAAGATTTTAAGTGTTGTATGCTTAGGAACTAATAAATCAGTAAAAGGAAATGAGTGAATGGGCGTTTTTACCCAACTCTTCAGGAAGTTAAACAGTAAAACCAATTGTGGTCAGAAAAAAATGGCTTAGAAATCAGTAAAATGAAGGTTCAAGTCTCATTTGACACTTGATAATTGAATGTTACTTTCCCTAGGAAAGTCATCTAATCTCTCCATTCCCCAGCCAAATTTGTAACCGAAAATAAATATTCAAGAAAGCACATTCATGCCAATATATAATAATAGAGGAAGTTTAGTCATCTCAAATTTCCCTAAGCCCATGAACTTATATTGAAAAACAATGGATGGAATGAAGTTTTTAAAAAAGAAAAAAATAAATATAAGCAAATATGTTTCAAAAATAAAAGGTATAACAAAGGGTCTCTAATCAATAAGAGACATTTTAAAATAACATCAATGGTAAAGAGGCTTAATTGTGTTAAAAAAAAAAAGGAACTTAATGCATCTAAAGGTAAACCACAGCTTTGGCAAGAAAGTGATAAGCTATGTTATTCATTGATAAAATCACCTAGGAACTGTAATATTTTAGATAACTTTTAAGGGATACTCCATGGAACAAAAATGTCTTGTTTTCTAATTTATTGTATTGTGTTTGCATTTTATTTTTTAACAAATATCTTCTAATACTATGATGATGAGAACCAATTTAGGGGATGCAGAGTCACATTTAAAATGAGTACTCTATTAATCTGATATCTGGGATACTTAAATATTTATACAACTCCTCAAGGTTTCTTTCTCTCTCTCTCTCTCTCTCTCTCTCTCTCTCTCTCTCTCTCTCTCTCTCTCTCTCTCTCTCCTCTCTCTTCCTCTTCCTCTCCCTCTCCCAAAACTTTAAAAAAGCCTTTAAAACATTAAAAAATTCTCTTCTTTTTTGGCATGGGAATGATGTTTAATATATAATTGTTAAATCAAACCCAGGTCCTTTGTTAATAATAATAATAATAATAATAATAATAATATTGTATATTCTTTCATAAATCTACACCTTTTCTCTACTCCCAGAAACATTTCCTTTTAACAAAATTAATGTATAAAGTCATAATGAGATTCTAGTTTGGTGAGTGAGTCATTAACACCTCATGATATCCAAGGTTTCCCTAACCTGTTATTTTGCTCAAAAAGAGATAACACCTCCTGATAGTTCTCAAGCACATCAAGATAGTGAAGAAGATATTTTAAGTTCTAATTTACATTAAAACTATCCCCAGTTTCTGATAAAGCCACTCTTGACATGGTATATCTGGATTTAAGCAGTGTATATTGACAATGTCTCTCCTATTATCTTTGTGGACAAGACAAACAAATATGGGCTAGATGAAAATACAGTTGGGTAGATTCAGAACTGGCTAAATGACCAGACCCAAAGAGGAGTCATTAATATATTAATTACAGTGTGAATGGAGGTTACCAGGTGAATGTCATAGAGTTACAATAATGGCCTAGCAGTATTCACCACATATTTTAATGGCAGAGATGAATGAATGATCAACAGGCATTTACTAAAAGGCTGGACAAAAAAAATGAAATGGCCTGTGCCTTCTAGTGGCTTATAGGTTAAAAGCATAACAACATGTACATATATAAGTATAGGAAAAGTACACATAAAACAAATAAAAGATTTTTTAAAGAAAGAAAGCACTGGAAGTGAGGAGGGTACAAAATGATTCCATGTAGGTAGCACCTGAACTGAGTTGTGAAGATAACTTGGGATTCTAAGTCTTAAAGGCAAGGTGAAAATATAATCCAGATATGGGAGACAGCCAGCACATAGGTACAGAGAAGGGAGATGGATTGAAGTATGTGAGGAATAGTAAGAATGCAAGTGTATTTGGACTATAATAAGGATGAAGTGGTTTCATATAAAGTAAGGTTGAAAAGGTAGTTTAGGGCCAGGTAGTAAAAAGCATTAAATGCTGATATATTCATATTTGATCCTAGATGTAATAGGGAGCCACTTAGGTTTATTGTGTAAGAGAAATATTAGGTCAGATCTGCATTTTCTATGTACAAAGAATGGGCAGGAAAAATCAACCTAGATACAGAACAATTAAGAAGTTATTGTATTACTACAGCTGAAAAAAGTGATCAGAGCTAAAATAAAGTGTTGGTAATTTGAGTAGCAAAAAAGGGACAGACATGAGAGTTACTGAAAAGGTAGAAGCAACAAGGCTTAGAAATTATTAAGGCATAGATGATCTCTTATTCATTTGTAAATACCACAAGTAGGGAATGGATTACTAATATGTTGGACAACACAATACCCAACATGTGTTCACAAAATATAACAAAGTACTAAAGCATTCAATTCCATTCAACATATATTAATTAAATCCTTGATATGAACAAGATATGATTCTAAGGAGACACAAAAATATATATCTAAAAAAACCTCTATCCTCAAAAAGATGCAGTCTAAGGAGAGTCCAAAGTATACACAGATGGGGGGCTGAGCCAAGATGGTGGCATATAAGCAGCAAGGTTCCCTAGCTCCCACACAGCCACCCTAAATACCCATAAAATATGACTCTCAACAAAGTCTAGGACACTCAAACTCACAAAAATACAGAAAACACATCTCTTGCTGAAGGCAGCTCAGCTGGAGGGGATCTTCACAGCTGGCCAGGAGCCAAGGCCAGCCCAGCCTGAAACCAAAACATGACCAGGCCCCAGGGCAATTGGGAGGAGCCCAGCCTCTCAAGCCACACCTTGAGTCTCTTTCAGAGAAGATCTATAGCACCTGAAGAGATCTTCACATCTAGCAAGCCAGGATTAGAGACGGTCAGGGAAAGTGAATCTTTGAAGCTAAATTTGGGGAAGGAAAAGCAGTTCTGCCAATCTGTTCCCAGGGCAAGGAAGCAGTAGGGGAAGTGCAGGAACTGCTGTAACAGGCGGCTGCCCCCACTAGGCTGCTTTAGAGCCCTTGGCCTGTGGACCCCCAGGGGGGCTGAGTTGACTGATCAGGGCCAAGTGTTCTTGTGATGAGTGGCCTGGATCTGGATCATGGTCTTGGATGGTGGTCCTGGGCTGTGCTTTCAGCAAGCCAAAGCTGGGGGAGCTGCAACACCCACCCACCCCCCAGTAGCTGCAGCAGCAGGGAAAACACCAGTAATCTGGAACAGAGCTTTCCCCCCTGGAAGCAGAGTTCCACAAAGTTTAAAAAAACAACCAATTAATTGACTGGCCAACATGAGGAAAAGTAAGCAAAATAAGAACAGGAATAAAACTCTAGAATCCTTTCTTGTGGACAAAAAGGATCAAAGCATGGAAAACAGAGGAAGGCAACACAGTCAGGAGTCCCACACCAAATGCTTCTAAGACACTTGAAGAATGCCTAGAGGCTATAGATCA
>CM053594.1:160400817-160468967 GCA_028646575.1 Pseudocheirus occidentalis | reverse complement strand
AACAAATACAAACATATGAAAAAATAGAAAGCAATGTGAAATATGCCCTTGAAAAAACCACTGACCTGGAAAATAGATCCAAGAGAGACAATCTGAAAATTATTGATCTACCTGAAACCCATGACCAGAAAAAGAACTTGGAAAGCATCCTTCAAGAAATCCTCAAAGAAAATTGCCATGATGGTTTAGAGTCAGAGGGCAAAATAGAATTTGAAAGAATTCACCAATTATCTCTTCAAAAATATCCCCAAAAGAAAACTCCTACAAATGTTATTGCCAGGTTCCAGAATATCCAGCTAAAGCAGAAAATATTACAGGCTGCCAAGAGAAAACCATTTGAATACTGGGGAAGCACTATTAAGATAACCCGGGATCTGGCAGCTTCAACACTGAGGGAACAAAGGACCTGGAATATGATATTTCGAAGATCAAGGGAGCTGGGATTAAAACCAAGAATAAACTATCCAGCAAAATTGAGCATATTATTCCAGGGGAAAATATGGTCATTCAATGAGGTGGAGGACTTTCAAGCATTCTTGCTGAAAAAACCAGAACTGAACAGAAAATTTGACAATCAAACACAAGAAACATGAGAAAGTAAATATGGGAAAGAAATCATAAGGAACTTGTCAAATTTGAATGATTTACATGCCAATATGGGAAAACAATAATAGTAACTTGTGAAACTTTTCTTAGTATTAGGATTGGTGAAGGGAATACAAATACATATAAATATATATATGTATGTATGTATGTATGTATTTATACTTACACATAGGTCTATATATATAGAAGGCTATATATGCATATGAATACATATCTGAGCATTTGTGTAGATGTGTATATAGAGGGTACACGATCAAGTGAATACAAAGGGATGATACTTTAAAAGGCAAAATTCTTAGGTGGGAGAGGACTAGAATGAGAGGAGAAAGCAAAAGACAAAATGGGGTTAATCATCCCATAAGCAAGGGATAACTGTTACAACTTTACTTTCAGTTACTCTCATTGAATTTGGCTTAGGGAAGAAATGGCATAAACTCTAAACCAGGTATCATGCCACATAAGAGAGCAGGGGGCCTGGAGATGAAAGGGGGAATGACAGAGGGGAGGGCAGAGTCTCAGGGAGGGATGCTGAAAGCGCACACTTCAGTAAAGGACAGGGACAGAGTAGAGAACAGAACAAGGTGGGGAGGGATAGGAAGGAGGGATGTATGATCACTGTCACAATATGTCCACTGTGAAGATGTCCTGTACAATTACATAGCCACAGCCTGTATTGAATTGCTTGTCCTTCCAGTGGGGTGGGTGTCCAGGGAGGAACTGAAAGATTCTAGAATTTAAAGCTCTACAATATATGCAACTAGGAATTAAGATATACAAGGGCTGGGGTAGGGAGACCCTCCCTGCCCTACCAGAAATTTAGAGAGCAGATCAGGGGAGGGGCTTTACAGTGGGATAGCTGTTTTGGGGTTGGGGTATGGGAAGTCAGGGAGAAAATATGTAATTCAAAAATCTCATGAAAATGAATGATGTAAACAAGAAAACAAATTTTAACAAAGACAAAGTATACACAGATAATTAACCAGAAATTAATGTGAGCTGGTATAAACAACTGATCATTTGTTGAATTTAAATGCTCCACATATTAGATAGCATCTGAGCTATGCTGAGTAAGAAATAAATTCTAGAGTAAGAAATTTTACAACTAGTGTCTCTAATAAAGGCATCATTTCTAAAATATATAGAGATTTAAGTAAAATTTACAAGAATGCAATTCATTCTCCAATTGATAAACCGCCAAAGATATGAATGGACAGTTTTCAGAGGAAGAAATTAAAGATATTTATAGTCAGATGAAAAAATCCTCTAAGTTATTATTAAAGAGATTCATATAAAAAATCTGAGGTACCACATCATACCTATCAGATTGGCTAACAGGACAAAACAGGAAAATGATAAATGTTGGTGATGTGGGAAAGTTGGAAAATTAATTCTTTTTTGGTGTAGCTATGAGCTGATCCAACCATTCTGGAGAGTGTAATGCCATGCACAAGCAGCTTTCCTGAAGAATGCTACTGTGAACAGCTTTAGAAGGTTCTGATTAAACAGTATAGTGAATACTATTCAACAATGAATCAGAGCAAAACATTCACAGACAATCAAGGTACAGCATTCAAATATTACAACTTATCACAGAAAATCAAAATACAGCATTCACAACAATTTATCACTAAAATGGCCACATAGTTTTCACCACAGTTGTCACATAGTTTTGAAGAAAATACGATCATTTAGTCAATCAATCACTTAGTAACTCAATCAACTCAATCATTCAATCGTCTTTGAGGAGGCTTGCCTCTATAATGGTCACAAAATACAAAAGTCAAAGTTCTCCACTCATAGGGCACATTAAGTTACAAATTAATCACTACTCAGCATCTTCTTAAGTAATAGTGTAAAATACACAGGCCATCAACCCCACAAATAAATTACACTGTCAAGGTCAAAGTAAGTTACAACTTCAATCAGTCACTACTCAGTATCCATGGAGAGATCTCTTCATCTTGACCTAAGGTAGGCTTTCAGATTCCGTGGATCTCCTTCTATGGTACTAGCTCCTACCTGGATTCACCAAACTGTCATCTGGATTCAAAGGCAGACAGCTCCCAGCTCTCTATCTAGCATTCTGCATAGTCCCTGTTCCACACTGAAGCTCACAGTGTCCAGTCAACTTTAAATCCTTTATAATCTCTGCTCCCAGAAAGTCAGTGCTTAACAAATCCATAAGCAGATAAAGTACCAACACCACATTCATGCTTCCTCAGTCTTCTGCAGCTCTGGCTGGTTCTTGGAAATTCTTAGCAGGCTGGCTGGCCCTCAGACTCAGCAACTCCTCATCAGCTTCTCAGCAGCTCTGGCTGGCCCTCAGACTTTTCAGAAGTCTCAGCTGGTTCCCAGAATCAAAATCACTTCATCCAGGTTCTCAAAATAAAAATCATTCTCTCCAGCCTGGGCCTCTCAACTTCAGCCTCCAGAAATTGGCTCCAAGAAGATGTGAAATTCCAGCTAGGGCTTCTCCTTATATACCTATTAGCTTCTCCCTGTTCTGCCCGTTCCTGTTACAACAGGAACTTCCTGTTTTATCAGCAGCAGGGATTCATACTTTGAATCATAAGGAACTTATCAAAGAAATCATAAGGAACTTATCAAAGATGAACTATTTACGTGCCAATATGGAAAAAACAATAATAGTAACTTATGAAACTTTTCTCAGTGTGAGGATAGGTGAAGGGAATACAAATGTATACATACATACATACACACACACATATATGTATGTATGTATGTATTTATTTATGTACTAATATGTATACCTACACATATGTCTATATAGGAGGGTATATATGCAAATGAATACATATCTGAGTGTGTGTGTGTATGAGTTCATAGAGGGCACAGGATCAATGGAATAAGAAGGGATGGTACTTTAAAAGGTGAAATTACGAGGTGGGAGAGGACTAGAATGAGAGGAGACTGAGAGAGAGAATGGGGTCAATCATCCCATAAAGAAGAGGCAAGGGATAACTGTTACAACTTTACTTTCAATTACTCTCATTGAATTTGGCTTAGGGAAGGAATGACATAAAATCTACACTGGGTATCTTGCCACACAGGAGAGTAGGGGGGATGGGGATGGGAGGGGGGATGGTAGAGGGGAGAGCAGGGGTAGGAAGGGAGAGCTGCTGGAAGCACACACTTCAGTAAAGGGATAGGGATAGGGTAGAGAATAGAACAAGGTGGGGATAGGAAGGAGGGACATATAATCAGTCTCTCACAATATGTCCACTGTGGAGATGTTCTGTGTAATTACACCTGTACAGCCTGTAATGAATTGCTTGTCTTTCCGGTGGGGGTGGGTGATGAAGGAGGAACAGAAAGAATCTAAAATTTAAAGTTCTACAATCAAATGTTAATATATATATTATTATTATTATTATTATTATTATTATTATTATTATTATTATTATTAAGTACATGCAACTGGGAATTAAGATATACAGGCACTGGGGTAGGGAGACCCACCCTGCCCTACCAGAAAGTTAGAGGAATGTTGGAAGAGGACATAAAGAGAGCAGATTGGGGCAGGAGTTTTACAGCGGGATTGCTGTTCTGGGTTTGTGGAGAGAGGGAGAAAATTTGTAACACAAAATCTCATGGAAATCAATTATGTAAACAAGAAAATATATAAAATAATTAATTAGGGGGAAAAAGATTATTAGTTTGGCAGCAGAATGGAGGAAGGTTTGGATTGGGATAAGACTAGAAGAAGGGAGACCAAGAAGGAGGTTGTCACAATAATCTAAATGAGAAGTAAGGAAAACCTAGGGTAGTGGCCATGTGAGTGAAACGGGGACAAGCATGAAAAAAAAATAGCACAGTTAGATAAATAGAGAACATAATATGAATAAGTGTAACATCACACATTTGAGTTAAAATAACCAACTATATAAACTGAGAAAGGATGTACAATGACCAGGAGTTAATATGAAAGAGAAAAAAAATTTATTTTTGTTTTAGTGGAATAAATGTCAATTAAATTGTTTTCTACAATGATGTAATGCCGAGCAAAGGCAACTTCCAAGGTTCAGATTACCAGTATAGCAAACCTCATTTATTCAGCAAACATTCACAGACCAGGGAAAATCAAAATACAGTATAACTTATTCATTTCACAAGGAAGTTCTTAATTCAGTCCAAGTACTACTCCACCCCTAGAGGGCACATTCATTTAAGTCTCTTCTCAAATGGAGATAAAGTTCTCAATTCAATCCAGGTACTATTCCACTCCTAGAGGGTGCATTCATTTAGTTAAAGTCTCTTCTCAAGTGGAGATCAGTTTCCAATCATCTCAAAAAGGCCAAAGCTTTCCCTCCCCTGAACTGAAAGTAATTACAATACCATCCATTACCACCAAGCACTTTCTCAAAAAGGAGCAGGAGAGCACAAAAGGCCATCCACCCTTAAGCCATAACAATGTCAAGATAACATCTCAGCATTGAAAAGCCCTTCTTTCATCTTCACTAGAGGCAAGCCCTCAGCAATCTCAGTACCTGGGGAGACAAGGCTAACAAAGCCATAGCCAGTGTCCTCATCAAGTCTTTCTCTGATGGTAAAACAGTAACAGAAACCCTGAAAGTATCAGCAAGGCCATCTTCCAGGATTTCTGTGAACATACAACAAGAAAATCCTTCTTCAGGGCTTCTGCATGAATAGCCAGTTTCCAGGACCTCTACAACAGCAGCACTGTCCACCATCAGGTGAATCTGGAAAAACAGCATCAAAACAGACAGACAAAATACTGGCATCACAGTGCCTCCTCGGTTCTCAGCAGCTCCAGGTGGCAGTCCTCAAAAGTCCTGGGCAGCTCCAATGGGCTCTCAGCAGTTTCTCTCAGCAACTCAGGCTACACAATACTGGATACTGCCCTTCCCAAAAGTCCTTCTTCCTCTGGCCTTCTCTGGGCTTGAGCCTCTCTCCCAATTCATGGCTCCTCCCAGGTCAGCCCTCTCTCTTCAAGTCAACAAGTCCATCCGACAATTGGGATTCACAAGGTCTGGGTCTTCACACAACCCAAAAGCCGGGTCAATTCAGGGGCATCTCCAAATTCCATTACCATTACATTAAAATTGTACCATTGACTCATATTTTCTACCGTGAGTGAAGCTACAATAGTGGGCTCATGGACTCCAGTAGCGTGGCTAATCCTATATCTACGTTGTTTCTGGTAATTGTCTCCTTCTTGGTTTTTTTTTTGTCTGTTCACCTTGTTTGCTAGATTTGTTTTCACAGGTTTGGTACCCTCTACCTGTGGATTCCTGATAGCTCAAGCTGGATGTAACCCCCTGTCCACATCTGTGATGTATCACCCTTGGACCTGGCATCAAGCACATTCCAAATGCTAGCTAAAGAACTGACCTCTAAATTCCCTTGGGACAGGGACAAATCTATGTCTAATTTTAGCAGCAAGTAGCCATGGAAGAAAAGACTTTCGCCCCTTACCCCAAGATTTTGGGACCCCATTTGTTTTGGGGTGGGGGGGAATGATGGGGAGGTTGTGCTCAAGCCCCACCCTAAAATATTATTTTTTGTGTTCATTGTGTCTTTGTTACATTGTTGCAAAATTCTGTTGAGTGCATTGTTAATGTATTTTTGCTAAGAAAGGGACATGAAAGATTTTGGGGTCAAATGTAATGATGCTGAGATTTGAAGATCTTCCATGCCCCTTAAACTTGCTGACATAGCAGGAAGGGGTAGAGCAAGAGAAAGCCAGGACCAAGCTTGCGTCTGTGCTCGTGACTGGAAGCAGTGGTGGCAGCAGTGCAGGAACTCCTTTTTCTTTGAGCCAGCCAGAATCTCTGGGAAGGATTCCGGCTGAGGACTGTCAGGAACATGAACTTAGGAGGGGCTGGAGCTGCTGAGAGCAAGCTGCCTGGACTCAGAGCAGTTGCTGTGAGTGAGGAGAGGAGGATCTTTGCCTGAGGTTGCCTGTCCTGTTTTGAAGGCTTTAGAATGTGGTTATTTACTACTTTAACTACATGTGCCAACTTCATAACTACTGTGTTATCTTTGACTTTCTGGTTTGGGGACTCAGTCTTCTGGTAGTTGAATAAATGCTCTGACTATATTTCTCATGTAGAGAGTCTGTTACATTTTGTGATTAATAACTATATCAGCATACTGTAGGCATTGTGAATACTGCATTGCTGATAAAATGACCAAACACTCACATACAATATTAGGCTCTTTTGAGCATAGAAATGAGACCTTTATCAGAGACATTAGTTGTAAAAATTCTTTCCCATATTTTTGTTTCCTTGTAATCTTGCAGAAAATTGTGGGAAAATATTTATAACCAATGTCTCCGTTAAAGGCCTCATTTCTAAAATATATAGACATTTGAGTCAAATTTACAAGAATATGAATCATTCCCCAATTGATAAATGGATAAAGGATATAAATAGCCATTTTTCAGAGGAAAAAATTAAAGATATCTATAGTCATATAAAAATGTTCTAAATCACTGTAGATTAGAGAAGTGCGAATCAAAACAACTGAGAGGTACCACATTACACCTGTTGTTTTGCAGAGAATAAGAGTGACCCAAGACCTGGGTTCAAGATAAATTTAGCTGCGGATTTATTAAGCAAGCGTGCTATTACCTGGAATGTAAAATCAAATCAGGCAGTGACTTTTGGCATTTACAGATGTGATTATATATTCCCAAACCACACGCAAAAAAAACCACAGTCAGGGAAGGGAGCTAGCAGGAGGCATGACATACAGAAGCAAAGAATAATCATTGGTTGGATCTATGATTCAGGGCTAATTTTGGAATATGGTGTGAGGGTACAGGGGTGCAACCTTCCTGTGACTCAGGTGTCCCTCAGAAGATCAGGGGTAGTCAGCTCTTTCCAGAACAGGGTGACAGGCCATGGGGTTAGAGGGAATTGGAAAGTCCCAGGACAAGCCGGAGTCATGTTCTGGGTGAGGGTGTGGGGACCCTGCTTGGTCAGTGGCACAGAACAGGGTGGTCTCTATATTTCACCATAACCCTGAGTTGCACTTTGTATGCTCATAATGATTCAAGGAAAATGTATAGAATATGAAACTTTGCCCTGAGCAATGCCCGGACACGTCTTAACGCTGTTCCAAGGTATGACATGATATAGGACAGAGACAGAGACAAAGACAGAAATATAAAAGGGGCTTAATGGTGGGCCACAAATCAGGTGGTGTGCAGTGACGTGGGATTTGGGTTTGGGTACAACACTGTCAGATTGGCTAACATGACAAAAAAGGAAAAGAATAAATGCTGGAGAAGATGTGGGAAAATTGGAACACTAGTGCATTGTTAATAGAGTTGTGAACTAATCCATCCATTCTGGAAAACAATTTGGAACCATGTCCAAAGGTCTATAAAAATGTATACCCTTGACCCAGCAATATAGTTTCTAGGACTTTCTCTCAAAAAGATGACAAAAATGGGGAAAGGATCCACATGTACAAAAATATTGTTATCAACACTTTTTGTGTTGACCACAAACTGGAAATTTAGGGAACGCCCATAAACTGGGGAATGGCTGAACAAGTTGTGGTATATGAATGCAATGGAACACTATTGTGCTACAAGAAATGATGAACAGGAAGACTTTGGGAAAATCTGGAAAGACTTTTACAAACTGATTCTGAGTAAAGTGAACAGAAGCAAGAGAACATTGTACACAGTAACAGCTACAATGTGTGACGACTGATTTTCATAGACTTAGCCTTTCTTAACAATGCAAAGACCTAAAACTTTTCCAATGGAAAATGTCATTCACATATAGAAAAAGAACTATGGAGTCGGAATGCAGAGTAAAGCAGACTTTTCTCTTTTGTTTTGTTTTGTTTTCTTTCTCATGGTTTCTCCCATTCATTATAATTCTTCTGTGCAACATGACTAATGTGAAAATAGTTTTAATAGAGATGCATGTGTAGAGCCCATATTGGATTATATGCCATCTTGGGGAGGGTGAGAGGAGGGAGGTGGCAAATATTTAAAATCTATGGAAGTGAATGCTCAAAACTGAAATTAAACACGGAAGGAAAGAAGGAAGGAAGGAAGGAAGGAAGGAAGGAAGGAAGGAAGGAAGGAAGGAAGGAAGGAAGGAAGGAAGGAAGGAAGGAAGGAAGGAAGGAAGGAAGGAAATAATGAGCAAGAAGATTTCAGAAAACTGTAAAAGATTTATATGAAGTGATGCTGAGTGAAGGGAGAAAAATCAGGAGAACATTGGACACAGTTACATCCATATTGTGCAATGACTAACTTTGGTAGACCTGGCTCTTCTCAGCAATGCAGGGTTCTAAGACAACTCCAAAAGGCTCATGATGGAAAATGCTATCTATCTACATCAGGAAAAAATGTACAGAATCTGAATACAGATCAAAATTTACTATTTGCTCTTTCTCTCTTTTTTGTTTTGCTTCTTTTTTATGGTTCATTTTATTGGTTATATATCTTCTTTACAACGTGTCTAATGTGAAAATATGTTTAGTATAAATGTATATGTAGAGCCTATGTCAGATTGCACACTGTCTTGGGGAGTGGGGAGAGGAGAGGAGAGGAGAGAAAAATTAAAACTCAAAAACTTGTGGAACTGAATGTCGTAAACTAAAAATAAGCATTTTTTTAAAATTAAAGATAGCATAGATTCCAGAAAGAAAAATATAGTTTGGTTACATCTGGAGTGTTATATTCAATTCTGGCCATGATATTTTTAGCTGATCAGAAAACATTAGATTCAATATAATATAAAATTTATGCAGAGATATCAGTTAGGTTAAAGGAAAAAGATGGGCAGCAACATAGGTTCTAGATGTTGGAGAAGGAAACATAGGTGGATGATCTCCAGACACAGGAGACTGTGTTTAAAATGTCAAGTAATTTCTTTGTTATTCAGTCATTGTCATGTCCAATTCTCCATTACCCCATTTTGGGGGTTTCTTGGAAAAGATATTTGAGGTGGTTTGCCATTTCCTTCTCCATAAAGCTATCACTATATAACATTTTGTTAATGTATTTCAAATTATTTCTATTTTTCATCTATTGTGTAAATAATTTTGCCCTAAATTTCTTATTAACTTTTTATCATCTCAGTTTTGTTAATCTCGAAAGAAAACATTTGAATTTTAGATCAAGCTACAATTCTTTCAAGAAATATATATATATATATATATATATATATATATATATATATATATATACTTAAAATGTATAGTATAGAGAAACTAACAAAAGACTGATGACTTGACACTTCTAATGAGGTCTATGCTCCTTTCTCATTTTGCAACTTTTATGTCATAAGGGAACAGAAGCCACTGGCAAAGATCTATATGTAACTTCTCCCCTTTGCATTACCCATTCCAAAAACATAAGTTAGTGAAATATATAATTTCATCATCCCTCAAGTGACAATACCACTTTGACTCCAGAATATAGAGAAAAGTAAAAAAAAATGCCTACCAAGTGATAAGTCTACCCTGAGTCTAACACATGTAATTCTCAGCAAAGATATATGAAGTGACTACTATGTGCCCATCAATTTGCATAGCACCGTAGCTCCATAGCCAATTGATGCAACCATAACTCCTCCTTAGATGTCTCTGTCTCCCTCTACTGCCACAGGAGACAGGGTTCCAAAGCTCATCCTTTCAGGTAATTGTCAATACTACATCTAAGGTAGAGTTTTTCCTGTGCCGGGTATCTGGCACGTCTTTAACAGCTCATTTGTTGCTGACCTGAACTCCAGCATCTTGGGGGAAGGAGGAGAGAGTAATATCACCCCCTTCTGTGTCATTCACTGCAATGTTAATGGAATCTGAAGATCTTCCATGCCCCTTTGTATTGGCAAGTAAGCAGGTGCTTGTCACCTTGTTTCAAGTTAACACTTTGTTGAAGCTATTTGACTAACACAGAAGTAGTTAACACCTTGGGAGTAGCTAACACCTTAACAGAAAGGGGCAAAATGGGGAAGAGGTATACCATATATAAGGAAGAGAACCAGCAGGACAGTCAGATTTTCTCTAAGTGAGTACCTGGAGGCTGCAACATTTTGCTGAGCCCCTTCTTCTGCAACTTATGCCAAGACCCTCCTTCTGCAACTTTTGCCTAGAAGTTCCAAGAATCAGGCTGAGGAACTACTGTGAGTGAGACAAGGATCACTGCTTGAGGGAGCCTGTTCTATTGTGAGGGCTTGGGAATGTAGGTGTTCACTGTATTAACCACGTGTATCAACTTCGTGACTACTGTAATGACTTTGGCTTTCTAGTTCTGGGACCCAGTTTTCTGGTATTTGAATAGAGGCTTTGGCTCTGCCCTCCATGTGGAAAGTTTGCTATATTTTGTGATTCACAACTATACAGCATATTCATAACCACCACGGAGTAGTAAATATTGCATTATTGTTACATTCACCTAGTTACACCAACCAGTCCTTCATATGTGCACCTTACTACTCTGAGGCACTTCTTTCGTTTGACTCCTAAGCATAGAACTAGGGTATAATTTATAGTATATATAGTATATATACTATATATATACACATATAGTATATATAGTATATTTTATAGTATAATACCAAAATAAAAGTCAGATGCCTTGATTTTTTTAACACCCCACTTAGAGTGACCAAAATTACATTTTTGGTATTGCTGTTATCTTCATAGTTCCAGGTAATTCCTACGAGCTCTTCTATGTCTGGCACTGGAATGTGCTCTCCTAATAGAAAGTACAGATATCCATGAATGAGAAGACAAGTTGGCCTAAGTAAGTGATATATTCACTAAGGATTTTGACTCTCTCAAATTATAAAGGGCTTCTTTTGATACTAGTGTGTTATCCTTCCCCAAAAGTTTTCAAGTAGATGTTTCATGCATACCTATTAAGAGTTTTGTACATGGGATTTATATATGGAATATTAATGGGAACTTCAGATTAGATTACTCATGAAGTTTTCTCATAACTCTGAGGTTCTGTGAAAATAGGCATAACCAAATCAATTACTTTTATATCAGGATTACAAATGCAAGTCTATCCAAGTGAAATTCCATTGAAAACTCAACATACGATAGATATATCTTTTAAAGAATTTATAGGGTAAATGGCATGTTCTACTACAACTTCTCCATTTTATTGGTGAAGAATATTAAGGTCTAGAAAGAGTAAAGGAACTTGCCCAAGCTCAAACAGTTCATGCCAGAGAATCTTTTACTAAGGTTTTCTGACTCAAAAGTCAATATCATAATCATCTAATTATCCAAAATAGCAAGTTTCCAGGGTTACACATTGCCTCATATTTTCTAACAAACACTGTAATGTTGAGCAAATTTATTTAAATATTTGAGATGAGAGCAAAAGTACCCCCAAAAGACTTGGTTTTGTTCAATGTGAATAGGAAAATTTTGTATTTTTCCCAAATAATAAAGATTTATTCATATATGTGAACATATAAATTTGGGGGGTGGGGAAAGAATCTTGAAATTATGTTTAAATGTATTGCTTCTGTGTTCTCCTGTGTGTAGATTGCTTTCCTTTCATTTTCCCATTTTCATCTGTAAAGTGTTTGCCCCTTAGGTAAATGATTTATTGGCTTCTTGGGAGATTAATATGACTGTAGTGATTCTGGGTAAGCTGAATGGAACAGGAGATGCTGAAAGTCTGCCTACTATCCAGATATAGTGATCACACAAGAGGAGGGACTTTCTTTCCCCATAGAAAGTTGTATACATTGAAATTACCAGCTTTCATTCTCCTCACATTAGTAACAAAAAAAGTTCTATCAGCTGGTTTTTAAGAAATCTAAATGAAATGCTTGGCCATCACAGTCCAATATAAAAAAAATCCTCTGCAACAACTGGTCTTAATTAGTACCACTGTTAGTATCTCAATAAAGTACAAGGAATATAGACTCAATTCTTCTCCCCTTTCAGAGCTGATCTCTTCAGTTCAAACATGATCAATTTTATGAAAACAATACTCAGAACTATAGTTTCTCATTTCCACACCTTGAACCTGGCACTTTTCATGAACAGTAAAATAGATACACATAGAGTTTCTGAAACTCTGGTATTTTGGGAATGAATTACTTGTTCTAGGATCTAGGCTATTTAAAATGACTTCCATATCCCTCCATTCTCATTGTTACAAAACACATGCAGTTTCTTATCACCTAATGCTGATTTATGATTGATCTCCTAGTTTTTTCTTCTCTTTATTCTATACACTCAACCGCCATCACCAGACTAATGTTGCTAAAGCTGCTTTCACCATATATTTCCCTTGCTCGAAATCTTCTAATGGCTCACCAGCCTTTTCAAGACTTTTCGTGACCTGGTGCTACATCATCCAGAACTTATTGGCCTATAAAGTCCTTTACAATTCTAAATGGATGGTTCTATGATTCAATGATTTGTCCAATTTTAACTCCTCTCTTTCCCCAACACGGTCTTTCCACTCTTATTAAATTTCTTTCCTCACTATTTCTTGAACATGCCACATTTATTTGCTACTTCAAATCTTAGCTCATCCTATTTCTCACTTCAGAAATGTTCTTTGAATTTCCTTATGCCTATCTAATTCCTACTTATCCTTAAAGGCCCTCCATAAGTCTGTCTTCTTCCATAAGGCTTTCATCAGTACATATTGGTCTCTCTGAAATCATTTAACACTGACTTTCTATATTTCTACAAAAGAAAGGGATGTATTAAAACTAAAATGAGAGGTATCCAGTTTACTTGCTAGCAAAGCTGGAAATAATTCAAATAAAATACAAGAGTTGACTTTTCCAGGGGTTACAAAGCAATCTATTTAAACTTGAAAACCACAAAGAATTAAAACTATTATGACTATTGTAATTAGGTAGGGTGAGAATCTAGACTTTTTGATTGGGTAGTTGGGGAACCTTATTTCAAGAGAGGGTTGAACTAAGAAGAAATATTTTATGATCAGGAGCCTTCAAGGTTGTTATTATAGTTGTTGAATTGTTTTATTTATATCTGACTCTCCATGATCTCATTTGAGGTTTTATTGGCAAAGATACTGGAGGAATTTGACATTACCTTCTCCAGATCATTTTATAGATGAGGAAGTGAGGTAAATAGGGTTAAGTGACTTGCTCAGGTGCACAAAACTAGTAAGTGCCTGAGTCCGCATTTGAATTCAGGTCTTCTTGATTCCAGGCATTGTGCTTGATAAACTGGCACTTAGCTGCCCAACTTTCAAGGCAGGAAGTAGAAAACGGAGATTGAGGACAAAATGAAGTCACTCTTGTTAATGCTTTTTAACTTTCCTTTTGCCTACATTGCCTTACATTGCAAGTCTACAGAGGACAAGAATCATATCTTATATTTCCTTTATATTAGCCTTAGTCTGCTATGCACCTGGAAAGTATACAACATTTATTTATTTCAATTTTTTCAAGGGTTTGTGATTTCACCAACATGGACACTCAATCAACTGATACAGAATGCAGCCACCTGAAACTTGGTAGATAAGAGTTGGGAGCAATGAAAAATTCAATACCCAAACATCATCCTCTGTGGAATTTCTATGTTCTTTGAAATGCTTGAGAGCTCCTTCTTCTCACTTTTTTCTCATCTCACATCACTCAGATGCCTTAACCAACTATATCTTCCTTTATTCCTGTCTTACATGAAAAGATTACTGTTCTCTTTGCCAAGATGAACATCTCTATATGTACAAGTGACCCTATTCCATCCTACCTTCTCCAACAAATTGTCCCCTTTATCATCTCTACTCTCTCACTACCTTCAGTCCCTCCCTATCTACTGGCTATTTCTTCCTGGGTTTTGCTGTCCACAATCCACCTCCTCAACAACAATAACATACAAACTTTAATTGAGTGTGCTATTCCTGCTAGCTATATATATATATGAATGTGTGTATGTATGTTTGTGTGTATTATATGTGTGTATATATATGTGTGTACATATGCATGTGTGTATGTAAATATCTATATGTGTTTATATGAGTGTATGTGTGTGTGTGTTTGCGTGCACATATCTCTCTTCTCTTTTGTGTGTAAAGTCTTTAGGAAGGTCTCTGTATTTGGCTGCTCCATTTCATTTTACTCTCACTCTCATTCCTCTGCAGTCTGACTTCTAACCTCATCATTCAATTGACATTTCTCTTTCTAAAGTTAAAATTCTTAATTATCAAATCTAGTTGTCTTTTCTCAATGTTTATCCTTTTTTAGCTGTCTGTAGCCTTTGACAACATTTATTACTTTCTTCTCTTTAATATTCTTTTCTCTCTGGATTTTCATGACACTGTTCTCTCTTGTTTCTCTCCCTTGCTCTCTGACCACTTTGCTATCCTTGCTAGATTTCAATTCAGTGATGCTCATTGACAGAATATGTCCTCAAAGGATCTGTCCTAAGACCCCTTCTCTCCTTCCTCTATATTCCTTCACTTGGTGTAATGGCAAGAAAAGTAGTACTTTGCTGCTTGTTTCAGCTATTCAAGTGTCTTTGAGCCTCACTGTTCATTGTGTCAAGTTTTTGTTAGAAACAGTATACATTTGTGTTGCCCTTAACATGCTTAAGGGAGTTTGGAGATCTTCCCTGCCCTTAACAGGCCTAACATCATCATATGGAGTCCATGGTGGGAAGAGCTTGCCAAAAGAGTGGAACAAGAAGGGTGGAAGAGGAAGGAGCAGATAAAACCTTGAGCACAAGTTGGGGCCAAGCAGAACTGAGAGGGAGAATATTTGTAATGTCCAGCATTCTGTCTATTCTGTCTGTGTTGATGTTACTTTGTCAGAACAAAGCATTCTGTCTGTTAAAAGAAGCTGTTATCAGAAGCCCTGAAAGAGTACTGCTGATACTGAAGACCTGAAAGAGGAATTTACTCCTGTTTACAAAAGTCCTGGGGCTTTCCTGTTGATTTGTGTTTAATTTCTCAGACAGAAGCTTTGTCTGTTGGTGTGTATTATCTTGTCAGACAGAAAGTGAATTGAGATGATAGTGCCGGAAATGTGTATAACTATTGTAGCTCCATTAAGTTTTGTCCTTCTAGAAACAGAAACTGCCAAGGGCTTAGAGTGGAATAATACCCATAGACTGAAATATAGCACCAGAGCCAAGAGCTACCTGTGTGTGAATCCAGGCAAGAGCTGGGAGCATAGGGTTTGGAAGTCAGTCTCTAGTTAAGATTAAAGAAGACTTTACTTGGGTACTTAGTGCTGACTGATAATGTTAAAACTTGCTGTGACCTAAATGAATGATATGTTGTGTTTAAGACTATGTGGCCACCTTAGTAATAAGTTGTTATGTTATATCGTTGTGAATGTTGTGCTTTAGTCTCTTGAATGTTTTGCTTTAGTTTATTGCTGAATAAATAGAGAGTTCACTATACCATGTGATTAGGTCCTTAAAGCTATTGACAGCAGGAGTCCTCAGGAGAGCTAGTTGTGATTGGCTTTATACTTGGTGATCTCATCAACTCCTAGTTCAATTTTCATCTCTATGTTAATGATTCTCCTATCTCCTTATCCAGCACTAACCTCTCTCCTCACTTCTAGTCCCATATATCTAACTGCCTATTAGACATATGAAATAAGATGTCCTGTGATCATCTTAAACTCAATATGTATAAAATTGAACTCATCTTTCTCCAAAAACTCTTCTCCCCTTCCAAACTTCCCTACTTATACTGAGGTCACCATCATAAGTCATACAGGTCTAAAACCTAGCTATCATCTTTGGATCCTTATTTTCTCAATCTTCATATCCAATTGGTAGTCAAGTGTTACTAATTCTACTTCTGTAGCATTTCTTATATATGCTTCTTTGACACTGACATCACCAACAATTCATCACTTCACACCTGGATTATTGAAATTATCTCAATGTGTTCTCCTTGCTTCAAGTATCTTCAGACTCCAATCTATATTCCACTCAGTTGCCAGTTGTCTTCTTAAAAAGAAGTTCTTATTATGTCAATTCCCCTAGAGAGAAAGGAAGAGACAGAGAGAGAGAGAGAGAGAGAGAGAGAGAGAAAGAGAGAGAGAACAAATTGCACTGACTTCTTTCCTTCAATGTACTTTATGATCCATTTTCACTGGCCTTACTATTTCTTGAACAAAAAACTCCTTCTGATTCCATGCCTTTGAATGAGCTCTTCCCCACATCTGGAATTCTCTTCTTGCTCATTCTTACTCCTGGTATCCCGTCTTCCGCAAGAAGACTTTCCTCTTCCCACCCTCTCTTGATGATTTCTAATTTATCTTGTGTGTATCTTATTTGTACACAGCTATTTACATATTGTTTCCCATATTAAACAGGGAGCTCCTTGGGACTGTTTTTGCCTTCCTATATATCCTTTGTACTAATCACAGAATGTGGCACATAATAAATGTTTGTTGACTTCCTTTAATTTAACCCACTCAGATTTAAACTACAATCATGAATTCTATCCCCTGACTGAAGCTTCTTTTTCCTGCTAGGTAGGACATTCCTGAAATTGTCTTCATGGTTACATAGTCTTTGTGACTCAGAGTCAGCATCATCACACAATGAGGAATATGACTGGGCTTTTAGTAGAAGCTCAATAATTAATAACTAAAGCTAAAAAAATTAAAATTATGGCTCTTGGCTCCTTGTATTTCATATCAGAGAAAGTAGGCTAAAGCAAAATTTTCCAAGGGAAAATAAAGAAATTTTTGGCCATAACTACCCATGAATCCTCTTTAACAATTTTTACATCACCATTGGGAAATGACTGTCAAAAATGAATCTTACCTATTTTAATATAAACCAAAAATTAATATGAAGTGGATTTTCTTGGCCACATTTATATTATTTATAAAATGGAGTTAAAATATTAATAGCTCCAGTTCTAAGAATTTATATCTATGCCCCTTAGTAGTTGTCATAAGACCTGGGGTCTGCTCTCAATTTTGCTAAGTACTAGCTTTGTGACTTTGAACAAGTATCTTAAATTAGAATCCTAATATTTTAAAGCTAAAATCAGCCTTTGAAACCATGCAGTACACATACTTTTTTTGTTTTATTGTTTTGCTTTTTGAACGGCAATCAGGGGTCAAGTGACTTGCCCAAGATCACACAGCTAGTTTTTGTGTTAAGTGTGTGAGGCTGGATTTGAACTCAGGTCCTCTTGACTTCAGGGCTGGTGCTCTATTCACTGTGCCACCTAGCCACCCCCTACATACTTAATTTTTTTAATTGTGACATCCAAAATCACGAATTTGAGTAATGGCAGAACCAGAAGCAGAAGCCAACTGTCTTGCTTCTTTTCAGATTCCACATCTGAGAATAAATAGAGCTAATACTACTTGTGTTGCCTCCTTAACATAACTATTTCAGAATAATAGAATAGATTAAGACCTAGGATTCTTAAATTTCATTAAGTCTAATTTCTTCACTTGACAAATAAGGAAGTTGAAGCAAAAGAGATTAAAATACTGCCCTGGGATCACGTAGCTAGTGGGTTCCTGTGGCAGCATTTAAACTCAGGTCTTACTGACTCCAAATCCAGAAATTTATTCACTATGCCATTTAGCTACCTTGTCAAAAATATGATCTGAAGATCTTTTCAGTTCTAACAGTGACTAATATTTCTATTTTAGTTGTAACAGAGATTGTGCCCTGCATAGAGAATCTATAACTTCCTGCCACTCCTGATCTCCTGCCTCCAGTAAGAAGAGAAGTCATACCTTCCTCTGGCTGAGAGTCTTCCATCTCCTATTCCAAGTGTCCCCTGAGGGAATGAAGCAAGGGGCTGGACCAGGTCAACTTACCTCTGTGTCAATGAAAGGCATGTCCCAAATCTTGCTGCCAATCTAATCTCCCAGTAATAATGTTGCAAACTTCTTGTGCAAAAAGAAGCAACCTTTACTTTGATATCAGGCCTTTTACTTCCCAAATATGTCACTTGAGGGAAGAAGAAGAGGAAAATACATGGGGAATGATACTTTCTTCTCTTGCTATACTGGGTCCACTTTCATCTCCTGCTACACCATTTCTTGCCTAATTTCCATTCTTTGGGATAAAGAAGAGTAGCAGAATAAGGTCTCCCAAATGACTCTGTGTCTTCCATTTCATGTGACCCTTACTTACAGTCCAGTCTCCAACAGCCTTTGGGAGGAGGACTGACATCTTTCACTCATTGTTGAACAGTCTTTTACATGGTCATTCCCTAGACATCCCAGTGATTATGAACACCTGTAGATCATCATCTAAACGTCATTCTATCCCCATCACATTTTTTCTTATTCTTCTGCCTCTCAACCTTTTCACCCCAAAGTTCCAACCAAACACCACTTTCCTCTTCCACTAGAATGCCTGTTTCATAGGCAATTAAATTTCCATTATACTAACTCTTTTCCTTTCCCACTCCTTCAGTCTTCTAAATACTTCTAAAACCTGAATATCCCCTGATGACACAGTCATGTTGGTCACCCTTTCCAGTACTGAGTGTACATCTACTCATTCCTCTCAAGGTATAGGAGAGGAATACTCCTTGTTCCCCATTTCCAAGTCCAGATTTTCTCCCTGTCACTTGATTTAATAATCACTTTTTTTTTAAGATGCATGATATTCATTTCTACCATTCTCTCAAAATCTTGGTAACTATTGTTTACATATGTACATGTCACTCCCTTTCCTTCTTTAATGAAATTAATACATCACTCACAATTATATTCTCTTCCCCAACTCCTATCTGAAGAGACATCAGAAGAAAAGACCAAGAGGGTACATAGAAGCTGGTTTAAGGTATTTTAAGGAATTTAACTTTAGAACAAAAACAGAGATCAAGGGCTAAAAAGGATCTCAGAGACCATCTATGCCAACTCTATAATTTAGCAGATGGGGAAACATAGATCTAGAAATTTAAAGTGACCATTTCAAAAGTCACACCATTTATAATCATGAAAGATAAGATCTGTATCCAGGTTCTCCACCTCTCTAGGAAATACTCTTTCCATTGTACCTGCCCCCAGAATGTATAACTAGCAACAATAGGAGAAAGTTTCAGAGTCAGATTTTTGGGTTGACCAAAGGAAAAATCTCTTTGGGAATTAGAGCTATCCAAAAGTTGAATGACTTGCCTTGAGAGATATTGAGATCACTGACATTGGAGGTCTTTCAGCAGATCCTGAATACTGACTTATAGACAAATTAGAGATGGTATTCATTCTCTGTCAAAATGAGTCTGAATTGCATGACTTCTAAAGTTTCTTTTCACTCATATCATATGATTCTATGACAGTAGAAGAATGATTAAGTTGTTAGTGAGCATGGAGACTTCCAGCAAAAAAAAAAACAATATTTATGCATTCAAAATGAGTATTTGAGAAAGGGGCAAAGAGTATCCACCCCTCTGTTCACAAAGTCTTATTTGATCTTTCTACAAGTAGAGAGAGAAAAAAAATGGAGTTCATTGAGGACTTTTAACTTCTAAGGATTGCTATATTTATTGAACTCAATCTTCTTTCAAATGCTGTACTCTTTAATCTTGTTTGTTTCTCACATACAAAAAAGTCACCAAAAAAGGATAATATGGGGGTTTTTTTGCTTCATTTTGCAAACATTAAAGAACCATAGAAATATGTCACCATTATTATGTGCATTATTAAAGGAATTAACTGATTCTACATATAAAATGACCTTTAAGCAAACTTGGAATTTAGATTTAAATTATATTATTTTACATTGTAGGCACAAATTTTTCTGTGAAAAAATATTTGTGACCCAGAAGGGAAAGGATGAAATATAGGAAAATTACATGTGTTCTGCAGACTTGCCTTAAATACCCATGCAACTAACAAACATTTAATTTATAATTCCAGTGAAACACTCATGTCACTTTTTAAGAGACCCCAGAAAGAATTTTATCAGTAGGGGATTTTGCATGCCAAAATGATATAATCCAGACTCTTCCTAGGACAATTTTATGTATTTATGTTTAAGCATTTTGCATAGGAACTAGAAGAGCTGTATTTTTTCTAGCCATCACATTATTCTTATAAGGAAAAAATGAGAAAACATGTAAATATACTCCATAAGGCCTTAAACATTGATCTGAGTTGTAGATAATTACCTCAAATCTCTGTTATTCTGGCAGTATAAAGTTGACCTAGAAATGTTAGACAAGGAAATAAACTAAAACTCATTAAATAATGAATTTTGTTTCTCATGAATATTATCAATAAGTTATCATTTTAAAGCAATGTATGTATATATGTGCACATGTATGTATATATTTATACACATATATTACTTTGCAAAATTGAAAGTGCTAGATTAATGTGAAAGGTCCAATGACCTATATTTGCATGTTTTGTGGGGTATAAGTTGTGGGGGAGGGAAGTAGAGGGGATTATATAATAAATAGGAAATAACTAAAAGAGGGCATGTACTACAATTAAGAAGCTTCCTGTAGAAGGTGGAATTTTACTTGGAATTTAAAGGAAGCCAGATAAGTCAGTAATTGGAGCAGAGGAAGGAGACCATTCCAGCCATGGGAGTCAGCCACAGAAAATTCCTGGAGATGAGAGATGGAGCATATTGTTCATGGAACCATCAGGAGGCTAGTGCCACTGAATCAAAGAGTACATGTTGGGGAGTACGGTATAAAAAGATTGGAAAGGTAGAAGGGGGCTAAGCAAAAAGAGCTTTGAATACCGGATAATTTTGTATTTGTTCTTGGAGGCAATATGAAGTCATTATAGTTTATTGAATAGAGGGATATGATCAAACCCAGTTGTTCAAGTTTTATCTTCTTGGACCAGATATAAGTTCTTCTACCTGGCAACCTCAATAATAATGATGGTTATGGTTAATATAAGGATGAGAATGACCAATAAGGATGGACCACAGAGTCCAGGATAGAGAGTAATATTCATTAAAGCCAGAAATATAGTGTAACACCAGAAACACACAGACACACAAACACATCTCATTTGATCCTCAAAAAATCTTGTGAAGTAGGTAATGCTATTACCCTCATTTTACAGATGATGAAACTGAATCCACGTTAGTCAGTTCCCCAGTCACACAACTCGTAAGTATCTAAGGCAGAACTTAGGTATTCCAATTCCAGGGCCAGTGTTCTATTTACCATATCATTTAGTTGCTGCAAAAATCTAAGTAGGAAGCAAAACAAAAAACAAAAACAAAACCAACCAGGGGTGGCTAGGTGGTGCAGTGAATAGAGTACCAGCCTGGGAGTCAGGGTGATCTGAGTTCAAATCCAGCCTTAGACACTTAATACTTACCAGCCATATGACTTTGGGCAAGTCACTTAACCCCAATTGCCCTACTTTCCCACCTGCAAAAAGCAAAAAGTAATAAAAATAAAAATAAAGAATCTAAGCAGGAGGTAATAAGACCCTGAACAAATATGGCAGCTATGGGAATAGAGAAAAGGGATACATTTTATGAAGGACTCAGCAATGTTAGTAGATGTGTGAGACAGGTGAGGAATTGAGAAAATCACCAAATTTATTAGATAGACTGAAAGAAGGACGATACCTTCAAAGGAATTAAAGAATTTTGAAAGATGGGAGACTAGGGAAAAAAGTGTAAATGAGCTCAATTTTAGACATTAAGATTTATATTTTTCTGCAACATACAATTTAAAATATCCAATAGACACTGGTTTTGTGAAACTGAAGCTCAGGAGAGAGATTAAGGCTGGATATATAGATCTGTGAGTCATCAGGGATTAAATTCATGGACCCTGATAAGATCACTTCAAGACTCTGGAGAGGGGCAATATAAGAAGGCCTACAAAAAAAAAATCTTCTGGAAGATCCACATTTAAGAAACATGGTTTAGATAATAAAAGAGCAAAGGAGACTGAGATGTGTTAAGACAGTTAGGAGGAATATCAGGAGAGAGTAGTGTCATGAAAACCCAAAGAGGAAACAGTACCCAAGAAAAGAAGGTGAAAAACACTGTCAAATGTAGCAATTAAGTCATCAAATATCAAGGCTGAGCAAAGACCATTGGATTTGGCCATAAAATTATTGGTAACTTTGGAGAGAGTGGTTTTGGTTATATGATGAGTTCAGAAATCACACACAACAAAGTATTAAAAGACGAGTGAAAAGATAACTGAAAGCAGTAAGTACAGGCAGCTTTTTGAAGAGGGTTAGCAGTGAAACAAAGAGAAACAGGGCAATAGTGTGAGGGAACAGTGGGATCTAGTAACTTTTTTGAAGTTGAAAGAGACTTGAACATGCTTGAAGGAAGTAAAGAAAGAACTAATAGGAAGAGGTGGAAGACTTGAGAGAGAATATTGATCCTGATAGAACAGATTATTATTCTGAACAAAAAAACCATAGTGGAATTTAGTAGGGATAAATGTAAAATGTTACATGTCAATTTTTTAAAAATTGACTTCGTAATTATGAGATAAATTTGAAATGATTAGACAGCAATTTGAAAAATATTGGAGGGTTAATGGTATAGGAACTCAATATGAATCAACAATGTGATGGCAGTTATAGAAGGACTGATTCTCTACCTGCATAAGCAAGAGGAACTGTGGCATAGGGATTAGAGGGCTGAACTTACCAGAAGGAAGAATCCAGTTCAAATCCTGTCTCAGACCCTTAATAAGTGTGACCCTGGGTAAGTCAATCACCCTCCCTAACAAAAAACTCTTCATTTGTAAAATGAGAATGATAACAGTAACAATTTCCTCACAGGATTCTAGGTAATATATCTAAAGAGCTTTACCTGACTTAAAGTACCATATAAATGAGAGTTATTATTTATAGAGCATTTTGACCCATAATAAAAGGATATTAATAGTAATATAAAACTGTGCATTGGTTAAAGATTTAGAGGTAAATATAATTTAACATATTTAGAACCTTGTAAAACCTAGTGCAAGCATTAGGGGATAAGTTTTAGATGATAAAGGGTGACAGCCTTCATGGAAATCACAGGCAAAAAGAAGAATAAATAGCCATGATAAATGTCATTATTTAATATTTTTAATGCTCAAAAGTTACTTTAAACTTTAAGTAGATATGCTGTCTTGATCATCAGAATTTGCACACCACCAGATCTGTCACCTCAAGATGTCTTCATACAAATTTATCCCATTAGGTTTTAACTAGACATTATAAAGTAGAATGTCTGTGCTTGGTTATAGATAGCTACTCTTCAAGTGCTCATTATATTTGCACTTAACTGTAAGTCACCTTTAGATGGGCTTTTGAATCTCTGCTTCTAGCTTTCATCTAGAGGCTAGAAAGCTTCAATAGGAAGAGTACCTACACCATGATAGCCTAGCAACAACTAATGGGGATTTTTAACCTCTGGTGTTTTTGACCAGAATGCAGTGTCTTCTTATATGTCCAAATATGGAGGTATATGTTTAGTCTGGGAATCCTTTGCAAAAAACCAGTAGGCATACTTCAAACCTTTTTGACTCCCTTTACCTACTAGGCAATGATAAAACTAGAATTTATCACAGACTTAGTCCTGTTTCATGGATGCAATAATATTTTAATGGTGGAAGACTCCCAAACAAAAGGTCCTTTCTTTCCCTATGGTTGGTTTTCCCCTCTTCTAATTCCACCTGCCTACTCCTCAAGAAAATTTTCTAGGTCTGTTTTGTTTTGTTTTGTTTTCCTGTCACATCATCTGTAATAAAGATGGTCAATTTATCTCACATTTCGAAACTATAATATCCATAACTCTCTGGGAAAAGATCCACACTCAATCTCATGTGAATAAATAGCATATGAATAAGACCTTCAAAAGGAATAGTTCCTTTAGTACTAGACCTTCTACCTTAAGGATTTTGGTTCCCTCTATGCAAGCTTATTATAATAATTCAGGCCACTTATATACCAAGAATGAATCAGTTCATTCACCCAGAATGCTATTTTACATGAATGGCAATTTCTACCCTAGATTTTCCTGGGAGTTGTCCAACACAATCTGGCACCTGTAGCAAATGAAAATCTTTTACCCTGAGTAATGGAAAGATGTCCAAGCTGACTTACAGTCTATGACCTGGCAGAGTAAATGCTAAAGGAGGCCAGTTAGTATCGCACTTCTTTAAAGCTTTTATGTACAGAGGTACTGTGACTTGTATCATCCACACATAACTTTAGCATGAGCAGACTTTCCAAGAAACTATCATATTGACAGACCCCTTCCTCATCACTCAGCATATGAGGCCTGCTTAAGAAGTACAAATACCAAGCTAACTAGAATTAGTCTCTATTATATCAGGAATGGTTATAAAAGGCCTACCTTGACCCCAAATTACACTGCCTTGAATCCGTTGCTACCATCCGTGTTGGAAGAGGAGTAAAAAGAGTGTCTCATCTAGAATATCCTAGGCACAGAATCAATAGATTCATTCCTAAGTGTGATGTCATAGTGCAATGGTAAAAAAAATTTTAAAGATCTTCCCTTCCCTTTAATGGGCCTTTCTGGGAACCCAACAAGAGAAGCTTGCTTAGGAGAGGCTTGTTTTTCTGGAAGGTCCATCTTTTGTTCCTTTGTACTTAGGCAGTGGGTCATGAAGGTTGTGATGTTCTCTGATCCTGGGGTAGGCTATATATACTTCCTGTAAAGGCAGAGCCAAGATGGCAGAGTAAAAACAGGAACTCTGTAGGGCTCCTGCTCCAAACACTTCCAATACCGGTAAAATATGGCTCTAAAGAAATTATAGAGCTACAGAACCTACAAAGTGACAAAGAGAAACAAATCTCATGCTGAAGGCAGACTGGCAGGTGGACAGTAAGGGTCTATCACACCAAGCTGGGAGCCTAGCTCAGTCCTGCATAAACTGCCTGTGACCAGACCTGGGGTGTCCCTGACCCACAGCAGAGACTGGCCAGACCAGACTTCAGGAGAGTGAATCACCTACAGCTGTGGCAGTTTTTAGACTTCTCAACCCATAAATGCCAAAGAGAAAGTGAAAGGTAAGTGGGTAACTCTGTTGGAGCTGGGTGATGGAAGAGTGCAGTCAGGCCCTGCCCCCATGGTGAGAGGTGGTGGGAGGTATGATGGCTGTAAGAGAAGTGGAGGAAACATTGGAAAGAGAAATGAGAATGATGCAAGAAAATCATGAAAAGTAAGACAACAGCCTGCTAAAGGAGACCCCAAAAATTACTGAAGAAAATATATATACTTCCTGAGGTGACATTTTACTTTGGGCCTCCCTTATACCAAGAGTTGTGTCATTTGACCAGATGAGAATCTGGGCAGCCATTGAGCCTCCTGGCTTTGAAAACTAGATGTTGGTGCTTCTCTCTCTGGTAACTATGTAGATATGTGATAGTCAGATAACTAGAAGCCTTGTCTGTTGGTCTGCTGAATTGTGTTATTTTCTCTGTCTGTATTTTTGTCTGCTTATAACATGTTTCTATTTTCTCTAAAGTTCAGTGTACTGACTTTTCTCCCTGAACTAGGTAAACGCTATATGTTTGATCAAACTAAGATTGTCAACCCCTTTTGAGTTGCTTTCCTTTAGAAAAGCAGATCAAAAAACCTGTGCTAGCAGCCATCCTGGATATGCTATGGTGTTTGTTGCTACACATAGTAACATACACTCCATGTAATGCAAGCCTCATTCCCTTGTGTTGAGAGAGATATCATATTCCAAAATCAAAACAAAATGAAGATCAAGAAAGTTGTATGAAAGAAAATTTGATTAAAACTCTCTCTTCAGCACTCATACTACACGCAGTTTTATTAATATTAAAGGCAAGAAGGTGACAAGGAGTCAAATCTGCCCTACATAAATATGAAGTCGCTTATCAGAGCTCAATGTAGAGGCAGATAGGCATTCTCTCACCCACTCACATAAATCATGCTTTCCCTCATATAAACTTACTAAGTCAAATCCTATTACACTCTCCCAGGCTCTTTCCATTGTCTGTCATAGTCTATTCTTTCTTTATATCATGACCAAATATGTGCCCTGATACTAGTGCCTTTAAATAATTGGGAATTGTGAAAACTTGCATGATCTCACAACCTCAAACAATTCCTATTTCTTTCCCCTTTATCTCCATAGTATTCTGGCACCAATACTTCCCAGACAAGGAGCCATATGAGACCAAGTACCGGACATGAAAACCAATGTACAGCAAGCATGTCCCAAAATTATTATAGAAACCTTCCATCAATGCTACCTCAATAAGCCATGGGAGAAATTGTAGAAGGAAGAATAGCATTCATTTCCATAGTTTTGTCAAACAGTGGTGTAAGCATTGGTTGTAGTTGACAAATAGCTCTACAGAAAATAAAAACCCCAATTTCCATCAACTATTAAGTCTGCTACAATCAACTAAACACAAAAGTAAATCTATTCAGTTGCTAAGAAAAACAAAATATCTTTTTAGATCTTAATCATAGTATGCCTTACAAAACTGAACAGAATAAAATAATAACACTTTTTTTAAGAGAGAGAAAGAAAAATCCTTAGGGGCAATCATAAAATATATATCTATAGATAGATAGATAGATAGATAGATAGATGGACGGATGGACGGACGGACGGATGGACAGACAGAGAGAGAGATAGATAGATAGATAGATAGATAGATAGATAGATAGATAGATAGATAGATAGATATTGCTCAGGAACAGAGAGACAAATTTGTGTATTAGTTGAACTAGAACTTAGTTGAACAATTAAATCATATATCAGTTGACCAATGAATATACTAATTTCTCAAAAAATAATTCCCTTATCAGAAAAATAGAATACTCAATAGGAATCCTAAACAAGGAAGGCACAGCTTGACTGGCCCCTGGAATTCATATAAAGAAATATTAATCAATGCCTGTCCTAAGGTAAGGTGGGTAAACTTAAACAGGAAACCTTTTTGATTTCCCAATTCCTAGTAAGTACCTGGAATTATAAAGGGGAGAGAGGTCAGAGAAAAAGGCAGTTCCAAGTTGAAGTACATCTTGCAAGGAAGAAAGAATACAAACAACAAATGTGTTGCCAGGTTTCTTAAAGTTATTTGTCAATTCTGGTCCATGCCTTAGCTAGATGTAGGATCATAATATCATATGATGGAAGATTTATATTTCAGAAGTAATCTAATCTCTCACTTTTAAAGGTGAAAACCATTCTATTTCTTAGTTGGTAACAAGTAGTTTTAAGATTGCCTGCTTTAAAATGCAGTTTTAGATCTGGTATGACTAGGCCCCCTTCCCTTGCATTTCTTTTAATTAATTCCCTTGATATTCTGGACCTTTTACTCTTTCAGATTAATCTTGAGATATTTTTGCTAGCTTTATGAAATATTTTGGTGTTTTGATTGGTATGGTAGTGAACAAGTAAATTAATTTAGGTAAATTAATATATTCACTTGACCTACCCATGAGAAACTATATTTTTCCAATTATTTAGATCTGACTTCATTTGTATGAAAACTATTTTGTAATAATGTTCATATAGTTCCTGGTTTTGTCTTGGCAGGTAGACTCCCAATTTTTGTGGAGGTGGCATGTGCCACTGAGAAAAAGGTATATTCCTTTCTATACCGATTCAGTTTTCTCCAGAGGTCTACCATAACTAACTTTTCTAAAATTTTATTCACCTCCTGTAATGGCCAGCAATATACAAAATGCAAAGCCAAGCAAAAGTAGTTCTCTAGATAACTGCTGCTGTGAATAGCTTTAAGATTCTGATCACATAGTATAGTGAACTCTATTTATTCATTATTATTTTGTCTTATAAGCTAAGACAAAACATTCAAAGAAATCAAAGTACAGTGTTCCCAATGATATAACAATTTATCACTAAAGTGGCTACATAATTTTAAACAAAAGATAGCATTCAGTAAGTTCTTAACACAATCATCCTTAAGGAACAATCCGCCTTAAGAGACACAAAGTACAAAGGTCAAAGTTTTCCCATTGTCTTAATGTCTCAGTCAAAAAGTCTTCTTCCTTCTTGATTGGAGATTAGTTTCCAGTCATCCTTAACTCAATCACCCTTAAGGGGTACAAGGTATAAACTACAAAGTTCTCCCACCCCTAGGAAACAGTAAATCGTGATCTTCTGAGTCAGCACTAAGTACCCAAGGAGAGGTCTTTTCATCTTGACTCAGGGCTGGCTTCCAAATTCCATGGTTCCTCTTCTATGGGTCCAGTTATTGCTTGAATCTACCCAACTGTCACCTGGATTCAACAGGAGCAACTGAAACAAGGTGCTAAGTACTTGTTTGCTTGTCCTTTATACCTCCTTAACTTCTTTCTTGTTAATTCTGTGGTTAGATTTATCTAGTTCTGAGACGGGGTGGTTGAGGTCCCTCATCAGTGTAGTTTTGCTGTCTCTTCCTGTAACTCTGTTAATTTCTTCTCTACAAATCTGTAGGTTATACCACTTGTTGAATATATGTCTAGTATTGATATTACTTCATTGTATATGATACCTTTTAGCAAGATGTAGTTTCTTTCCTTATAACTTTTAATTTTGTTAAACATATTTTGGCAACTATGGTGTTTTAAGCATAATGCAGTTTCCTTATATTATGCTTAAAGAAAAAACATTCTATACATGTGTGATATATACTACATGTTATCCATATAATATTATACATACATGCATACATACATGTATATACATACATGTATACATACATGTGTGTGTTACTGTTGCTTGGTCAGAGACCATGATTGATAGCATCTTAGCTACTTGAACCATTATATATTCTCTTCCACTTTCTCACTGATGCAAAATTCTTTTATACAAAATATCTGGTTGCATTTCACTTTCTAAACCATTCTGCTACTCTTTTTGTAATGTGTAAGTTTATCCCATTCATACTCATAGTTACAACTGATAAATGTGTATTTCCTTCCATTACACACTTTTAGAGCTTTTTTTCTTTCTCCTCATTCCCCTATTTATAGAGAAAATGGCAGTGAAAGAAAATGAATATGATAATACTAATGCTCTGCAATTGAAGCAATCTGCTTCCTCTCACATTTCTCCATTCTTCTTGCTTCTCTCTCTCTGCCTGGTTCCTGTGTTTTCCTTCCATTATTTTATATAGCAGAATTTGGATTTTTGATTAAAAGACTTCCAAAGGGAAATTAAACTCTAAAAAGCAACCGTTCTGTGATTTCATATTTTTTCTTTAATATGGCATAGAAATTATATATATTATTATAATTTCATCAGTAAGACAACCATATGTGTTCAATTTAATTTAATCTGTTTTATGTCGAAGTGAATTATCTGCAATTTATTTACAATTAAGTTCTTAGGTCATTTGTTGAGCTATCAGTTTTATCAATGAGAAATAAACATAACCAGCCATTAAAAAAATTCACCAAAATACAAATAAAAATAAGTTTCTAGTCAGGTATTTTTGTTGTCTTCACAATCAGTGTATTTACTGAACATTTACTGGTTCTAATGATAAGATGTCCATTTGTTAAGATCTTAACAATCCATCCACAGCTTGGCATGCAGTCATTATAACAATGATTGATTCTATATTCTAAACTTTCAAAGGATAGACAGGCACTGTTTGCAAAGCATTGGATTAAATAAGGTGAAAGATATTTTCTCATGTAAGTAGTTGATAACAATAAGTTTCTTTTCCATCCTTTTTTCCCATTGTTATTTCTGTTCTTTGGAAGTTTGATATCTTTGTTAGCTCAAAAACTTATGCTTTATTTATTCATGAATTCCTCTAAAATTACCACCAAAATGCCTCAGTATATTTTTCAGGGTTTTTATAACTTGTTTCTAAAGAGCATTAAAGAATTCAGTTCCTAAATGTGTGTTCTCATAGTTGGATCCAGGCCAAAGATATTACTCTTCACTTTCCAAAAATATGCAAGATACAAAATGCCGTAGTCTGCCAGAGGCTAGAAATACAGCAGCCCTGACCCAATCCCCTTCTGTTTCTGAAATCTGACAAGTTGCATTTGCATTGTGCTACATTTTAGGATTTCTTCATTTGCTTTCAAACCAAGGAAAACAATACCATCCAAAGTAGTTTCTTAGACTGACTGGTAAATTTTCCACAAACAATGCACCAAGTTGGATTTTTAGGGGTAATAGATTTCTATTGCATACTTCCATCTGGCTTGCTAAAAGTAAACAACAACAACAACAAAACCTGAATTACTTTACAATTCATACACCCTCAAAGGTGTTGTCAGTTTGGTTTACTTTGTTCTATACTTGTTCATCTTAGATTGTCAACACCTATATTTAGATAATCTGTGTATTTTTCATACAACTGCCTCCCACCCCAAAAAAGCCTTATGTGCTGTAAAGTCATCACAAGCAGCTCTCCTGAGGATTGCTGCTGTGAATGACTTTAAAGATTTAATCATATAGAATAGTGAACTCTCTATTTATTCATCAATAAACTAAAGCAAAGCATTCAAGAAACTAAAGCACAACATTTCCAACAATATAATATTGTTATATTATATTATATTTATTACTAAGGTGGTCACATAGTCTTAAACAAAATATATCATTCAGTAAGTCATAATCTCCTCAACACAGTTTCCAAGTAAAATCCTCTTTCATTGTGACTCAAGGCTGGCTTCCAATCATCTTTAAGCCAATCACCTTTAAGGGGTAGCAGAAAGTACAAACACCATCCACCCCGAGGTCATGGTAAGTTATAATACCATCAGTCAATACTGAGTATCCAAGGAAAGACCTTTTTCATCCAAACCCCAAGGCTCCTCTTCCACAGGCTGCCAGTTCTTGCCTAGGTTCACACAACTCTTGCCTGGACTCACATATAGGCAACTCTCTAATCCTGTTTCCTACTTCCAACTTACTACTCCACTTCTAGCTCTTCATAGTTTCTGTTTCTAGGAAGACAAAGTTAAACAGAGATACAACAGCATTTACATACATTACCAGCACTATCAGCTCAATCCACTTTTTGTCTGACCAAGTAACACAAATCAACAGACAAGGTTTCTGTCTGAGAAATCAAACACAAACCAACAGTAAATTCTCAAGACTTCTGTAACAGCATTAAAGTCCTCTTTCAGGATTTCTGTCTAAAAACAACAGACAGGGTGCTTTTGTCTGACACAACAACAGAGTGTTGAAATCACAAGCATTATCCCTCTCAGTTCTGTTTGGTCCCAGTTCTACTGGTGTTTTTATCTGTTCTGCTCCTTTCTGTCCCACACTTCCACTCTTTGGGCAAGCTCCTCCCACAGTGGGCTCCATGTGATGACATTAGGCCTTTTAGGGGCAGGGAAGGTCTCCAAACTCTCTTAGGCCTATTAAGGGCAACACAATGTATACTGTTTTCAGCAAAGACTTGACATATTCAAAGGTAAGGCTCAAAAGCACTTAAATGGCTGAAAGAAGCACAAAAGGACTACTTCACTTGCCATTGCATGTGCCTTTCCCAAAGTAGACTCTAGCTAATTTGTTATTGCTGTTTTGTGGTGGTTGTGGTTGTTGTTAAATTGAACCTCAAAACAAAGTCATCGCTCATATTTTTGCTAAAATATAGAAGTGATCTATCTTTGGAAGGTTTGTTTCACTTTTATTTGACATTTTTTTTGTAGCACTTTGTGTCTCTGCAAAAGGACAACACCCATGTTGTCAGAGTGATTACAATTTCTGTTAAACCTCAATTCCTTCAAAATGTATGCAATGGTAAAGACAGTTGGAGATGATTAAGGCTACCAATTTATACCAGTTAGCTAGCCAAGTCTGTCCACTAGCCCAGATAATTACACCATCTTTCTTATACCGTCATTGCTTCTCTAGTAGAAGTTTAGCTAAAAAAAAAAAAGTAACAAAAACCAACCAAATAAACAAAAAAAAAGCAGTACTGATTTCCATATTGAAGGCAGGCATCTTTTCCTAAATTCAACCAGATTCAGCAGTTTCATTTTTTTTTCCCCTTAAAAGTGTCTGATAACTTTGACAGGAGCAAATGGTTATTTTACTGATCATTTTTTTTTACTGAAATATTTGTTTCTGCTTTTGCTTAAGGAAAAAAGGATAGGAAGAGAGAGAGAGAGAAAGAGAGAGAGAGAGAGAGAGAGAGAGGGAGGGAGGGAGAGAGAGAGATTCTAAGATCATATTTTGGGTCATAACAGCCATAATAGTAAATTTGGCTACCATTTTGAAAACAGTAAGCATTAACATATGTGTGCTATTAGCATGTCAAATCAATTTTTACATAGAGAAAGAGAAGTTCTAATTAGTGGAATTTCTCTGATTCCTCTCCACAAAATAACTTCTGAGAATGAGCTTAATCTTGACGACTTTAAAATTCATAATGTACTTTGAGACTTGAGAGGTCTCTACATCGAAAGCTGTCACATCCATCTCACCCCTACCTCAATAAAGAAATAGATGCAGTCAGTTAAAAAGAATTATTAAGCACTTCAAATGCAAATAAATAAATTCTTCTTAAGTAGCAAAACATTAAGGGATATATGTGCTTTTAAATCATTTGATGGTAAGGCTATTTAATAATGTTGTCTGATGAGATCACAATAACTCTCACAAAAACTGTCTAATAATATAGTAAATGTACTATAAGTGCTTCACAGGACTTCCCCTAATTTTGATTAAGGAATTATGACTTCACCAGCTTTGCATTTAGGACAGGGATTTAATCCATTAAGTAGTGCCCAGATGGACTCTAATCTGTTAAAGTTAACTTTTCTGACTAGAGGTTAAGTTTAAAGGTTTATTAACAACTTAAAAGAGGTAATTTGCTGGATCCCAGTCAGTTAACTTATTCAAGAATTTTGTCTTTCTATTTACTATGAGACTGTAATGAAGGAGATATTTGCATTTTTTAAGAGCCTAGGAGAGGGGAGGGAGATATAGGCAGAAGGAGACACAAAGAGACAGACAGAAACAGAGACAGAGAGAAAGAGACAGAGGCAGAGGCAGAGAGACAGAGATCTTGAGAAAATAACGGGAAGTTAATTGGTTCATTTTATTCTTAATTGTGTCAGAGTGGTTTTTATCTTTAAAAAGACCTTCACAAAATGAAAACTCTCCTTTGATTATGGAAGAAATAACTTCCAAAATAACTTTTTATATTGTTCTTTTTCTCCTGGACAATGTGGAACACATAAATAGTGAGTATCTCAGTTTTAATGTTTATGGGATAAAGAGGTGTTGAATAAATAAAAGCTAGTGTTGTCATATTAGTGTCAGAGATAGAAATGCAATTGTTAGGTTTATAAAATAAAGCACTAATCAGTAAATTTGCTTTCTTTTTTTTAAGTTCACACAATGTGTTATGAGAAAATGGCTCTCATTAAAGAATCTGATTGTGACAATGTAAATTACACATTTTAACTCACACTTTAAAGTAAACATTTTTTTTTAAAGGTCCAGGTCTATTTTCTCAATGTCAATTGACAGTCATTCTTACATCTAGAGAGACGGCAGACCAAATTTGGCTTATTTTAACTTGATAGTCAAACTTGAACTTGTCTTAAAACATTCTGGGAAATGTAGCTTGAGAATCTCTATACTCTTTTTATTTAAAGTTTGGAATTGTGTGAGAGGAATTTTTTTTTAAATTTAATTTTGAATATAGCAAAAATGGACATGAGAAACTGTTGTTACCACTAAGAAACATTTCTGAAGTTTTCTACCTATGAAATTATCTCAAATTGTATTTAGCAAAACAAAGCCATGTTGCCTCATCTTTCCTTAATTTAATATAAGTTAAGTCTCTGGGGCCCCTCTCCCAGGGCTAATTTACATACTAATTATACCACAGTTTAAATCACAGCAGCAGCACCATCTATTGGAGAGCTGATCATAGTTAGAGAAATGGAAATATTCATAATAAGTACTGATAAAACACTGTTCCATTCTGTTCTGTAGCATAAGACATTTCTTTTCTGATGTCCACATTAATAAAAGCTCACTTCCAAATCCCTATATTTCAAAAGTGTGATTGTGCCACTGCCATTATATTGCAGAGTTTGCCTGGATATGTAATCATTTAAACAAGGATAGGGGACCATTTGAAAGAGATTGGCCTGGGGAGAAATACATCCCTAATGATCACAGTCAATTCCTTTATGCCTTATGCCTACTGATGAATATGGAGAAGTGCTTTATTCAAGAGAGTATAGCCCCTTGTTATTTGCATGTGTGTGAAAAATTTCAAATGAAGTGGATGTAGAAGTAAGGCTATAATTCACCAATCTCATCTTTCTATCTACAATTAGAACACCAGATGGACAAATTATTACCAATGTTTCCTAATCTGTCTTAAGATCAAATGGCAGAAATGAAAAAAAAAGTAAATAAAACTAGGATCAATGATGTCAATTAAGTTAAGCAATAAACACAGAAGGTGTTAACACCATGGGTTACCCAGGATTATTTCTGCCTTATTCTCAGGAATGATTAGAGCTTTTTCCATTACATATTCTTGTTTTTGGATTTGGAAGAGAACTGGAAACAGAAAGCATATTAACAAACTGGATCTAAAATTATTTGTCAACAGTATAAACATATTCTGGAAATAAATCCTTTTAAAAATACAAGTGAAGGTTCATTCTTTGGATCAAAGTTTTGGTTAAATAATCCATATATGTGAAATATAAACCATCTTCATAAAACAGGCCTATTTTCATATCTTCATTATACGCTGAATTGTGATACATATTATCTGAAAATTTATTTATAACTGGTACATCTTGAAACCTCTCTATTGCCTACTTCTTTGTTTATACATAGAGCAGAACAGGAATCATGAAAATGGAAATATAACCTCTAGAGTTAACGTTTACATTTTAAAAGCAACAGGAGATGTGGGTTTATTTTCTATTTTCTAGGAATTATTATAAAAGCTAAGGTGAACTTAAATATACTCTCAAAATATATGTTATTTTAAGACATAGTAATATGGGTACTATGTAAATAGGTATATGGTGAAAAATTCACCTTAGTTGTTAACTTTTTCATTTTACGGTGCTAGTTTTCTTCTTCAGTTGGGGTTCAATTAAACACTTTCAGGATCAATGGGCCACACATATAAGCCCTAACAAAGAGTTATCTTTATTCCTATCGAAATAGTTGCTCTTAATGTTTGACAATGTGGTAAATCTGATATTTGCCTGAGACTAAGACAAATGTTCAGTATTCAAAATTAATCCAAATACCTCTCTATACTACTCCTCTATGGGTGATGGATGAACAAATTCATTTTCAAACTTGATAACAATGTTTTGTTTGTTAATCAATTGAGTGGGTGGTAAGTAGAAGGCAGATTGGAATCTTGATTTCATCTGTTTAGGAAACTTTCTGTACTTCTTTTATATGGCAGGGACCTGACTATTTTTAATATTCATGTTTCTTTCCTCTGGATACTCATTAAGCCTGTTATTTGAAATCATTTTTACATTCATTTTAAGCTCAAGTCCCTGGTGACTAATTTTGAGTGCTACCATTAAAGTTACAGTCCAGGATAAATTCCATTAAACCCTAGAATGCAAAAGCATAACTAGCAGATTGTAAAGATTGGAAACTCCATAACAGTTTTAAAAAAAAATATATTTCACATCATTTTGAGAGAGTAGCATCAGAACTTTAACTTAAGCTGAGAATAAGCTGATGTTGGCAAGGGATACTATTGAACACCAAAAAAAAAAAATTCTTTAAAGGAAGATAAGTGAAAAAATATAGGACTAATGTAAAGGATGGATGAAAAAAAAATCCATGACAGCGGAGGGAAAAACATGTTTTCCCCTCCTCCCTCCAAAGTTTGATCTTCTCCACTACTAAGAAGAATCTTCTGACTGTGAACAAAAACAATTGTTAGAAAGTTGAAAAATCAAGATAAATAAGGAGATAATAAAGAGAATATTATTTGTCCTCAATTATCTGTAATTGCCAGGACCAAATGAACTACCTCTCAAGGTACTTAAAGCAGTAGATGTAATTGTTACGTTCCTCCCTGTGATATTAAAAAAAGGACTTTCGATATTTTAAAAGGCAAGGCCTCAAACTATAGACAATGAATTTTCTTTAATGCCTGACAAAATTCTGTAACAAACTCTTAAAGGGATGCTTTGTGAGCACTTAGAAACAGAAGTGGTGATCACTAAGAGTCAATAGGACTCATGAACAGATTAAATAAAAATAACCTACTCTAAAGGGTCATTACACAATCAGGGGAAAATCATAAACATCTGCATCTTAGTAAGACACTTGATAGAGGCTTTTATAAAATCATGATATTGACAAGATAGATACGTGAGGTGGATATTATTATAACTATAATTAGGTGAATGTGAGAGAGTTTGGATGATCAAAACTAGGACTTATTTTATGAACCAATTGACCTGGTCAGTTCTCTACTGAAAGGTGTCTTTAATCTCTTCTACTCATTATTTTTATCAATGACTCAATGAAAATAGAGATGAAATGCTTTTAGATCCATGGGTGAATCAATACTGGATGACCATCATGATCCAAAAAGACCTTATTAATCTAAATTAACAGACCAAAATAAATTGGATGAAGCATAGATGACGATTTGCAAGGATTTGCAGTGGTTCAGATACTTAACACAAATTTAGGATGGAAAGGACATGATGACTTCACTATTAGCCTATGGAGAGTCATGAGAGTCAGCACAGCCAATGCCATTTTAGACTTCATAAAGAGAGGAATACCATATATCATCTGATATCCGACTGTGTTCCTCCCTGGTTGGATCACATTTGTAAAATAGTGATTGGCTCTGACTGCCACATTTATGAAATACATCAACAAAATGGCTCACATCCAGCGTAGCATAAGATTGCAAACTTAAAGCTGGAAAGGACATTTAAGTTAGCTCTGTCATCTTACAATTAAGGAAACTCAGGTTCAGAAATGGGAAGTGTCCTATTCAAGATCATTATAGAGTTAATGGCAGTTAGAATATGATCTGAAGTCCTCTAAATATTCAGCCCTCTTTCCACTATGCCACAAAACAATCCAGAGAGTGAAAGGCCTAGAAAATGTCACAAGATTGGTTAAATGAATTTGGAAATTAAATTGAGACTTTTGAGGGGTGGGGAGTGACTGATAACTATCATCAAGTAATAACTGTCTTCAAGTACTTAGAAGATTGCTATGGAGATGTCTTGTTTATTTTTCCTGCTTGGACCCCAAGTGACAGAAATATGAGAAAGGACAATTGTAGAGGCAGATGTAAGATTATTCTAGGGGAGACTTTAAAAACAAGAGCAATCCAAAAAGTATAATCAGCTAATTTTATTAGTAGCGAGTTCTCTGTCACCAGAGGACTTTTCTTAAGAAAAGTCTGCATGACCTCTCGTCAATGGAGGCATGAGTAATATTCTTGTTCAGGTACAGAAAGAACTAGATGGTCTTTTAGGTTCCTTTCATCTCTGGCATATGTGATTATCAATAAAAATTGTGTTAAAAATAAGCAGGTATTTCATACTCACCAATACATTGTCATAAACCTTCCTCTCAAAAGATTTCTATTAAAATTGGCCAAACTGTCAAATGATGAAAATGTGTGATCTAAAAATGGAAGAGGTGAGATATGAGTGGGGAAGGTGCAGGGATGGCTGTGGTTTGTTAGTAAATGACTTCCACTTTATTATTCTGAGGCAACTCAAGTGCAAAGCAGCGTTTTAGCTCTAGGGAGTCACTGCTGCAGGCATTAAGAAGAGGAAATGAAGATTTCTTTTCCAAATTAAGTTGTCAAGAAAGCTCATTTACACCACACAGTGATTGTATATGGGTGAGAATATGATGGTGATTTATAATGATACAGACTGGGAAAGTTGTTCCAGGGAGGGAAATTTATTAAAAAAAAAAATTAAAAAAAAAAAAGCCAGTAGCAGAGGCTTAACCAGAGCCCTGGTTACCTACAGGGTTCTCTTCTTTCAGAAATCTCTCATCAGTTACTGTGACTGTGGAAAAGAGGCAGATCAGTTCATGTAAGACTGATCAGTTTACAGGGTGGTAAGTGATACTATGACAGATGCCATCATAAAAAAAAGTCTATATAATTTGGTCATTCTAATAAAGGCATATGGAGTTCTGGTCACACAATATTTAAAGGAGAAAATTAGACTTCAGAAATTCTAAGAGCTTACAGTTCAGATTTATCATTGATCTTTTACCGTTTCATTTCAAAACTGCAGACTATCCCAGTACCTCAATTTTGTATTTATGTACAAATTTGGTCAAATCAGTCAATTGTGTAATCCATTATGGAAAAAGTCACAAAATGTTAATCTATTATATAGAGAGATATCACTTAATTCTGTCAAAAATTTATTTTTTGTATGTGGAATATTTCCACAAAGATTTGAAGTTGTACTCTTTGGTTGGAATATTAAGCAGTGAAAATACGTAAAATGATTCCTCACTAGACATTTTTAAATTTCATTTAAAAATTCTTTGATTAATGCCCCCAAGTTTGGAGCAAAACTCAAATATTAGACAAAGAAAACCAACATGCATTTTCTTTTTTCAGTTTTTAACATCTCAGTACATAAAAGCAAATACTGACTCAAATTGTATAGTTGGTTTTTGTCCTTCCAAACAATTAATACATTCATATGCCTAGAAAATTCATGAGGATTGTTCCATGTATTATTTACTATTAATTTATCCTTTATTACTTATCATATTTAATGTAAGTCTTTTAGCACATAGGAATATAAGGATGTGGTAGTTATATTTTATGGGCAATGGAATTTTATCTGTTTATACACAAATTCACTCTGTTTCATATAAGTTCAAGTAGAAATGTTTGTCAAATGGTATTAAACCTGGAAGACATAAAATGACAGTTTATGAACATGACTGCATCAGGTCTGAAATAGTTTACTTCTATAAACTTGAACAACCTTTAAACCCCCTCCATCCTGCTATGCTTATAAACACAATATACATTTAGTCATCAAACTTTCCTCTTATAAATATTCCTATATTTTGGGAATATATAACTAATATTTGTTTTCTTTTGTATCATTAAAGAGTTTAGTGCTATTTTGTTAACAGATTTATTTGACAAACTAAAATACATTTAATCGTTCCTAGTTATTAGAATCTTTGTGAATTCATTTATGACATATAATACAAATTGGGTGATAAACTATACTAAGGTTTGAACAAATTTATGTTTTGGTTTGTACATGTTTTCTGAAACAATATATATATATTGTTTCAGAAAACATGTACAAACATGCACAAAAAAAAAATATATATATATATATATATTAATGCTCAACATAAATAGAATTACCTAAAACATTATTCCCCAAAAAAGTAAATACTACTATAAAAATGATAAAGAGTGCTGCTTTGTTTTCCTGTTAACATTCAATATGGCATAATCAAGACCAGCTTCTGTCTGGGCATCAATGGCAAGGACAACCATAAAAAAGACAGAACATGTCAAATAGCTACAATTGCATAAACCAGAAATGTTTGGCTTTAAAGTAATAGTAATAATTATAAATAGACAGTAAAGAGTTTTATGTAGAACTTAAACTGAAATAGCATCATACTTTAAAAATAGAACAAATATTTCCCTATTACTGGTAGGGGGGTTTTATTTCCTGTTCTTATACAGAAGAGTTAACATGTATCAAATATAACTTTCAGCATAGACTTGATATTCTGTGATGCATAAGTTAGCCCACTGAGTCATATGTCTTTTTAATGCTTTTGATTTCATTCACTGGGGGGAAAGGCATTTTTTGGTAGTACAGGTGCTAAGCAAATACAAAAAAAAAAATGCCATGTGACAATTATAAACCGCTGCCTCACTCTGATGTGACAAAATAATTATTTTGATTCCTACAAACATTAACAATGTAAGAACAAAATCAACAGAGGTTCAAAGAGTTAACATGATATCCAGAAAAGTGGAATGTTGCTTTGACAGGCAATTATCTTTTTCCTCCCATATATAATCAATTGTGAAATTTGTGAATGGCATATTAACACAATTTTTCCACAAAGGTGACATTTTATTCTACCAAAAGAATGTAAATCATGGAAATTAGTGACTGATCTGTTATTTAGAAATGTGCATTATCGTGTTTGTTACAGCACACATTTCAGAACCCTGTCTTGTCACAAAATGCCACTTATGGTTTTTCATTGAATACAGAAGTCTCTCATCTGAAAAAAGATCAAATTCCCTAACCAAATGGAAGGAAATACTGATGAAACAATTTCTTGTCTTGGAGTAGCAGTGACTGTCAGATATACTATTATTAGATTCTTTCTAATCTAGTTGCTGGATTCCATTTCAGGTAAAAGAGTCTCTTGATAAGAAGATGAGGAATTCAGGAATTTGACATTTTTCAAATTCAAGAAAAATTTTTAAAAATGTGAGTATTACCTTTTTTGATAAGTTAATTTAATAGTTATTTTTATTGGCAATGGAGCCAGAAAACAGGTTGTAGATAACCAGTATGTATGTATTAGCTATTACAAATATTAGATGATGCTACTCCAGGTAAAAAATTAATGAAATGGTACATTTTATTAGGCTCTATTAGTTCACATTGCCTTTTGCTGAGACTGGCTGTTTGTCCTGAATTCAACATTAGGGCTCAGATAATGGGGACACAAAGGGGATACATTGTTAATGGCAGTGAAATAGAAATTAAAATCAGCTTTCTTGTGGCTGTTTACATTTTCTATATTCGTATGTAATGCTTTTTCATTTGTTAATTTAGGTAACCAATTTAGCAAAAACATACTGTAAAGGAAGATTACAATGCCCATGAAAACTATTTCCCTGATGATTCTTGCTTGTCATTTCATATCTAGCTCAATTCCCATTCCAATAGTCCCTCAGAGAAATCCCTGTGGCATTAAGGAAATACTATATGAAATATTAGATTTTCTGGGAAATATTTCTCCTCCCCTCAACTTACTGGTTTAAATTGAGTCCATTACCATTGGAAACACCTGATTCTGTCTTTAGACAGAATCTCTTTGTTTATTCTCAGTGCTAAGTTAAATGTATTATGAAAGCACATCGCCCATCAATTAAAACATCTTGACACTAATAGTTTTTCTCATTTACATGAAATATGAATATACATAAATTTATGCATATATGTATGCATCCAAATGTACATATATATCTATATATATATATATATATCTATATATAGCCCGATCCAGCAGTAGACCTAAGCAGATATATACTTAAATAGCCACATGGAGCAAGAGACAATTGCTTGGGCAAAACGTGGAACAGCTCTTCCAAATACCTAAAGCATTGCCGAAGTCCTTCATCCTTGACACCTTACACAGATGTAGTGGGAGAAGGGGGAGAAGCAAGCCAGACATCAAAACAATTTATTTTGAATCTTAAAGTATCTTCGATATTTTGGTTACACTGTTGTACAGTGGAGAAATTGGCATTCAGCTTGAGGTTTCAACTTTTAACAGTTTTGAGATCAATGTTTCTTCCCTGGCATACAGGACACTGCATTCACTATTTCCCAGATGGCCTCTCACATAAATAAGGGCAAACCTGAGGTTGGGATTTTTTTTTAAACCAAGCATGGGGTCACCCGAATATTCCTTTGTCAAAATGTACCTTTGTATGGCAGGTTATATCTGCTTTATTTGGACCAAAGGAGAGAAGAAGCTGGTTCTGTTACTTTAAGGTGGTACTTCTGTTTGTATAAAACTACAGGTGAACCAAAAGCTTTAAAATGAACAAGTGAGAAGACCAAGGATTTACTTAGTAATGCAAAGATATGATGTAATTTAGGATATTCCGTCATCACATCATCACCACTTTTGTTTCTAGAAAAATCAGACCAAGTAGAAACTTCAAGTCCCTGAACGACTGTAAATCGTTCTAGACTGTAAATCAAAGGTCTGGTAATTTCAGACCTTTGCTCTGGCATGCATCTGTGAAGATCATTTTGAAAGAACAGACAGAATTGTCCATTGGTTATCATTACTCTGACTTACAGGTATATGCTTTTTGTCTTATTGATCAATCCAGCTTACATATTTTTCAGCACCAAAAGAAAATAAATAAGGAAAAACTGGGAAAAGACAAAAATATTGAGTAAAAATACAAACAACACAAAACAAAATTGGTTATTCCAATCGTGCAAAATTTGCTTCTCTGAATAAAGCACTTCTTGACACAGTAACAATCCCTATCCCACCCCTAACCCTCCCACCCAACCAGAAAAAAAATACAGGACTTAGACTAAAGCCATTCTTTTTCCTTCAGGCTCTACAAACACAAAAAAAAAGAATGCACTGCAAGAACCCTTCTTCAGGTGGTAGTTTCTTCTGCCCCTTTTTGTGAGTCCAGCAGATCTTGAGGTCTGAGTTACTTGTCTCATAAGGACAACAACAAAGTGCACAAACAAACAAAAAGAAAAAGGTCAATGATTCCAACAGTAAAATCAGAAATTACAATCACAGGTACAAATTTCCCAGGTCAATAATTTCATTTCTCCTAAAACCACTGTCTTCTAAAACTAACGAGAGGTCCAGGTTCCAGAGGAATTGTCAATATTAAAAGTAATATTCGAATTTTTGGAGATCATTCTTCTACTGCCATAGTCTGCCTGGATGGTTGGTAACAAGTTTCATGTTCTGGCAAGTTCAGGGAATTATTAAATGATGGATTTCTGGGTCCAGACAACACCTTGGGCTCCACCCCAGGGTGCCTGCATTTAGAGAGGAAAGACCAAGAAGCCAGAAAATGTTGAATATTTCCATCCACCCATGAGGTTACCCCTTTCCAATTTGAGGTGTACTTTGTCTTCTCTTTCCATGTGCAGCAAAACACCATTGCTAGCAGCTTCTCTGGTAACATCCTGGTCTCCTGCAAATGCTGAAATCACTGGGTAGCCATTTTGCATTAGACTTACCTAAAAAAAGCAAAGTGACAGAACTGAGTTGCCTATCAAGTACATGAGAGTAGGCTCTATATTGTCCTATTCTGTGGTGTCCTTACCACCCCACCTGCTCAGTTAGCCTCATTCACTTCAGGCACACATTAAATGAAAGGAGACAGTCACAGACTTTCTTACAAATGCTTCTCCTTTCCGGGATTAGCTATACCCACAATGGAAAAAAAAAACAAACAACTCTTCCCAAAATGAAAGAGAAAGAGAATGAGAATGATCAAATGCCACCCACCTGGATAGTTTGTCTGTTATAGACTTTGACCACATGGAAACTGAAACTATAAATCCCTTTTCTTGGTGCTACAAATATGCTGGAAGCAAGATCAAAATGGTTCCCAATATTTACTAATACCTGGAGAAGAGAAAAGAACAAAGCACCAAAAGCAAATCAGGCCCCATCTACACCCAGCCCCCACCCACTTTTCCATTAGCTATTGAACAGCAGGTCACCAGATATCACCATTGAGAAAGGAGATGATAGAGGAGTTCAAATATCCTGCTGGAAAAGAAGCTGACTTCAAGGACGTGGAGATAAGACCACAATTATTGAGAATATTTCTGTAATGCTAGAGGAGCAATATGTAACGATGACCAGAAAAAAACCATACCATTGTTCCGGTAAGGGGACTTCAGAAGCAGGGAATGAGGAACAAGAGAAACTACAAAAACATGCCCCGCCCCTTAGGATAAAAAGGTATTATGCTAAGGCAAGTGGATTACACCTTAAAGGCATTCTTTAACAAAATAGGCTTCAAACTGAGTGGGTTGGAAAAAGTATAGTGAAAACTGGAGGATTTAGAACCTTGTTGAGACTAAAAAGATTTGAGTAAGTGAGGTGAATTATATATATTTTTCTCCAGTAAGGGACATTCTCCTTTCACCAAGATCCTTTGTTAGGGTAGGGAAATACTGCAGCACCAAAGACATACGATAATGTTAATGGCAATGTCCTTGTGAGCAACAGTATCATTCAAGATCAAAGGAATTCACAGTGATAACTTCCTTTGAGAAAGCATTCAAGGAGATGTAAAGTTGTATTAGTTTTAAAATGCTCCCAATATTTGGAATAGGAATCATAAAGAAAGGTGTTGTAGAATTACCTATCTCAAACCCTTCTTCAGCTTTAAATAAAATAGCTTAAAAACAAAGTAACAAGTTTGCATTTTCTGTATTTAAAAAAAATGATCTTTAAATCTTATATAAAAAAAACAGCACAACACTTTCAAATGGAGTATCACCTGACATAATTTTCCCCTTTTTTTTGACCAGTTCAGTTCAGAAGAGATTCTTCTCTTACGATAGAAAAAGCAGATCTCAAATCAAGGTGAAATGCAGTCAATACCATTTGTGTCAATAACTTATCTAAGCAAAGTCTGCATCAGACTTCCTCCACATTCTGCTCACTCAAAGCCACTTCACTTCCTAGCCAGGTGCTGAACGAGCTCTTATACAAACACTAAAGGATTTTATTTCTAAGAACTTTTCGTAGGATGGGTATTCCCAGCCTTCTGTGGAAAGGATACTTGAGGGAGAAAAGGAGGGAGGGAGAGGAAGAGAGAGAGAGAGGGAGAGGAAGAGGAAAAGGGAGGAGGAGAGAGAGAGAGAGAGAGAGAGAGAGAGAGAGAGAATAGAAAACTCAAGATCTTAACCCCAACTATGTATTTCAGGAGACTAATCAGAATGGATTTAATTTGACTCGTGGAAGCAGATAAGTAAGGCTAATAGTGGGAGCTAAGGGGTGTACATAAGACGAGGAATTAAAAACAGCAAGAATAACAAAAACCAACACATATACCCCCTGCGGTTTCCATTATCCAGCCTCAAGGATATATATTGACTTATTTTTCCCAAATGTGGATAAAACAAACAAAAGAAATGTCCTTAAAGAGGACGGCATTAAATGAAATTACACGTCTTTACAAAAAAAAAAAAAGAATTTAAATAAGGGCGTAGGGGAAGTGGGAGAATGTTCCTGTGTGGTAAAGATAAGTGTCAGAAAGTCGGTTGAGAGTATTTAACAAAACGTTAGGAAAAATGAGGACACGACCTATGAGCCTCCCTACTGTACCTAACAAATTGCTATTTTGTATTGATTTGGAGCAAAGAAGAAACTTTATAAAGTTTTTTTTAATATAATAAAAGTTTTCTTCCATCTGGCAAATCACTGAATAGAAATCAAGAAGTGAAGCGGAAAGCAGCATAAATTCTACAGACTTTACCTTATCTTTGGATCCTAGTGCTTTGAACTGTGTCAGCAAGTTACTTAAATCGTTGCAAGATTGTACTTCCTTTTCAGAAACCAGAAACTTTAAGATAAAATTTAGGACAACCTTGATCCACCTCCCTTCTTCTCTTACGCATTTATTGTTCATAAAAATTCAACAACACAAGATACCCATGGATGTAATTACAAGAGCTAGACACTTTTCCGAAATGAGAGTGGGTGATTTGAGGGAACTTAATCTTAGACTAAGTTGGCAGTGTTTCAAAGCGGGGTAATTTCATAAGTATCCTCTCTTAGCTACCACATACAGAAGATAAAACATTCCGGCACCACAACCACGACCCTCCACAAAGCACACATACAATAGGTTTTTTGCTAAAACCGCTTTTTAGGGAACTGAATAAAATAAATTTCAGTTATCTTCCCTTTCCTATTAGACTAGTGATGATAGGGAAAAAAGAGTGGAGAGGTACAGTGTAGAACCAGAAGAGGTAAAGGTATGGGGGGAGGGTGGGGGGGTGAGAAGAGGAGGAAGAGAGGGGGAGAGAGAGAGAGAGAGAGAGAGAGAGAGAGAGAGAGAGAGAGAGAGAATGTCCAAAGTGACAGAGTGAACCAAAGCATCTTGTCACATAAAAACTCCCGGCTTTCCTTCCCCGAGGCCCCAACCCACATCCTGATCCTTGAGGACCAACAGGGTGGTAATCCAGTTGGCTGAGCTGACCTGGTCAAAATAGATGGTCATGGTGCGGTTGCTCATTTCGGATGGTTCATGGTTGGTACTCCGAATCGCAGAAAAAGCCACTTTTGCGCTACCAGAGCGCACAGAGATCCCCAGGGAGGAAGTGACTGCACCGTCCGCTGACGGGCTGGAGTCACACACCACCAAGCACTTGCCCTCCAGGACTATTGGCTCGGTATCGTTCTGTGCCCGCACCGGGCAGCCTGCAGGCAGCAGCAGCAGTAGCAGGGCCAGCGCCGCCACCAGGCAGTAGCAGCAGCCCGCTGGCTCCTGCAGCGCCCCCCGCCGCCTCAGCCTCGGCATAGTCAGCAGTGGCCCGCAGCAGCCCCGGCTAGGCGCCGGCATAGGGGAGCCGAGGTGGGGAGAGGGGGAGGAAGGCGGGGATAGGGGAGGGGAGAAGAAGAGGAAGAAATGCAGGGGGAGGAGAGGGTGGGGTAGGGGAAGGTAGGGAGGGGTCGGGGCTAAGTTGCTCTACTTGATGCTTCTCTTCCTCTTTCTTTTTCCGAGAAGCTTCAACCTAGGCTGGGTAGGAACAGCTAAGGAATGGGGTGGGGGAGGGGAAGGGAGGGGAGGGGGTGAGCTTCTCTTCTCTCCTCCCCCCCTCTTTTCCGATGGTCTAGGCAAAGGAGAGTCCTCGGAAAGTAGTCAGAATCCAACCTGTCAACGACAAAGAACGGAACAAAACCTATAGATATAGATAACAAGAGATGAAGAAGGGAGGAAAGGGGGGAAAAAAACAAAAAAAACAGGTGAGGGAGCCTTCCTCCCAGGACACACATCTTTTGGCTCCCGTACACTGACTAGCCATATCTGGTCCCAGGGATTCTGAAAAACATCCAGATTAAAATGCAAAACATATCTCTGACTGATTCCCAGTGTAAATGAAAGAGTGTTCATGATCTCTCTACTTTATCTATCACTTCAGCTAATCAAAGCTAACCTACAAAGATAGCCTCTTCCCTGGTCCTTTGCATCTCCATTCTCCAGGAAGAGGAGGAAGGCTAAAATTTCTAAGATCTGAAATTTCAGTACAATTGTGTCTTGACCGACATCACGGAACCCTTCTCCTTGTCCTTTCCTCTTATGTACTTATTTTCGGGTTTTGTTGTTGTTTTTCAGTTTTTAACAATCATAGCAGACATTTAACAAATCTTTTATCTGTTTTCCCTCCAAAGTATGGGTCTCAGGCGCTCCTTAGAATGAATATGATTAAAAAGAAAAGGGGGAAAACCACCAAAATCAAAAAGTCTCACCTCGTACTACTCCACTAAAATTAAAAAGTGATCTGAAAATCTTTCCACTACCTTTACCAACAACCTTTCAAGATCTCCCTGTTTCTTCCCTCAACAAAAGTGCAAGCGAAACACGGCCACTGACCTCTTGTTTCCAAAGCGTTTCTGAGCTTGCGTTTCAAACCTTCAAACTCCCTTTCTTGCTCTCTTACCCTCTCTGGGATTCTGGAGAACCCCTCCCGGGTTAGTGATAACTTAGGCTTCGATTTGCACTTTTAACCTGTTTCTTGGCTCACTTTAGCTTCTGAGTTTGTATGTGGATCCATTTTTAACCTAGGCAGTCATTTTAATACATTGTTGAGGAAAGAAATGCGAAGAATTCCTCCTCTCTGCTACGTCCGCCCAGCAGCTCTTCCAGTATTCTAAGAAACAGAAGTTGCTACTCAATTGTTCCCATTTTAACTTGAGTTCCCATTAAAAAAAAAAAAAATCTCTATTTCCCCAGGCACAAAATACAGGGAGCGTTTTCCCGGGTGGTTCTCATTATATAAATAAATAAATTCACGAAATAGGCAAAACGATCCAGAAAAGGGAGGGAAGAGGAAGGGGTGCAAGGGAGTGGATCTTGGTGTATTGTTACCTGGTAAATCCATGTTGGGAGAAACTGCTGGCTAGGTAGCTGTCCGTAAACTTGTATTGCTTAGAGAAAATGAGCCGAGATGGTGCTGGCAGAAGAGGAGGAAACCAGAGTCATCTCATTCTCTCCCGCCCAATGCCAATAACATACCCTTCTCCCCCTCCCTTCCCGTTTTACACACATATACACGCACCCTCATGGCCTCAAACATACTGTACACACGTACACACTCTATACACTACACAAAAGGGCTACTTCTTATCCAGCCGACCTCTGGTCCTTATCCAACTGGCCCTGGGCTCCCCATTACATGCCCAGGTAGCACATATCTTCCGGAGCCCCTCTTCAGTTTTCTCCAGGGGCTAGACCCTCCAATTTCCTGACTGCATTGAAAACAGCTGGCAAACGCCCTGCAGCAGCAGCAGCAGCAGCATCGACTCCGATGGTAGCCACCGCCTCTGCCTCCCACCTTCCAGCCCCAGCCCCTCCCGACACCCTCAGGGTCCGACTCTCACCCAAATACTCGGATCAAAATCCTCCCAGAAGGTACTCTGTTTTTAAAGTCGTCCCCAAGAAAGACACAAGTAGATTCAGTTCTCTCATTCCTTTTCGATTCCTTCTTTTCGTTTTCAAATCCCCTCCAAGTTTTAACCCTGAATTGTAGGACAACTTTCATAATAAAGATATACTATCTTTTTTTTTTTTTTTTTTAACGGGGAAGTCCAGGAGAATTAAGAAGAAGAGGAGCAGAGAAGGAAAAGGCACAGGATTTTGCTGGCTTAAGCAAAATGTTTGGGAATCCCGAGCCTGGGAAATATCAGATCTTGGCAAGGTTTGGAGAGGCGCAACCCGCCTGGGTTCATGTGTCTGCTGCTCCGAACCTCCGGACTCATTGCGCGCGCTGGCAGTCTCCGCTTATTTATTAAAAAGCCTGTTCCGAGCTCTCTCAATCTGGGGACCAACACCAGGCTTCTGCGGCTGCATCTGGAGTCACAACGCCACGCTCTAAACATGGACGTGGAGCGCCACCTAGAGGTTCTGTTCCGTATTCCGGTTTTCAGCACTTAAGCAAGGGAGTTCTGACAAGGTGATAGAAAAAAATTATGTATAATAGAAAGGGGAAAGGGGTCCAGAGTATAGGTATAGGATTTCCTAGTTTAATTATTTAACGAGGAAAAGATGCTTAGGCATTTTTCAGAAACACACACACAAAAAAAGCTGCGTCCTTATTCTCCCCTCACCGATACCCACCCACTCCCCATTTGAACTGGAACTTTTGTTTTTGGAGCTCCTTACACCTTTCCAAGGCTAACGCTGCCGAGACCACACACACACAAACACACACACACACACACACACACACACACACACACACACACACACACACCCATCAGTTATTGTTGCAAAATACGAACTCTTCTCTAAACTGGCTTTTTTTTTTTAAAACTCATTTGAGAGAAGCTTGGTTGGTTTATATTTTAGACTGCTTTGATGAGACATTATTTAGACATTTACCTACTTTCCTGGAATATGAAGACGAGCCATATTCATAAGGGTATAAACTCTGTTTCCTTGACTTCACATGAGAGTAATCATTTCCCCAGTAGTTCCAAGTTCTGTGGTGGACTACCCGGCTGCTTAAAGGTAGGTGTTTTAAGTGGAAAATTTGAGGGTCTGTCATACTCAGATCATAGAATTGGTACACTGGCAGCTAGTGAGTTACTAGCCTTGCGCAATAGTTGAAATTAGATAAGATGCACAGTATAGACAGTCGTCAGGTCAGCCCTCTGTGCCAAGCTGTGGCATCCCCATACAGGAGCCCTTAAGTAAACATTCACTTCAAATCAGTTCCATTAGGATGAACCTCTAAGAAGGATTGTTGGCAGGTGGAACCTGCTATACCTGTTATGTAGTAAATTGAAATAGATGATTATTATAAGAGTTAAGAGGAAAAAAAGGACAGGCAGAGTATAACTTACAAAAATGCGTATGAGGTTGAGCATTTCACCAGGATTTCAAAATACCAAATTCACCAGAGATTAAATACACGAATTCAGTATTGTTTACTATATTTTAAGAATGTGTAATTTTCTTTATATGGGAATCCATTCCACTTTTTTTTTTTGCTTGAATATTGGAAAACCTGAATTTTTGGTTTCATTGTTATGGCAAACTTTACTTGGGGAACCTGACTCTTCACTGATTCCGATCAGATTAGTAACTAGTTTACAAGGATGTTGTAGAAACTGGGGACTGAGACTTTTAAGTAATTTGTCCACAGTCAATAGGTATTTCTAAGTTTTAAGGTGAATCTAGGCCTTCCTGAATACAAGTCTAGCCCTTTAACCAAATGTCCTCATCTTTTTTACACAGCATGTCTGTCATCAATATTCATTGTCACAAAAAAGATTCCTGTAAATCATTTTAAATTGCCAGAGACTGGTTCCTGTTTGTGGTAAAATTTAACATAAGGTCAATAGAAATAATCACTGTTTTTCTTTTCTTTTCAAAGTTTCTTTAACATAGAAATTTTAGTTAAGATTTTTTTATTATCTTTTACTGACAAAATGACATTCTTACTAATAAGATATGGTAATTAGAATATGCAAAAAAATGAATGGCAGGGACACTGGGCACATGAAGAACGTTGAAATCACAGAATGATATTAAATTTGATTAATTTGAAAAAAGCTGATTAGGAAGAAATATCTTACCTGACCATTTAACCTTCAAAAACACCTCTATTAATCTCCCTTTTAAAATGTCATAAACATTTTAGGAATATAAAAGTATATTCTTGTGAAACAAATTAATATCATCTTTATTAAATAATCATTTTCTAAGTGACATTAAAAGTTTTTTCATTATGAAAGAAATAACCTAAATCTGTGTATACTACTGAATTATGGAGTGAGAGCAATATATATTCTTACGTAATGAAACAAGCAAACAAAAAACTTGACAGGCTTAATTTTAGGCCTGCACATTTAAAAAAATAATAACTTTTGTTTTTATTTTTAGTTTACATCATTCATTTTCATAAGATTTTGAGTTGCAAATTTTCTCCCCGTCTTTTCCTTATCAACCACCCCAAAACAGAGATCTCACTCCCTGAATCTGCTCTCTCCTATATCCTCCCCCATTCCTCCTCTGACTTTCTGGTAGGGCAAGATGGATCTCCATACCCCAATGCCTGTATGTCTTATTTCCCAGTTGCATGTAAACAAACAAATGAACAAACAAATAAATAAAAATAATAATATTTTTAAAAAATTATTTTAAAACATTAAATTGCAGATTCTTTCCCTTCCTCCCTCACTTCCCACCCTTACTGGGAAGATAAGCAATTCAATATAGGTTGTACATGTGTAGTTATGCAGAATATTTGCATAGTGGATATATTCTGAAAGACTGATTATATTTCCCTCCATCCTATCCCCCCCACACTTGTTCTATTTTCTACTTTGTCCCTGTTCCTTTACAAAAGTGTGTGCTTCTAACTACCCTCTCCCCCAACCTGCCCTTCCCCTCCATCACTCCCCCTTTCATCCCCTTTCCCTCTAATCTCCTGTACGGCAAGATACCCAATTCAGAGTATATGTCATTCCCTCCCAAAGTCAAATTCAATGAGAGTAAGGTTGGCCCATTCCCTTTTGCCTTCCTGTCCTTCCCCTCCATTATAACAGTTATGCCTTACCTCTTCTAGATGACATCATTTAACGCATTGTCTCTCTCTATCTCCTCTCATTATATTCCTCTCTCACCTCTCAATTATACCTTTTAAATATCATCCCTTCCTATTCAATTGATCCTGTGCCCTCTATGTATACCTGTATACCTGTATACATATATACATACACACATACATATACATATATATGTACACACACACTGAAATATGTATTCATGTGCATATATACCCTCCTATATAGACATATATGTATGTCTATGTATTGATATATATATATATATATTTATATTTATATTCCCTTCAAATATCCTCAAAGTGAAAAAAAGTTTCATAAGTTATGATGATCATTTTTCCATGTAGATAGGTAAATAGTTTAACTTTCAAAAGTTCCTTGCAATTTCTTTTCCCTTTTCTTTTACCTCCTCATGCTCCTCTTCTTGTATTTGAATGTCAAATTTTCTATTCAATTTTGATTTTTTCATCAAGAATGTTTGAAAGTCCTCCAACTCACTGAATGATCATATTTTCCCCCGAAAAATTATACTCAGTTTTGCTAGGTGGATGATTCTTGGTTTTAATCCTAGCTCCTTGGATCTCCAGAATATTATATTCCAAGCCCTTTGATCCCTTAATGTAGAAGGTGTTAGATCCTGTGTTATCCTGATTGTGTTTCCACAGCATTCAAATATGTTATTCTTGGCTGCTTGTAATGTTTTCTCCTTGGTCTGGGAATTCTGGAACCTGGCTACAATATTCCTAGGAGTTTTCTTTTGTGAATCTTTTTCAAGAGGTGATCAGTGAATTCTTTCAATTTCTATTTTATCCTCTGGTTCTAAAATATCAGGGTAATTTTCCATGAGAATTTCTTGAAGGATGATTTCTAGGTTCTTTTTTTGATCATGGCTTTCAGGTAGTCCAATAATTTTTAAATTGTCTCTCCTGGATCTTTTTTCCGGGTCAGTGGTTTTTCCAATGAGATATTTTATATTGCCTTCTATTTTTTTATTTGTTTGGATCTGTTTCATAGTATCTTGATTCCTCATAAAGTTATTAGCTTCCATTTGCTCCAGTCTAATTCTGAAGGAATTATTCTCTTCAGTGAGCTTTTGAAATTCTTTTTCCATCTGGCAAATTCGTATTTTTAAGGCATTCTTATCCTCATTGGCTTTTTGCGTCTCTTTTGCCATTTGAATTAGTCTATTTTTAAGTTGTTATTTTCTTCAGTCAGGTTATTGACTCTCTTTTCATGATTTTCTTGCACCATCCTCATTTCTCTTTCCCATTTTTCCTCCACTTCTCTTACTTGATTTTCAAAATCCTTCTTGAACTCCTCCATGGCTTGTAACCATTTTATATTTGTCTTGGAAGCTTTTGGTGCAAGAGTTCTGACTGTGTTGCTATCCTCCCATTCCATTCTTTGATCCTTTTTGTCCGCAAAAAAGGAATCTGAAATTAGATGGTTGTGCTTGCTTTGCTTCCTTTGCTTGCTTTTTTGCCAATTAATTACTTGACTTTTAAGTTCTTTGCCACAGTAGAACTCTTCTTCCAAAGCTTTGTCCCAAATTGCTGAGGTTTCTGCAGCTGCTAGAGCTATTAGGAGAGCACCATCTCTACAGCATCTATTACCTTTGGCTGACTGGTCAGGAACACCACCCAAGACCAGAACCCAATCCAAACATGTTATAGCAAGAGTGCTGAGCCTCTGAATGGTTGCTTTGCCCCCTATGATCTGCAAGTCCTGCACATTTTTAAGGGAAGATAGTTTTTTCAGAAGGATAAAAAGTAATCAGCTGGGAAAATAAAGTTCTATTTATTGTCCCCTTTACAAAGAAAAGATAAATTAGAGGAGTGATTATATATTCAGTTTGGATGTAAGAATTCTGGTGTGCATGTTAAAGTTAGTTTCTTTAATTTATACAGTAATTTTTTATTAATAAACCTCTTTTAAGCTAATTTATATTGCAGTTCAGACAATGATTGAACTATGTCACACTCTACCTTTCCCAATGCCAATTTGTGGTTATTATAAAAGAATCATTTAAAACAGAAGCACCGAATATGGTAAATTTCCAGCTCAGACCCTAGAACTTGAAGCATTTACATCTTGATAAAATAGAAGTCAACAATCATTTATTAAGTAAACACCTTTTATGTGCCAGGCCTTCTGCTTAATTCTGGAGATATAAATGACCAAAAAAAAATCCAGTCCCTGTACTCATAATCTAATTTAGGAGACCGAATGAAAGCAACTGTATAGTAAAAAATTGCATATATGAAGAATTAGAGACAACCTCAGAATGAAGACAATCAAATTAAGGGAGACCAGCAAAGACTTCCTTTGGAAGTTGGCCTTTGGACTAGATCTTGAAGGAAGTCAGGGAAGCCAAGAGGAAGAGATGCAGAGTGAAAGAATTACAGACATTTTGTGTTCCAAAATCAGTAAATTGGCCAATTTATCTGTATTATAGAGTGCCTGGATGGTAGTAAGAAATAAGATTAGAAAGAAAATCTAGTTTATAAAGGTTTTAAAAGTCCAATAGAATGCTTTCTATTTCATCCTGCAGGTAATAGGGAGCCACTGAAATTTATTGAAGAGGGCAGGAGTGGGGAAAAAAGTGATATTGTCAGTTCTAAGTTTAAGAAAGATTAATTTGACACTTAAGTGGATCAAATGAGGTGGGGAGTGACTTGAGGCAAAGAGACCAACCAAAAGGCTATTATAATAGCCAAAGTCTGAGGTAATGAGGGTTACCTGCATCAAGGCGTTAGCAGTGTCAGAAGACAGCTGGGGATGTACATGAGAGATATTACAAAAGTTAAAATCAAAGAACTTGGCAACAAATTGGATGTGAGAGGTTAAAGAGATTGAGAATTTAAGAATGACACATAGCTTTCAGTTTAGGTGATTGGGAGGATAGTGTAGTGTTACCATAAGAAGAAAGGGGAAATATTATATCACACATTCTAACAAAATAAAATAAAGCAAAAATACTGTGATTTCTCTATGTACTTATAAGGCTTTTACGTCTTTGACTTTTTCTTTTCTTTATCCCCTTTTTTGTGTTGGTCTTTTTGGTCAAACTCTTCTAAATTTTGCTCATCTCAGTTTATATCATATGTATATATTTGCATATACAAATTAAAACATAAGTGCATACATATACATATATGTAATGCATACACATATATTAATCAGTCAGTATGCATTTTTAAGCATTTACTATGTGCTAGACACTGTTTTAAGCACTGGGGACCAAAAAAAGACGGTGCCTGCCTTTAGGGAGCTCACAACCTAAAGAAGGAGTCAATAAGCAAAGAAGTAAGCACAAACAAGGTAAATATATATATATATTTATTTACTTGCTTATTTATTTATTTACATGTATTTGTTTGTTTATATATATATACACATATATATGTATATATATATATGTGTGTGTATATATATATATATTTCAGTTTTTTGTGATCCCATTTGGTATTTTCTTGGCAAAGATATTGGAGTGGTTGGCCATTTCCTTCTCTGACTCATTTTACAGATGAGGAAACTGAGACAAATAGGGTTAAGCAACTTGACCACAATCCCACAGTTAGTGTCTAAGATCACACTTGAACTCAGGTCTTCCTGACTCCAGGTTGGGCATTCTCTCCACTGCTCTATATAGTTGCCCCTTATAAAAATATTAAAAGGAAGCAATTAGAGAGAAAAGAGAAGGCACTAAAAGTAAGAGGGGTTGGAAAAGTTTTCCTGTAGAAGATGGGATTTTAATTGGGACTTAAAGGAGGGAAGGTAGTAAGTAGAGATGAAGAGGGAGATTATTCTAGGAATGGGGGGGGCAGACAAAATGTCCATGTGCATGAGGTTAATGAAGGCTTGCTCTAGAGTGATGGCAGTGTCAAGAGAAAAGAAGTATATTCAATAAATGGTGCAAAAGTGAAATCAACAGACCTCACCTACAGTTTGTATATGGGGGATAAGAGAGAGTAAATAGAGAATGACATCTAGTTGTGAGCATGAGGGCCCTGGAGGATGGTTATGTCCTATATAGTAATAAAGAAATTAGGAGGTGAGGAAGAAAAGAAAATATACTTCTATAATTATTATTTGTCATTTTCAGATCTATAATTTTCCATTATAATAATATATCATAATTTAATAATTTATTCATCAATTAGTTGTTTCCAGTTTTTTGTTACTATAAATAAAGGTGCTGTAACTGTTTTGTAAGCAACAATTTTTTTTCTTTTCCATGATACATTTAATATATACTCTCAAACATGTAAAATATATTTTAAAAAATCAAAGGTTTGATCAAGTTTGTGATTTGGGTATCATAAGTAATTGGTTCATTTTGAGTATCATAAGTAATTCGTTCATTTCATATCTTCTTCTGCCTGTATACTATAAATTGTTTCAGGGCAAGAGATAGGTTTTTCTTTTTTTTTCTTTTCAAATTCCCAGTGCATGGTACAATGTCTTATACTATATAGTAAAATGTTCAATAAAAAGAATAAAATTTTGAACCATACTAAAGATGTAATATGGCATATAATAAGAAGTAAAACTGAACTTAGACCACACAGCATTTAGTTCATGAACTGTAATAATTACTTGTCATTTAACTTTGAGCATGTCAGCTAATTTCTTTGATTCCATTGGTAAAATGAGGGTCATAATACTAGCAATACCTCTGTCAGTGGAGTACTTTGAAGATAAAATGAAAGTGAAGTCCTTTGCAACTTCAAACCTGGATAGAAATTTGAATTGCTTCTGTTATTTTTTTATTTTAGTTTAGTTTTGTTGCTATAGTCATGAGGAAGATTTATTCTAAAATCTTCCACTGAAGTTGTGTCATTTTAGAATCTTCATTCTATCTGTTAGTCTTTTGTATTTTTCGGATTCATATGGCTGCATGCTGGCATTCTTTTAGGATTGAATATGTCCTGATTGTTTTTTTTTTTTTAGCAGTTAAAGACTCTCATGTAAGTTATGTTGGATCATATCATCCCCCTGCTTAAAAATCTATTACATCCCTATTGCCCCCAGGATAACATACAAATTCCTCTGTTGGATGTTTAAGTCCTTTTATTCCTCTTTCATTTTCCCATTGTAGATGAAACACTTAAGCTATACTGGTCAACTGGCTGCCCTTATACATGTCAGTCTGGGTCCTGTCTCTGTTGCTTTGATCAAGCTTTCCCCCATAACTGGAATGTATCTCCATCTCCATCTGCTACCATACCTAGCTTCCCTTAAAGCTTAGTTCAAGTGTTATCTCCTACATGAGTCTTTTTCTCCACAGCTATCATTGACCACCTCTCCCCAAATTATTTTGCCTTTACTTTATATTATTTTATATTTGTGTAAATGTTTACATGTTGTAGTCACATCAACAAAACTACACATCTTGATGTAATCTAGACTGGCATCATTAGAGAATCCTTGCTTTTCTATCAAAACTTTTTGTTTGATCAGAATTACATTTTGTATAACATCACATCTCTAGTACAATGGTTTCTTATATATAAATTTAGGTTATAGGATTCAAATTGGAGGGGGAGAAGATTATTGTAAAGAAATACGGGATAGAAATGAACTACACAATTGGGGACAAAAGAAAATTTCTACCATGAAACAATACTTCAATCCTCTGTTTCCCCTACCAAGAATTGATACATCTTTTAGAAAAACAAATTCTTTCAATTTCATGTAAAAACACATTTTAACATTTTAAAGAGACATTTGATTCCAAATTCTCTCCCTTCCTCCCCACTCCTTTCATTGAGAAGGCAAGCAATTTAATATAGTTTATGTATGTGCAGTCATGCAAAACATATTTCCATATTAGTCATGTTGTGAAAGAATACACAGAACAAAAAAACGTAAATTAAAAAGTACATTTTGATCTTCATTTAGAGTTCATCAGTTACTTCTCTGGGGATGTGTAGTTATTTTTTATCATGAGTTATTCTTAATTGTCTTGGATCAGTGTATTGCTGTCAATGCTAAGTCATTCACAGTTGATCATCATACAATATTGCTGTCACTGTGTACAACATTCTCCTGATTCTGCTCATTTCACTTTACACCAGTTCACATAAGTCTTTCCAGTTTTTTCAGAGAGCATCATGCTTAACATTTTTATACCATAATACATGCTATACATGTTCAATCATTCATAATTTGGTGGGCATAGCTTCAATTTTCAATTCTTTGTCACCATAAAAGAGTTGCTATAGATATTTTGTATATATATATAGGTCCTTTTCCTTTCTTTTTTTTAATCTCTTTGGGATACAGACCTAGTAGAGATATTGCTAAATCAAAGGGTATTCAGGATTTTACAGCTCTTTTGTAATAGTTCTACATTACTCTATAGAATGGTTAAAACTGTTCACAACTCCACCAACAGTGTATTAGTGTCTCAATTTTCCCACATTCGCTACAATATTTGTCATTTTATTTTTCTGCCATATTAGCCAATCTGATAGATATGAGGTGGCATCCCACAATTATTTAATATCAATTTCTCTGATCAATAGTAATTCAAACCATTTACTTACATGGCTATAAATAACTTTGATTTCTTCTTTTGAAAACTGTATGTTTGTATTCTTTGACCATTTATCAACTGGAGAATGACTTTTGTTTTTGTAAATTTAACTCAGATCACTATATGTTTGAGAAATTAGGCCTTTTTCAGAGTCACTTGCTGTGACTCTGAAATTTTTCACAGCAATGATTACTAATTATAATTTCCTCCCACCTATTTTCCGCCAGTTTATTCTACTCTATCCTTTAACTCTATCCAAAAGAATTGATACTTCTAGGAGTAAGGCACAACATACACACACACACACACACACACACACACACACACACAAATCCACGTACAGGCATAGGGAAATATGATGAGATCTATAAGGTAATAAAAAAAAACTTTTAAACATAGAACTCTAATAGGTTTGGTGGAAGCTTTAATTTCATGATGAATACAGAGATTAAAGGAAAAAATAGTAAAATTAATAACAGAATAAAAGTCTAGAATAGACAGAAAAGGAGGAGAATTGATTAATAAAATGAAGTTTTTTTTTTTACAAACAAGGTGTAAAAAATGAAAAAGAACTTTTAACAAAAAAGATGAAGGAGGAAATAGGAATAGGCATTTGATTTAACTATTGAGAAGGGAAGAAAGTTGAAGAATCAATTAACTAGAGAAAAGGAAGGGAGTAAAAAGAATCCGGAAGTTAAGTAAAACTAAGGAGAATGATTATGACAAATGATGAGGGGAATGAGGGGAAGAGAGCCCATGAGAAACAGGTTACGTTAAGGTAGATTAAGAAAAAAATTACTGACGAGACAAACCTATGCCTTTTTATGGGAAAAAAAGGATAAAAATACTAATTTAGAAAAAAAAAGTAGCAAAGCTAATTGGGGAAAATATTAAAATGAATAAAATATCCTAACGGTGAATATGTATGGATAAAACAATCTAATAAAATGAAAAAAGTGATAGATTAGACAAGAATATAAAACCTTACAATATATTCCTCATAAAAATTTAACTTAGAACTAAAAACAAAAAATAAAAATCAGTACTTCAAAATAAATTGATTATACATCGTGTGAATTCAAAAAGCAGAAATTATAATTGTACTATCAGAAATACCTCTAAAAATGTAAAATATATAAACTAGCAAAAGACCAAACATAGAAGATAATCTCCAAAATATCTAAACCATTCCAAGCATTCCTGAAAAAAATATGGTGAAAGGAGAATCAATCAACTCCTGATGAGGCAGAATTCCCTTTGGGTTGCCAAGGGAGCATGAAACCACAGGAAGATTTTCCTCAGCAGTTCAAGAGAAAAACAAAAATTATGAAAGCAGAATTTAAATCTTGCACAACAGAATAATAGGCAGAATAGAAAATCTTGAATCTATGGTTGCAAATCACACCAAAGAAACAAAAGACAGGATAATTGATTAAAAATGAAAATACATTGAAGTGGAGAACAAATTAGGAAGAAGACAAGCAAACAAAAATGAAAGATACATGATCTCCATATAAGCAAAATATTTTAACACGTTATGTAATAATAATAATCAACATATGATCCCTCAAAGACAGTATCTATAGAGACAATTTAATGATTATAGCTATCCAAGAAGGATATGACATGTCAAAAAATGTTTCAAAGGAACAAACACTGAACATCTGAATACAAGAAATAATTCTAGAAAACTACCCAGAATTTCTAAATGAAGAAACAATGTGCCAGACGAAAGAATTCACAGATTGCCTACAGGGATGCTAACTCCAAAATGCATAGTGAATAAATTTGTCAATTTTAATGACAAATGAGAAATGACAAATTTTGCAACTGACCAGGAGGACTTTCAAGTAAAAAGGATAGTACAGTCAAAAATCACAAGCCTATTCACTGCCCATCACAAAATTCAGAAGGAAATGGAATAATGTGTTCTGAAAAGAAAAGGAGCTCAAAATACAACCTATAGTGACAAGCTGCAAACTTAAGCTTAGTCATCAGTGAAAAAAGATGAACATTCCATTTAAAAAGAAAGAAATATTTGGATCATTCATTCAAAGAAAACCTGACATAAACAGATCATTTGCTTTGCAAATCATTCACAAACAGGCTTTGATCTGACTTTGTATAAGAAGCCTTCAAGCCAAAGACTTAAAGTTAGGTAAGTAATGATTGTTGGGAGAAATTTGATATCACAGAGAAGCCAGTGTAACTACACAAAGAAACTAAGGTATCAAAAGTTCTAGGACCAAGAAAGAAACCAGGATACTGTAGAACTGAGATGTCAAGGATCTGAGGTGCTAATAGGAGATAAGCATTGCTGACAGAAATAATTGGTGGTGGTGGTAGAGGAAGTTGATTAGAACTGAAGGGAGATCTGTAGTTTGAAAAAGTTTGGAAAAAAGGAGAATCCTCTTCTGCAACTGAAAAGGCAGTCTGACTCTCTACTGCCATCTAAACATTGAGAAATCTCTCAAAGCAAAACCTGAATAGTTTATACAGATCCAAGGATTAAAAGGAACTTACTTTTTATTGAAAGTGTCATGTTGACTCAGCTTTTAGCCAAGGGAGCAGACCTGGGTAAAGGCTGTTGCCAGGTTGAAAGCTGCTTAAAAAGAGCTTAAATGCTACTCTAGCCTTCTACAAGTATTATAGAAACTTCAGTATAGAAGCTTCGTTGAGCAGAGAGAGTGAAAATAGCAAGAGAACATTTTGTCAAACAGAAGAATCAGAGTAGCAAAGATAAGTCTTTATATAACAGGTAAGTGGAGAATTTTAGAAAAGATGCAGTCTCATCCAATAGGTGTGGTTCAAGGTATTCCCTGAAATGAAAAATATCTAGAACTATAGTCCAGAGTCATCTGAGGCTCTGGGTACATGCATTTCCTGACTCACGTGTCTCTCTTTTAGGTTTCTGTACATTTAAGCCCACTGTCCCTAACCCTGGCACTTTGTGTATTGATGAGAGAATGAGACCAAAGTTAATGATTTTACTATTAGGTTTTGATTATTCCTGCTTTTGCCTTCTATTTGGTAAATGTTGCATTATAATTCTTCTCACTTTTATATTTTCTTGTTTAGTAAATGTTTTAATTAATAGTGATTTGTATAAATCAGAAATATACCACTGGGGGCTCAGAAGCTTCAGTTGTGATTGGAGACATATCTTCCCCCCATATTAGAGTTACCCCTAGACTCCTGAAAACAACATATAGCAATGTGTAACATGATCTCCTGTGATTGCCTGCAGTTACTCCACTTTTGGGAAAACACTTTAGACCTCCTAGCAGGACATGCTGGAGTAAATAATCTACTTCAAAAAGAAATGAGGTATTTAACATACCCATGTCTTAGACTTCAAAGATGTTACATTAATGTGTAATGTTTTTACATTACCCTTGTATCTCTTTTTCTTCTTTAAAGAATTTGAAAAAAAAATTGAAGCCATATTCCAGTTATAAATCTCATTACACTAAATCCAGTGATACCAGGGACCTAAAATGTGCTTATTCTTTCAGGAACTCTGGCTTATCTTACTTATTACTTATGCTTTGTGCATTGTGTATAGAGACCTGAGGCCCTGTGTTTCACACATGGATCATATGAATTACTGAGTTGTCTTCCTAGGGATTTTCTTCTTATGTTGTAGTTACTCTATGTTTATCTTGTACGTAAAAATACTTGGGACTTTTTTCTCTTCTCTCGTTTTTTAGTTTGTAGTCCTTTAGATTCAATTTCGAAGTCTACTGTTAAACATATCAAGTATGCGCAAGTATAGTGCCAACTTCAAACTCTTACATTTCTCTTTTCCTATGTTAGGACTGGCTTGTTCACTATATTTGTACCCACTCTGACACACTAGTGTTGTTCAAAAGAGGGAACACACTACTATAACACACTTTCAGGATCCTAGGGATAACTTTGGTGTGGAGAAACTACACATAACTACTTATAATTGAAGCTTCTGAGTCCCCATTGGTGTGCTTCTCATTTAAATAGTTAAGTCATAATGCTACTGTTAATTCCTAATCATGGCATATTTGTCTGGAATAAAGACCCCAAAGGCCCTTATCCAAATAAATTCAGAGGTTTCTCAAGGTAAAGACAGAAGATCTTTATTCTAAAGACAAGTCTCGCGAGAGTTGGGCGTCACCTACTCCAATCAGTCTGGTATAGGGAGGCACTTGAACAGAGTTCAACAAGCAGTTATATACCCCTGTACAGATAATTCTATGAAAAACCCCAAATCTCAGAAAACCCACAAAAATTCCCAAACCCTTCCCACCAGAAAGCCCCTAATACTGGATCATTACCCCATTGGTGGGGTACCATTACCTCACAGTCTATGTAGGGCCCTGAAATTCCTGTCTACCAAATACCGAGAAATAAAGCCATGAATATCCTTATTTAGCAGAAATGAGGCTGTTACAAAAGCCCCTACAGGAAAAAGGGAGGGGGAGCGGAGGTACAACCTAGGTTTACTGAAAGTTAGATAATTTGCAAGAATATGAAACTTAAGAATATGAAACTTAGGCCTATAGAACTCCTCAGGCCTAGCTCAAGTTTGGTGACTGTTTCTTATTTTATGAGAATGCTTTCACTGTCTCATTCATATTTATTAAGCACAATGCCAAATAATAATCATGACATAAAATAACATAACATAAAATGACATGAGATATAATATAACATTCTGTCCACAAACCTAGGTCATACTCCCCATCAGTGCATACAGTATCCAGAAACTAGTCAGAGAGAGACAAAAGGAAACCACTGTGCTTGGTGCAATGGATGACTCTGCTAGAATAGAATACTTGGTCTGTTTTTCTTAGTTTTTTTTTGTCCATGATCTGTACCATGCATCTTTTTCTGGACATCATGACTCTTCTGAGCCTCATCACTCTGCTGATGTAGAGTTAAGCTCTTTGAGAAAACAAAAACCTTATATTTAAGAAGTTACAGACTTTCTCATATCTGCTCCTTTTCCTAGTCATTGAGGGAACATTATGATCTTTCAGGGGAAAAGCAGACAAACAAAAATGCTCTTCTTTTAACACCAGTGTCTACAAAACTCTTCAGGTCTGGTTTCTGGATCTGATGGGGTTCTCACTCAAGCAACAGAAGGTTGTAAAGGTGTGGGGGACAGAAGGTGGTTTCTCAAATAGACTATCTGCTAACGTTCCTTGTTTCCTGTCATCACACACACTATAAAGAAATTAGAGACTGAAAAGAACAAATGAAAGTATTCCCATAAAGTAAAGGAGAGAGTCACCAAACTTGAGCTGGGCTTTAGTCTTGATAAGCCCAAATTTTGTTTTTTCAGTGTGTCTGCGAGCTACCTGTCTCTGGTAAACAAGAAAAGCAACAAATGATCTATAATTGGCCTACTTTTTGCAACAAGTAATATGTTTGCCAAGCGTTTCTGTAAATTGTCTGCTTTTTGGTAAACAAGAGAAAACTATGTAATCTGTGATTAACTTCTGATAAATAATTTTGTATTGGGTAAAAGGATTGTAAGGACACCCCTTCCCACCAATGGGAATGAAGGTCTGCTTACTGGGGAGGGATTTATGGAGGGGTTTTGTGGTTTTTGACTATTTAAGCTTCTGTTTCTGTATGGTGACCTCCTCCCTCTGGTGTTCCAGTAGTGTGGACTGCCTGCTTCTCACGAGATTCTAATAAAGAAACCTTTCTGCTTTCACCTGGAGAAATCTCTGAGTAGTCAATTTGGGTAGGGTATTTGCACTCCACACAAAGGGAAACAGAGATAAGGCTATAAGGGGTTTCTTCTCTCTCAAGCTGGTGGGTAAAGCATTTTTTTCGCCGCCAAAGAGTTCTTAAAATATTAGGTAATTCTGATATCTCCAACCATTTACTGATATCAGCTAGAATGCCCATCTGTCCTTAGCTTGCTGGTCTCAGCTAAAAGAAGTTGCTATTTTTCCATCCTCACTCTATTTCTCTTTTCTATTACTTCTCACTTCATTTATAGTCCATCTTCTGCCCTCTATCTTCTTGTTTCTGTTTTCTAGCTTCTGTAGGCAGTTTCTAATTTCTAACTCTTCAGCTTTTTTCTTTGCTATCTCAAATCAGAACCTTCTCATATGTAATGACCTATCTCTATATGAGGTAAGTCACAAGTACACTCCTTTCAGATATGACACAAATGGTCAATACACAGTTTTCCCATAATATCCAAACAACAGCTCTTTAATTCAGTTTCCTATTAAGCTTGTAACTTCTTTTATTCTTATTTTTATTGGCAATTTTTCCTAAGTTATACGTAAAAACAATTTTTATCATTTGCTGTTTTAAAACATTGAGTTCCAAATTCTCTCCTTTCCTCCATCCTCACCCTTCCTCATTGAGAAGGCAAACATTTTGATATGTTATACATATGTAGTTATGTAAAACATTTCCATAATAGTCATGTTGTAAAAGAAAACATAGACCAAAAAATTCAAGAAAAATAAATAAAGAAAAAAAGTATGTTTTGATCTGTATTCAAACATTATCAGTTCTTATTCTGAGGATGAGCATTTTTCATCAAAAGTCCTTCAGAGCTGTCTTGGATCATGGTATTGCTGAGAATAGCTAAGTCATTCACAGCTGATCATCTCACAATATTGCTGTTACTTGGTGCACAATAAATTTCACTTGGTATCAGCTAATGATAGTCTTTCCAGATTTTTCTGAAAGATCCAGTTCATCATTGGGCATCAAGTGTGCATCATCATATACAGTAGTTTTCCATCCCAGTCACATATTCTACTTTGTTCAGTCATTCCCCAATTAATGGGCATCCCCTCAATATACAGTTCTTTGCCACCAGAAAAGAGCTGCTATAAATAATTTTTGTACACATAGATCCTTTCCCCTTTTTAAAATCTCTTTTGGGATACAGAACTTTCTGTATTATTTCCCAAATAATATTACTAGGTCAAAGTGTTGATCAGAGTTCCAAATTCTTTACAGAATAAATTGTGAAACCAGTTCACAACTTCATCAACAATATTAATGTCTAATTTTCCCAGAACCCCTCCAACCCTTGTCATCTACATTTTCTGTTCTATTAGCCAATTTAATAGGTATGAAATAGTACCTCAGAATTGTTTTAATTGGAATTTCTCCAATTGATAGTGACTTAGCAAGTTTGGGTTTTTTTCCAGATGTCTACAGATAGCTTCAATTACTTCCTCTGAAAACTGCTCATTTCATTTCATCATTTATCAGCTGGGGACTGGCTCTTATTTTTTAAATTACTCCATATTTTTGAGAAATGAGGCCTTCAATTTTTTTCACAGTTACTATTGCTGTTTTTCCCTCCCTCCTGTCTCCCTGTTTTATTGGTTCTCTCTCTCCTTTCATCTTGTCCTTCCTCAAAATTGTTTTGCTTCTGACTAGCTCTTCCTCAAATATGCCCTGCCTTCTACCACTGTCCTTCTTTTATCCCCTTCCCCTCCTACTTTCTTGTAAGGTAAGATACATTTCTATGTCCAATTGAACATGTATTTTATTCCCTCTCTCAGCCAAGTCTGATGGGAGTAATATTCACTCATTTCCCCTTACCTGTCTGCTTTTCTCCTCTACTGTAAAAGATTTTCTTTCTTCTTTTATAATTTACCCCATTCTACCTCTACTTTTTTCTTTCTCTTAATAAATTTTTCTCTCACCCCTTAATTATGTTTTTAGATATCATCCTTTCATATTCAACTTACACCTGTGCCCCCTGTCTATATATACTCCTTCTAACTGCCTTAATAGTGAGAAAGTTCTTACAAGTTGCAAATATCTTCTCTGGAAGAATGTAGAAAGTTTAACCTTATTAAGTCCCTTATGATTTCCTGTTCCTTTTTACTTTTTTCTGTTTTTATTGAGTCTTATACTGGGCAGTCAAAACTTCTGTTTAGCTCTGGGCTTTTCATAAAGAATGCTTGAAAGTCCTCTGTCTCATTGAATGTTTATTTTTTCTTCTGAAGCATTATACTCAGTTTTGCTGGGTAAGTGATTCTTGGTTGTAGTCCTAACTCTTTTGTCCTCCCTATTGCAAGCCCTCTGATCCTTTAAGGTAGAAGGTTTAATCCTATGTTATCCTGACTGTGGCTCCATGATAGTTGAATTGTTTCTTTCTGGCTGCTTATAATATTCTCTCCTTGAACTGAAAACTCTGGAATTTGATCATAATAGTCCAGGGAGTTTTCATTTTGGGCTCTCTTTCAGGAGGTGATCAGTAGATTCTTTCTACTTATATTTTACCTTCTGGTTCTAGAACAGAGCTGTGCAACTTGCAAGTTTCTTTGGGCCAAACTAGGGTCAGACTTACTGGTTGGTTGCTGTGGGTCACATGGGCTGTATGCTGTGTAGGCCTGTCCTAGAATATCAGGGCAGTTCTCCTTGATAATTTTTTTGAAAGATGATGTCTAAGCTCCATTTTTTAATAATGGCTTTTAAAGTAGTCCAATAAACTTGTAAAAAATTTTCTCCTGGTTGATCTATTTTTCAGGCCGGTTGTTTTTTCAATGATATATTTCACATGGCTCTGTAGATTTTATTCTTTTGGTTTTGTTTTATTGTTTTTTTGATATCTCATAAAGTCACTAAATTCAATTTGCTCAATTATAATTTTTTAGGAACTAGTTTCTACACTGAGATTTTTGTACCTCTTTTTCTAATTGACCAATTATACTTTTTAAGGAGTTTTTTATTATTGAGTAATACTTTTTTTCTTCCTCTTTTTCCATTTGGCCTATCCTATTTTGTAAGGCACGCTCCTCATTTTTTTTTTATTAAAAATTTTTTTTATTTGTTTTCTTGTTTACATCATTCATTTTCATGAGATTTTTGAATTACACATTTTCTCCCCGTCTTTCCCCCACACCAACCCCAAAACAGCAATCCCACTCTAAAGCCCCTCCCCTGATCTGCTCTCTAACTTTCTGGTAGGGCAGGGAGGTTCTCCCTACCTCAGGCCCTCTGTATCTTAATTTCTAATTGCAGGTATTGCAGAGCTTTAAATTCTAGATTTTTTCTATTCCTCCCTTGTCACCCACCCCCATTGGAAGGACAAGCAATTCAATACTGGCTATGGATGTGTGATTATACAGGACATCTTCATAGTGAACATATTGTGATAGTGATCATATGTCTCTCCTTGCTATCCCTGCCCACCTTGTTCTGTTCTCTACCCTGTCCCTGTCCCTTTACTGAAGTATGTGCTTCCAGCATCCCTCCCCCAGACCCTGCCCTCCCCTCCATCGTACCCCGTCTCATCCCCATACCCCCTACTCTCCTGTGTGGCATGATGCCAAGTTTAGAGTTTATGCCATTTCTTCCCTAAGCCAAATTCAATGAGAGTAATTGAAAATAAAGTTTTGGGATGATAAACCCCATTTTGTCTATCCCTGTCTCCTCTCATTCTAGTCCTCTCCCACCTCAAAATTTCGCCTTTTAAAGTATCATCCCTTTGTATTTAATTCATCCTATACCCTGTATATACCCATATACACACATGCTCAACTATGTATTCATATGCATATGTAGCTTCCTATATAGACATATATGTAAGTG
>CM053594.1:160337642-160400317 GCA_028646575.1 Pseudocheirus occidentalis | reverse complement strand
TTTGGGACTCAGTGTTATGGTTTCTGAATAAAGACCTTGGTTCTGCCTTCCATGTGGAGAGTTTGCTTCATTTTGTGATCCATAACTATACCAGCATATTCATAACCATCATGGGTGTTGTGAATATCTCATTATTGATACAAGGGTATGCATAGTTTTATAGCCCTTTGGACATTGTTCCAAATTGCTCTACAGAATGGTTGAATCGGTTCACAACTCCAGCAATAGGGCATTAATGTCTCATTTTTACCAATCTCTTCCAACATTTGTCATTTGTCTTTTCTGTCCTGTTAGCCAATCTAATAGGTATGAGGTAGTACCTCCAAATTATTTTAATTTGCATTTCTCCAATCAATATTGAATTAGATTAATTTTTTCATATGTGCTAGAAATGCAAAGCACAACTGATGCCAAAAATCTGGATATCAAAAGTTTATTAAGGAGAAATCCAGAGGAATTGAACACCTCTGGCCAGAAGTAGTCTCTGCCCTTCTTTTGGAAGAAGGAGTGGGGAATGCAAAAGTTAAGCAAGTTTTATGCATTAGTTTGGTGTAGACACTCCCTGAAGAGCAGTGTTTCTCAACATACGGGTCGTGACCCCTTTGGAGATCGAATGACCTTTTCACAGGGGTTGCCTAAGACCATCGGAAAACACATAATTCCGATGTTCTTAGGAACTGAGACACGGCTCCTCTATGTCTCCAGGCAGGTCCACCCACATGTAGATATGCCCACATACAAGTATTAAAGGGTTGCGGTATTAGGAAGGTTGAGAACCACTGCTTTAGAGGATGGGTTGGTTTCTTCTTTCCTAGGTATGCCTCTCCCATTATCATACATCACTGCTAATGAGTCTCTAATTCTAGGCTGGGTGTGTTAGATAATAAACATAACACATGAGGTTCATTAAGCAAGTGAAATAACCCTAGAATACTGACCCCTCACCAGTTTAACCTAGATAGGGTTCTTATCTGGGCCTCAGAGTCTCAAGGCCATTGTCTGCTTTCTAATTGTTAGAACCTTCCTGCTGTTGCCAGCTTCTTTTTATTTTACTTTAGTGCTGTCTAGTATTCTATAGGAACCAGGAAACCAACTCCTCCCAAGGCTAACCTGTCTCATCTGCTAACCTCACTTTTGTCAGTAGCATTATTTCAGCAGTTTTGCAAACGTGGAAATTTAACCCTTTGGTACCTCTCACATATAGCTATGGATAGCTTTGATTACTTCTTCATCTGAAAACTGATCATATCTTTTGACCACATATCAGTGGGGGAATGGCTCTTATTTTTATAAATTTGACTCAGTTCTTTATATGTTTGAGAAATGAGGCCTTTATCAGGAAAACTTGCCTCAATTTTTTTCACAGTTAGTATTGCTAACTGTATTTCCCTCCATCCCATCTCTCCCATTTTCTTCTATTCTCTCTCTCCTTTCACCCTGTCCCTACTCAAAAGTGTTTTACATCTGACTATCCCCTTGCCCAATCTGCCCTCCCTTCTATCATGCCCCTTTCTTTTATCCCTTTCCCCACTACTATAGATTTCTATACCTAATTGAGAGTGTATGTTATTCCCTTTTTCAGCCAATTATGATGAGAGTAAGATTCACCCATTTTCCTCTCACCTCCCTGCTTCCCCCCTCCATTGTAAAAGTTTTTTCTTGCCTGTGAGATAATTTACCCCATTCTACCTCTCCATTTCTCTTTCTTCCAGTACATTCCTCTCTCACTCCTTAATTTTATTTTTTAGATATCCTACCTTCATATTCAACTCATACCTGTGCTCTTTGTCTATATATACTCCTTCTAAGTACCCTAATAATGAGAAAGGTCTTATGAGCTATGAATATCATCTTCCCATGGAAGAATGTAAACAGTTTAAACTTATTAAGTCCCTTATGATTTTCCTTTCCTTTTTACCTTTGTTCTCTTTTTCTTGAGTCTTGTATTTGAAATTCAAAGTTTTGATTTAGCTCTGGTCTTTTAATTAAGCTTGCTTGAAAGTCCTCTATTATATAGAATATTCTTTTTTTCCCCTGAAGGATTGTACTCAGTTTTGCTTGGTAGGGGATTCTTTGTTGTAATCCCAGCTCCTTTGCCTTCCAAGAATATCATATTCCAAGCCCTCTAGTTCTTAAATGTGGCCACAAGCTCTGCTATACCAGCGTTTCTCCTCACCCTGGGACTGCCACCCAGGACTGAGACCCAGATCCAAGTATAGCCAAAGCAAAAGAGTCCTGCCTCAGTGCTTGCGAAAAGACCCTTTTAATCTCCCGACTAGTTGTTTGGATTCCCCCACCACTTCCCCTTATATTACTATCTGTGGCCTGAGAGCTCTGGAAGAAACTGCTGTCCCTGGTACTGCTGGTTGTCACTCTCAAGACCTCCTAGTTTACTGTGACTGAGGCTGTGCTTGTACAGTCTGTGCTTAACTGTGCTCCACTTTCACCCAGATGTGACAGACCTTTCCTCTTGACCTTCTAAGTTGTCTTTGACTGGAAATTTGTTTCACTCCGTCTTTTTATGGGTTCTGCTGCACTAGAATTCGGTTAGAGTAATTTTTAAAAAGTATTTGGAGAGGACTGGGGGAAGCTCAGGCAACACCCTGCCTTTACTCCAGCATCTTGGCTCCATCCAGAACCATTCCTTTAAAAATAATAATTATTTATTTTTTAGTTTCCAACATTTACTTTTACATGATTTTGAGTTCTAAATTATCCCCCTCTTTCCTCCCCAAGACAATATGCAATCTGATATAGGCTATACATGTACAATCATATTAAACATATTTACATACTAGTCATGTTGTGAAAGAACAATCAGAACAAAAGGGAAAAACCATGAGAAAGGAAAAAAAGTGAGAAAAATACTATGGTTCAATGGATGGATAATGGAAGCATTCAGACTTCATAATTCTTTCTTTGGATGTGGATAGCATCTTCCATCATGAGTCTTTTGGAATTCTCTTAGCTCATTTCATTGCTGAGAATGAAGTTTATCAAAGTTGTTCATTGTACAAAGTTGCAGTTACTCTGTACAATGTTCTCCTGGTTCTGTTAAATTTTTTTAGCATCAGTTCATTCAAGTCTTTCCAGGTTTTTCTGAAGTCTACTGCTCATCATTTCTTATGGAACAATTGTAATCCATAGAGTCATTTACCACAATTTTTTCAGCCATTCCTGAATTGATAGGCATTCCATTGATTTCCACTTCTTGGAAACACAAAAAGAGCTGCTATAAATACCTTTGTACATATGGGTCCTTTTCCCTTTTTAATGATCTCTCTGGGATACAGACCTAGTAGTGGTATTGTCAGTCCATTCCTTTCAAAATCCATCTTGACCCTGTAGTTAAACAGAACCAGAATGAGTTGAAACCAGTAGTTGTGAATTGTCAGGAGTCAATGGGGGTGTGTGAGGAAGTGGGAAAAATTGAAAGAGAAGAGGTTATAATCAGAAGAGAAATACAGAATTTTGGATAATCATGATTGTGCAGTTACGAGTGATTATGAGATAAGATGCCAGACTGCATTTTCATAAGAGATTGCTTAGTAAGACAATGGCTAAGAGAACTAGGTTGTAAGCAGAATTGTTTATGGGAGATGAAGGGAGGTCTTGACACTGCCAGAGTTCTTGGGCTTACCTTCCCTTGGGTTGTATTTGATCAAAAGTTGGTGTTTGTGGTTGTGAGAACAGTGGGCCTCTTTCACCACAATGATTTCTACTATCGGTTATGGCTGTGGTGTCTGGCATGGAAGCAGGATCAGTGATCTGGGTGGTACTGCTATTCCCAAAGCTTTTGGCTTCAGGATCCTGAACTATCACTTTGAAGACCTGAGGTGAGGTGATGGTTGAGGTAATGGTGATGTTTTGACTTTCCTTGCACATATTCCTGTTTCTATCTCCAAGTGTCTTGCTTCTTCAGCTAGGCCAGTTTGCCTGGGTGTAAATACGTATAAAACTTGGTAATTGAATTTAGTCTTGAAGGAAGAGTTATTCTATGTCATGAAAGTGAGGAAAGAGTCCTTTCCTGGAATAAGTGATGACCCATTGTAAAGGAACGTAGAGGGGAGATGGGGTGCTTTGTGTGTAGTACAGAGAAGAGGCCGGTTAGGATGGATTATGGAATACAAGAGTAGTATAAAATGAGACTGGAAAGATAGTTTGGGGCCAGATTGTGAAAGGCTTTAAATGCCCTGATTTGGTCAATCAGATTGCTCTTATTTACTTCAGTCATTTTAGTCATTTTATTTATTTGACTGTATTTTATTTACTTGACAGTATTTTAGTCATTTTATTTACTTGACTTATTTACTCAGTTACTTGATGGATGAGGAAAGAGCCCCTGCTCTGATTTTCTGTATATATCACGTAAGTTCCATTAAATGTATAATAGGGACTACCCTGCCTGACATCACATTCAAACTACTTTCAAGCAATGTTACTATCCCAGGATGGTGGAAGCAACAATGGTGAATACTAGCCCTTACCTTGTCTATTAGCTGATGAATTTTCAGTCAGTAATCTCCAGAGACTATAAGGCTAGCAGCTCAAGGTGTGATTTCTTCTTGAATACTAGGTCATTACTAGTGTGTGGACCTTCCTGTTTCTATTTTGTTAGGCTTAGACATTGTCTCTACTTCAGGACTTGGGCATTCTGCCTAGATCAGTAATAACGACTTAAGTTCTTTATTGTCTGCATTTGAAGGGACCTCAACCAATCAGATTTTAGCTAATGTAATTAATGGCCAAGGTTTTGATGAAAATATAGTAATGTACTAATGCCACACTTTAAAATGACTAGGAATGGGGAGAATCAATAATTTTAAAGAAGCTAAATAATTCATCTTTCAAAATGTCGTGGTTTTTTTTTAATTCTGTAGCATTTATACTGCCAAAGTTACTATAGCTTTAAAATGCTTTAAGACCTTTGGGAAACTATGCACACAACTCAATATATACAGTTCTTTGGTGGCAACATTATATAACCTAGCAAGAATTATTATATTCATTTTGTGTATGAAACTCTGGAAACATTGGCTACCTTTCCTCTTTTGATAAGCAGTTCTGCCTGGTTTGGACTTCACAAAACATAATATACTTCCTCTAACCCCCTTTTCAGTTTGCTTTTGTGACTGGTACACAATAGGCACTTAATAAATGTTTTTTTAATTAAACTGAATTGGTTCATAGAGGTGGCTTATGACAAGTAGATGATAGAAGCAAGATGCAAACTCATATTATCTAATTCAAAACATGTGCTCTTTCCAATTCAATTATCTGAAAAGTATGTCATTGTGAAAAGAAATGTCATTCATATATTCAACCAACAATTATTTATTGGGTCAATAGTGGGGGCCAGAGCAAAGATGGCTGAGTAGAAGCACAAATTTGGCATGAGCTCCTGCTCCAATCACTTCCAACACATGTAAAAAAAATGACTCTAAAAAAACTTTAGAGCTATAGAACCAACAAAGAGACAGAGAGAAACAAATCTCCTTCTGAAGGCAGCCCAACATGCTGACAGGAAGGGTCTGTCTCACTGAGGTAGGAGCTGAGCACAGTCTCCTTTGAGCTGTGGGTTCTGTCCCCAGAGCATCCCAAAACAGCAGCAGCCAGAGCAAACTTCAGGAGAGTAAATCACCAGCAGCTGTGGTGGTTTCTAGACTTCTCAACACATAAACACCACAAAAAAGTAAAAAGCCAGTGTGGAATTCTGTTGGAATGGGGGTGGGGAGGGAGGAGGGAGGGAAAATGGAAGAGAGGTCCAGCCCCTGCCCCTGGGGCGAGAATGGTAGAGGCATGGAGGAAGCATGGTGGCAGCTGCCTCAGGAGCTCCAGGCCTGCAGATTATAGAGGGACCAAGCAAACATTCAGAGTATCATCACTCTATCTTTTAACCTCCTTGGATATGGGTTGTGGTCCTGGGTGGTGGTCCTGGGGTATGTGACCAGTGAGCCAGAACTTGTGGGGGCTGTAGAGAGGGAGCCCTCCTAATAGCTTCTGCATCTGTGAAAACCCCAGTGATTTGGCACAAAGCTTTCTCCATTCTGGAAGCAGAGTTCTACCATGGCAAAGAGCTCCAAAGTCAAATAATTGGCTGGGAATATTGAGCAAGCAGAGGAAGCACAAACAGAACAAAGAATTCTTTTGGGGGGATAAAAAAGATGAAGGCATGGACTGGGAGGAAGACAGTGAAGTCAGAACTCCTATATCAAAAACCTTCAAGAAAAATATGAATTGGTTACAGGCCATGGAGGAGCTCAAAAAGCATTTTGAAAATCAAGTGAAAGAAGTGAAGGAAAAATTGGGAAGAGAAATGAGAATGATGCAAGAAAAACATGACAAGTGAATCAACAGCCTGCTAAAGGAGACTGAAAAATGCACTGCAGAAAATAACACCTTAAAAAATAGACTAACTCAAATGGCAAAAGAGGCTTATAAAGCCAGTGAGGAGAAGAATGCCTTAAATGGCTGAATTGGCCAGATGGAAAAAGTTTCACAAACTCACTCAAGAGAATATTTCCTTCAAAATTAGATGGAAGCAATTGGAAGCTAATGACTTTATGGAAATCAAGATACTACAAAATAGATCCAAACAAATGGAAAAAAAGAAGGCAATGTGAAATATCTCATTGGAAAATCCACTGACATGGAAAATAAGTCCAGGAGAGATAATTTAAAAATTATTGGACTACCTGGAAGCCATGATCAAAAAAAGATGTTAGACACCATCTTTCAAGAAATTATCAAAAACAATTTGCCCCAATATTCTAGACCTGAGGGCAAAGTGGAAATTGAAATAATTCACCAATCGCCCCTTGAAAAAGATCCCCAAAGGAAACTCTTAGGAATATTATAGCCAAATCCCTGAGTTCCCAGGTCAAGGAGAAAATATTGCAAGCAGTCAGGAAGAAACAATTTTAATATTGTGGAAACACAATCTGGATAACACAGGACCTAACAGCTTCTACATTAAGGCATCTAAGGGTTTGGAAAACTGAGTATAATGCTAAGGGGGAAAATACAGTCATTCAATGAAATAGAGAATTTTCAAGTATTCCTGATTAAAAAAAACAGAGCTGAACAGAAAATTTTGCTTTCAAATATGAGAAGCAAGAGAAGCATGAGAAGGTAAACAGGAAAAAGAAATCATAAGGAACTCATTAAAGTTGAACTGTTTACATTCCTACATGGAAAAACAATAATTGTAACTCATAAGACTTTTTTCAGTATGAGGATAGTTGAAGGGAATATACATATATATGTATGTATAGGGGGGTATATGTGTATCTAAATATATATGTGAGTGTGGGCATTTGTATGTTCATGTATACATAGATAGAGGGTACAGGATGAGTTGAATATGAAGTGATGATATCCAAAAAATAAAATTAAGAGGTTAGAGAGGAATTTATTGGGAGAAGGAGAAAGGGAGAGATAGATTAGGGTAAATTATCTCATATAAAAGACTTGGCAAGAGAAAACTGGAAGAGCAGGAAGATGAAAGGGAATGGGTCAACCTTATTCTCATTGAATTTGGCTTAAGGAGGAAGTAACATACACACTCAATTGGGTATCTTACCGTATAGGGAAATAGGGGGTAGGGGATAAGAGGGGGGATGATAGAAAGGAGGTCAGATTGGAGGAGAGGATAGTTAGAAGCACACATTTTTGAAAAGGGATAGGGTCAAAGGAGAAAATTGAGTAAGTGGGGGATGGGATAGGGTTGGAGGGAAATATAGTCTTTCACAATATAACTACCATGGAAATGATTTGGGTAACTACCCTTGTACAACCTATATTGAATTGCTTATCTTCTCAGTGGGTGAGGAGGGAAGAAGGGAAAAAATATGGAACTCAAAGTTTTAAAAACAAATGTTTAAAATAAATTGTTTTTACATGCAACTGGGAAATAACATATATAGGCAATTGGGTATAGAAATCCATCTTGCCCTACTAGGATGTTGGGTGGGGAGGAGGATATAAGAGAGAACAGATAGGGGGAAGGGTTATTCAGTGGGCTTGCTGTTTTGGTATGGGAGTAGAGGAAAGATGGGGAGAATAAATTGTAACTCAAAATCTTGTGGAAATGAATGATGAAAACTAAAAATAAATTAATATTTTTAAGAGGAAAAAATACATTGGGCACCTCCTGATTGCAGGGCTAAGTGTTAAATAATTGTCAAATGCTCCATTGCAATGTTGCAAATCATAAGGGGCTATATATATATGTACATATATGTATATGTGTGTGTATATATATAATATATATATGTATATATGGGGTGGGAGGTGTGTGGGTGTGTGGGTATATGGGTATATCCTTAAAACCATTTCTGCACAGCTTTTGCCACACCTGGTTCACTTCTCCCTTTCAATATGTAGCATAGCCAGTGGATAAGTACTTCCTTCCCTTAGGCCCTAGCATTTTGGGTGCTTGATCAATCTATTGCTGGGTTAAGTCGTGATTACCATTCAGGATTGCTCAGATGGATCTCAAAATCTGACCTGAACTCTGCTTGCTGAATATCTGGAGGCTTCTTCTGACCTTTAGTGATATTACAGTTATCTGTGTTTACATGTGTGTATGTTTCAACCACTTACTAGGCTATAAGGTCCATGTCTTCCATAAACTTCCCCAGTATCTACCACAATATTTTGTACATTGTAGGCCTTACGTAATGCTGAATTTGGTTGATTGACCAAGTTTTTAATTTTTTTCCATGACTCTTTTACCTAAGGGCATTGCATCTTTTCCAATTACTCTTTTTTTCTACTATTACTCAGCACAGAGTAGGATTAGCATGTGGCATTTGTCTCAGAACGTATCCTCAGAAACACAATTCAAGTGAGGATCAGGTTTTATTGCTAGAGTTAGCTTTTGCTATGCATATATATAAATACCTATATCATTAAGAAGATACATGAAGTTGCTTCAGGAACCTTTCAGGATCAGATTGCATAGTATAATAAGCACTCTTCATACCGAAGTAAGATGAATATAACATTGCAAGGACAATACATAGCAGCATTAAAGAAAAATAGAAAGATAAAACAAAACTTATCAGAGTAATAGAAATATTTACATATATCATAAAACTTAAAGAGTGCCAACATCTAGGTGAGGCTGGGGGGCCCCTTGATAACAGTTCTCTAGATTGTCAATCCAGGAGATCAACAATGCCTGAGGAGAAGCATCCTTCCCATGTGAGCTCACAGAAAAATATTAATTTCCCAGAATATATACAGTTTCAAAGGAAAAATTGGCATAGCTGATGGGTCCAGGCCAGAGTCTACATGAGTTAGCACCTAATTGACTCAGTTCAAGAACCTAAATGATTGGCTACAAAACTCAGCACAGGATGTGTTGCAGCTGTATACTGGGCCAAAGTAAAAGAGCAAGACTTCTGTGATTGATTGGGCAAAATGGCAGCATTCACAAAGGACACAGGATGGATTCTGTTCATTCTAGAAGCATGGCCAACTCTTCTTGGAAGAGGAATCAGCCAGGGATAATCTCACCTTTAGTCCTGGGAAGATGACCCCTGTTCCAAGGAAAAAAGAAAACATTTGTAGTCACATAGGTCTATAAACGTACAGGAAAGATCTTTATATCTCATTAACCCTTCAGTACCCATAGAAAATAAACAGAAATTTGTAATAAAAAAAAAAAGTATCTGCTCTCCCAGGAATACAAAGGATCAGATTTATTTTTCCTAATCCAAAATCAAGGAGAGTTTGTCTAGGAGAAAATACAAAGGCTTACAACACAGGGGTAAAGTATCCTGCCACCAGACACTGTAGGTTGGAGCCCTGCAGTGAATGGATCCAGATTTGATCTTGGCCTCTTATTTTTAAGAGGCATAACTCTGTTCTACTTTCCATTGGGTAGTGATATGCCATGTTCATTTTAACAATTAGAGAAATACATCATTTTTATAGCACTTAGGAAATGCAGTGGAGGTTAAATTTAGGGTGAGGGACCAGGAAGACTTCTTTATGATATAAGATCCTGGTATAAGGGTTGTTCTGAAGCCACTTCCAGGTGCTTGAGTAATTTCTGCAGCTTCATGTGTACAGTAATTGTTTTAGCTCAGACTCTAGACTAGAAGACCTAGGTTCAAATCCTTCCTCTGATGCTTATTGTTGTACGTAGGTGTACTTGGATCAATCGATTAAACATCCTGGGCCTCAATTTTCTCTTATGTAAAATGAGGGGGTTGGGCTAAATGTACCCTGTGAGGCCTCTTCCAACTCAAGCTTTATGATTCTTATCAGATGTGCAGATGCATTAACTAGTACTTCTTTGAAAAAAATGTATTCAGATCTCACTCATTTTTTATTGATGGAAGACTAATTAAAATTTATTTTAAAACTAAATTATAAAATATTTAAAAAGAAATTAAATTTAATTACTTTTATTTATATAGAGTAATTTACAATAGATTAACATAGCATAGGCTTGGCGAGATACTTAAAGAATCTACATTGATACTTCAGTGATTTGATAAAAATGCTTTATAATTGCTCTATTTTTCAAATGTTATTATAAATGCCATAAAATAGTCTGTTGTCATGCTTATAATAAATAATTTTCTTAGAATCTAATTTGCATTATGATTTTACCTAGCAGATCCTTTTTCAGATGTAGTTCCAAACTAAATTTCATCCTCTTCCTTTCTTATTACAAATTCTGAAGTAGCAAAAGCTGAATTAATGATGTCACATTGCAAGTTCATAAGATTTAGAGCTGGAAAAGCCAGAAACCATGAGGCTAAGTTGAATATCATACAATAGTAGTGAAAGAACTGGCATATGATTATCATTTAAAAACATACAGAGAATGAAGAAGGTATCACAAGAGTGGAGATAGTAGATAATTGCCCCCTTTTGGATAAGGGGAGAGGGATTAGAAAAGAGGAAAGCTTTAAATTTATGGGCCAGTGAGCCTGAATTTGATTTATAGCAAAATTCTACCATGTGTTATTAAAGGGATAATATAATGAGTATGGAGCATGACTTCATAAAAGAACAAGTCTTAACAGAATAATTTTAATTCCCTTTTTCATAGGTTTACTGGACTGGTAGCTCTGGGAAATACCACAGAAAAAATATTCCTGATTTCAGCAAGGCATTTGATGAAATTTCTCATGGTATTCTTGTGGGCTACCAGTATGATTTTGATATGGTTGTACATTTAGATGAATTCAGAATGGTTTGAATGTTGAATGAAGAGATACCCTCCTCCTCACTCCCTTCTATGACCCCAAAGCCATCAATTTTTTTTTCTCAGCCTGAAGAGAGGTTCTACTAGAGCTGTCCATTTACCTGTGGTATTTCACATTTTAAACAGTGACTTGGGTAGGAATATTGTTCTAATGTTTATTGAATTTGCAAATGACCCATTTGGGCAGTATTGCTAACACACAATGACAGAATCTGGATCTTTATAGACTAAAAAAAAGCCTAAATCTAATGTGAATAAATTTAACTATGGATAAATTTGAAGTGCCGTACTTGTGTTTAAGATGTCAACTGCACAAATAGTAAATTGGGGAAGCATAGTTAAATAACAGTTTATGTGGGGGAAAATATATGAGTTTTTATTGACTTATTAGTGCATTAACATGAGTAAAAATAATATGGAGGTCAAAAATAAGTTAATGTAACCTTCCTATGTATTAGGAGAGGCATGCCTATAAGAGAAGGGAGTTGTTAGGCCCATTGTACTCTCTGTTGATCAGGTCATTTATGGAGTTTTAGTTTAGTTCCTGGTACCTTTTTAAAAGGAGGACATTGACAAACTACTTGTCCATAGGATAGCAACCTGAATGGGGATAGCACTGAATAATACACCATTCAACAATAATTTCCCTTCAAATTGAGATATTTTTTTTCTGGAGAAAGGAAAACTATGGGGAAGCCTGATACCTATATTCAAATATTTGAAAAACTGTCATGTAGAAGTTTTGTTCTCTTTGGCACTAGGTAGAACAATCATTATCTCCGAGTGGATACTGCAGACAGGTAGATTTTGCTCAAGTCAAGGAAATAACTGATAATAATTAGCACTTAATAAAATGGAATCTGATGCTTCTGAACAGTGATTTCTCCATCATTTAATATCTTCAAGTAATGATTCATGACCACTTATCATGAATTTTTGGAGGGCATTCCTGTTTATGGTTGGATTGGACCAGATAACTTTAGAGTTGATTATGTGTTTTTTTTTCTTCTGAAATATAAAGTCTTGCAGCCTAAGATGGTGTAACAGTAATGATATTTGAAGTTCCTTTTACACCGCTAAGAGGTATTCAGCACCTCATTCAGATTAAGCCTCTGTTAAAGGAAGAGAAGGTATAAACTCCTGTCTCTTTTTGCTGATATAATAGGAAGGGCTGAACCAAGAGGGGTAATACTGTATATAAGGAAAAATCCAGAGAAGGAGAGTCACATCTTCTTTAAGCAAGGTTCATGGATACAGAAGCTGCTGTCACTAGGGAGGCTGAAGAGGAGCCAAGGAGGCTAAAGAGGAAAGACCCTCCCCCCCACAACAACAAAACAAAAGAAAGTGTTAAGTAAAAAATGGAAGGTGAAGTGAAATTCTGGCTTAAAAACATAAACAATGAGTAAAATATACATAATGTTGTAAGATTTACACAGCATTTTCTTGTATATGGCTCATACTTGAAAACCAAAACTAACTTTTCTATGCCATAGTCACTGGTTACATATTTGGGTGGTGAATTTACAGTAATACTTTTCACCTGTAGAAAGTATTAAGTGTTGTTCTTAAGAATTACAGAGAAAAACATTCATTGTATTATATTTTGACATTTTCTATGGATGTTTGACCTCATTTATGTAGATACTTCACTGATTCAAGTTGTGATCTTTCTCATGTTCTCCTGCTATCTAAAAACTAGCCTAACTTCTAGTTGAACTCATGCAGTCTACTTATTTAATTCAAAATTTTTCTTTCTAAACTTTTTATGTACTTTCAGTTTGGAATCATATTTTCATAGGAATTAAGCTTTTATGAAAACATAAGTTCATTTAATTAACAATATTATGTAAGCTGTATTACAAAAATTGAACATATTTTTCTCTCTAGTTATTTTTTTCTTTTTGAAAATATCCTTTGTTGTTTTAGAAAAGTCTCAGATTTCTCTGAATCTGCCTTTAAAATGCTCATATAGAATGTTAAAGTTCTACCCATTATGTGCACATTTTAGTTTCTTAAGTGTAAGAAAGAATATTTGTATTTAGAACTGAGAAAATCAGCTTAAGAAGAAACATAATATATTAAATGAAAAAATCAAGAAAAGACTATTTGGAGTAACTGAAATATATAGAAGAGTTAAAAATAATTATGGCACATTGTAGACCATTAATTCATTGACATATGACTGTTGTCATAGGTTTAAATATTACAACTAAGAACATGTAAATCAAATAACTTTTGGTGGACTATGGGAAAGCTATACGAGGACTATTGGGATCTTTACCTGATGTGTTGATTATTTGCATATCATGTCATAAAGTAAAGATGATTCACTAAATTTAAGGAGGACCAATTTGATGAGGACCAACTCTCAAAAGTTATGAGAGAAAGATGACAAACTTAAGATAAAACAGGATAATAAGTAGCTAAATGCAAGAAGGGCTAGAAGAAGCTGGAAACAGAAAACACAATAGGCAAAAGAGAAAAGCTACTAACATAAGGTAGTATATAAAGTTTGATAGCTGAACAAAGCTGATGGCCAATCTTGACAGCTGATTTTAGAGACTGATTTCAAGAGAGCATTCAGAGTTGTTGAATCATATCTGACTTTTTATAACCACATTTGGGGTTTTCTTGGCAAAGATATTGAAGTATTTTGCCATTTCTTTCTCCAGCTCCTTTTCACAGATGAGGAAATGAGGCAAACAGGGTTAAGTGACTTGTACAGGGTCACATATCTAATAAATGTCTAAGGCCAGTTTTGAACTCAGGTCCTCCTTACTCCAGATCCAGAACTCTATCCATTTATGACCTAGCTTGCTGTGTATTGTAGCTGCTGGAATATCATTGGAAGAAAGCCAAATCTTCTGCTATTTGAAAAGCTGTCTGAGCTGATTGTCCACTAATAACATTTACGATCCAGTTAAGGGGAAATGTCAGGAGTGCTTCTTTTGCCCTTTGCCATCATCTGTAGTTTAAGAGCAGGGGAAGGAAAATGGAAAACAATAGGATTTTTGTTGTTTTGCTGGGTGCTATGTTGATACATTTTTGCAAAATGTACATAACATTTTCTCAGCACCCTGGCAAAGGAGATTCGACTAAATGAGCTTGACCTTGCTTAAGTGTCCCATGGGTGGCAGATAACAGCTTTGCTCAGCAGGAGAATTGTGAGAACCAGGACAAGAACAGTTAGTAGAGAAATAGTTTTGTCAGTACTTAGCGCAGTCCCTAGAACATAGTAGTCTCTTAATAGATGTTTATTGAATGATTCTCTTGCAGATGATGTGTTGCTTCAAGAGTCAAATTAAGAAAATTTTAAAGAATCTATTAAGGTATATATTTTACTGGGGATACAAAGAAAGGTAAAAGACATTTTCTCAAATTAATGGGAGAGATAACACATAAAAACTTGTATACAAACAAACCGTGTACAGAATAAATTAGAAATGATGAGGAGAGAAAAGGCAGGAGAAATGAGGGATTGGGATAGGTTTTCTGCAGAAGGTGGGGTTTTTAGCTGGAACTTGAAAAAAATCAAAGAAGCTAATGGACAAAAGATGAGAAGGGAGTGCATTTCCATGGGAGGTAGTAATTAAAAATGCCTGAAATCTGGAGAGGGAAGATCTTACTTGAACAGGATTTTATATTTGATCCTGAAGGTGATAGGGAACCACTGGAGTATACTGAGTTGAGGTATGACATAATGATACCTGAACTTTAGGAAGATAATTTTTTGATAGCTCAATAGAGAATAAAGTGGAGTTGTGACAGTCTTGTAGCAGGCCAACCAAACAGCAAGCTAGTATAATAGTCCAGGTATGAAAGTGATGAAAGACTGCACCAAGGTGGTATCAGTGTCAGAGGAGAGAAGGGAGCATATGTGAGACATTACAAAGGTAAAATCAACAGGGCCTGGCAACAAATTAGGTAAGAGAGAGTGAGGAATTGATGGTGACACCTAGGTTGTGAGACTGGGGTCCTGGAAAGATGGTGGTATCTTCAGTAGTAATAGGAAAGTTTTGACATGTTGAGCTTAAGATATTTACAAAACATCCAGTTTAAGATGTCTAATTGGAAACTAGAGATAAGATAATGCACAAGAGTAGAGAGGTTAGGGCTGCATAAGTAGATTTGAGAATCATGGGATCACCAAGTGAAATAATATAGAGGGAGAATAGAAGAGTTCATAGGATAGAGCTCTGTGTGACACTCAGAGTTATCAAGCATGTCCTGGATGAGGATCCATTAGAAGAGACTGAGAGGAGACAGATAGGTAGGAGAACCAGGAGAGAATGTAATCACACACACATACACACACAGAGACACACACACACACACAGACACACACACATACAACTGAGAAGACAACATCAAGGAGAAGAAGATGATTAACAATTTCAAAGGCTGCAGAGATTTCAAGGAAGAAGATTAAGAACTAGACATTGGATTTGGCATTTAAAAGATTATTAGTACCTTTGGAAAGAGCTATTTTGGTTGAATGGTCAGATTCATTGACAAACTATAGAGTTAAAAAGAAAATGAAAGGAAAGGAAGTAGAATTCAAGAAGTTTAGTTTTGTGAAATGAATGAGCTATATGGGATGATACATAGATAGGTGATAGATCAAGTAAGATTTTTTAAGGATCGGGGAGATAAGGACATGTTTGCACATTAAGACCTTTAGTTTGGAATTGTGAGTTGACCTAGACCAAAGAATTTACCCTCTCTTGTGCCTCATTGCTAATGTAACCCAAGTCCCAAAGCTCATTGCATGAGGAGAAGGGCTCCACCTCTACCCCTTATGCATGGGCCAGGCATTGATCTGTACCAATAAGAAGAGAGTACTATACCAATGGACTTTGGAAGTTGGATTATACCAGGTTTACTTAAGTGTCTGCCCACTCTCCCCCATGGATACTATGTTCATTAATGGACAGTATCATCAAAGTTTATGAATGTAATGTTACAGTTTTGTAGTGGTATGGTTGAAATTATTGTTTCTTCAACCCTGATAGGTTTATGAAGTAAAAAATATGTGTTGGTTCTTCATTAGGTATAAATATAGCCTGGGTACTTCCATAGGAATTCAGCTCCAATTTGTGGAGGAAATCTGGTCATTCCTTTTGGTTTCTCTATAAAACAGAAGACTGGAGCACAAAAATCAGACATCTTTGTACTTTAGTGGTAGAAGTCATTCCAAGAAATCACCTTAGAAAACATTCTTTGCATTAGAGGAGACAAGTGATTCTTGGTCTCTGTTGCTCCAATCCCCATTTCCCCACTTGGCCAGAAGTGAAACTTTGTGGGAGTTTCAAAGAATATGAAGCTTTTTAACTGCCTCATTCATATCCTAGTATTTTCCCATGATAGCAGCAATATCTAAATCTGGCAACAGTGACGTAGGTGCCATCCTTAATTCATCACTCTCTCCCACCTAATCTATTACCAGACCCTGATGATTTTACAATCATAACATCTTTAATATATGCCCCCTTCTTTCCTCTGACACTGCTACCACCTCGATGCAGGCCTTCATAACTTTCATATCTGGACTATTGCAATAGCTTGCTGGTTGGTTGGCCTTCTCCAAGTCTGTCACATCTCCACTTTGTCCTCCATTCAACTATCAAAATTATCTTCCAAAAGTTCAGGTATGATGATGCCATCCCTCTGTTCAATAAACTCCAGCAATTAACTAGCATCTCTACGATCAAATGTAAATTACTACTAGAATTAAGCAGCATGGCCTTTAGGAAATCCCGATAGCTCTGTTTCATGCTGAAGCATCACAGAAGGGCTTTGAAGTGGAAGAAGTCTTATTTCAAGCTTTCTGTATTTAGGAATTTCCAGCATTAAAGGTATTTGGAGGGAAAATGTTTATTTTTTACCCAATGAAATAACGTATCTTAAGCCTTAACTTAAGGAAGTTATAAAGTGGTCCTATCCCATAATAAATTATAAAGGGTAATTGTTAGAGATATAAAGAAAGTTTAAAAAAGGAGGCCCTGAATTCAAATAATTCACAGTTTAATGAGCAAGACAACATGCAAACAACCATTCACAAAAATAAATAAATGAATGAATGAATGAATGAATGAATGAATAAATAAATAAATAAATAAATAAATGCAAGATAAATTGTGGCTAGTCCTTTGACCAGTCTAACTATATCTAAATCACTTCATTTTCCTCTTATGCAATTTCATCTTTGAAAAGGTAAAGGAATTGTTATGGGGAACTAGTATTCTGGACCTAATTCTGAGAAATATGTAAAAATTGGTTGTTGAAGTAGAAATGACAGGAACTAGAAGGCACTGACCCTGGCATCCTAAAGTTCAAAGTAGATGAGAAAGAAAATGGTGAGCATAATTTGAGGTGTGCCTAAAGCTGAAGGAAAACAGATTTCACAGAATTCAGGAAAGATCTCATGGTTTGAGACTAAAAAAAAAATCCATTTAAATAAATGGTAAGCTTTTAAGAGCAGCATTGCAATGCTTCTTTTAAGAGGGAATAAAATTAAGTGTTGTACGGACTAGATATGGCTGCAGAGGTAGAACAGAGACAAGTTTATAATTTTGAAATATATGTGCATAAGAGGGATGTGAGGGCAAATAACTGAAAAATTACATGATAAATTGAGATGTTTTCCTGAGAATGTTTCAGAAAGCCTGAAGCTGAAGAATGGAATACATTGAAAATTAAACAGACTTTTGAAATCTATGTTTGGGAATAGAGGAACAAGGGAAAGGTAGGATGGCTGTTCAGGATAGAGGTGAATGGGTTGTATCATAATCATAGACAACTGAGAGAAAGTAGAACTGTTCAACTCCTGTGTTACTTCTGTTTTTTCTAACTTCAAGAATGGTACTCAAACCAGAAAGGATAGGGAGGAAATTAACAAGAAATTGAATCCAAACATAAATGGAGAGGCAATGAAAGAGCACCAAGTTGTATTACATAAATTGCGTAATTTTGATTAATTATATCGAAAGCTATTTATGTAATTGTTAACATATAATATATGTAGTTACTGAACAGTTGTTAGTGACTTTTGATGTGTTAGATGTGCTACAGAACTCTCAAAAAGTAAAAGAAGGTAGATGCTATAAGTTATAGAACAGTGACCTTCACATCAATTAATGATAAAATTCTGACAGAGTCTTCTTTAAAATTAAAAAAAAATTGGGAGGTAGCTAGGTGGCACAGTAAATAGAGCACAGGCCCTGGAATCAGGAGGACCTGAGTTCAAATGTGTCCTCAGACACTTCACACACACACACACGCTCACACACTAACACACACACACAAAATCAGCCATGTGACCTTGGGCAAGTTAGTTAACCCCAATTGCCCTATCTTCCCGCTCTCCAAAAAGCCCCTCCCCCCAAAATTTAAAAATATATTATTTATTTTAAATGTCTTCATTTTAAATTTTGAATTCACATTTATGGATAAAGGAAAAATTTATGACCAGACTAGATAGAGAGCTTGATAAGATGCAAAGTGGATAATTTTGATTATATTAAATTTAAAAACTTTTGCATAGATAAAACCAATGCAACAAAGATTAGCAAGGAAGCCGAAGCTTTCGGGGAGAGGAGAGGATTACAACAAGAATCTCTGATGAGGCCTCAAATATATAGAGAACTGAGTCAAATGTATAAAATTACAAGTCATTCTCTAATTAATAAGTGGTCAAAGGATATAAACAGTTTTAAAGAGAAATCAGTGCTAATAATAGTCATATAATAATTGCTCCAAATCATTATTGATTTGAGACACACAAAGTGAAACATCTTTAAGGTACCACGTCACACTTCTCAGAATGGCTAATGTGACAGAAAAAGGAAGACGATAAAATTTGGAAGAGATGTGGGAAAATTGGGACACTAATGTGCTATTGACAGAGTTTTAAACTGATCCAATCACTCTGGAGAACAATTTGGAGATTGCCTAAAGGGATATAAAACTGTGCATATTCTTTAATCCAGCAGTATGACCATTAGGTTTGTATCCAAAGACATAAAAAAGGGGGAAGGCAAAGGACCTATTCATACAAATATATTTATAACAGTTCTTTTTGTGGTAGCAAAGAATTAGAAATTGAGGAGATGTCCATCAATTGGGGAATGGCAGTACAAGTTATAGAATATGATTGTGATGGAATACTTTTGTGCTATATGAATGACAAGGAGGATGGTTTCAGAAAAAACCTGAAAATAATTACATGAGCTGATGCAGAATGAAGTGAGCAGAACAAGGACACTGTACATAGTGACAGTAATATTATACAATGATCAGTTGTGAATGATTTAGCTATTCTCAACAAAACATTGGTCCAAGACAATAACAAAGGACTCATGATGAAAAATGTTATTCATTTACAGAAAAAGAACTGATGGAATGTGAATGAATATCAAAGAATACTATTTTCACTTAATTTTCTTATTCTTTTTTACTTAAAAATATTTTACTTAAAAAAATCCCCTTATCCCAGTCAAAGAATTATATTGACAGAAGCTAGTTGAGAGAGAGGTGGGTTCCTCTTCCTCCATCCCTTTTGGAATAATCAGATGTCCTTTTAACTATGTAACTATCAAGGAAAGTAGGGAGTAGAGGCCATCACGTGGCATTCTTCCACCCATATACCACCAGGTTAATGCTCAGAATAATTGCACTCACAAGATTAACAAGTGTGAGAATAATTGAGGATAAAGCTACATATAAGATATCAACTAATATTATTATTAAGTGGTGGCCAAAGAGTTATTAAACTGCTTCATATACTCTTGGACCCAGAAATGCTACTACTTGCTCTGTTTGCCAAAATGATTAGGGAAAAAAGGAAAAGAATCAAAATGGTCTAAAATATACCAGCTCTCTTTGTGGTAGTAAAGAACTTGAAATTTTAGGAGTGTCCATCAACGGTGGACTGGCTGAACAAGTTGTAGTATATGATTATAATGGACTGCTGTACTAGGAAAAAAAATGATGAGCGCAATGATCTTAGAAAAACATGAATAATCTTGCATGAAATAATGAAGAACATAATAAGCAGAATCAAAAGAATTTGGTATACAGTGACAATATTGTTTTAAGAACAACTTTGAAAAACAAAGTCATTTTGAGTATTATCAATACCCAGATTAACTACAAAGGACATATGAAGGAAGGCACTATCTGTATCCAAAGAAAGAACTGATAAATAGAAGTATTAATAGAATTTTTTTACATATGTGTATAAGTACACACAAGTATTTGTGCTAATGGTGGCCACCTCTAGGGCAGGATAGAGGAGAGGGAAGAAAAAAGGAAAAAAAAAAGAAAGAAAATTGCAAGGCAACTTTATTATATATTTAAGAGGAATACAAGTTGCACATAATAGATTTGCAGTTAGTTGCACAATCATTTGTTTTTCTCTTCTGCTGTGTTGCAGAAATGTTTGTTTTATTCCTTAAGTTCAGAATAAAATAAATATATTTTTTAAAAGATATCAATTATTGACCTGTAACACTGCCGAAAAAAGTAAGCAGCTGGGGTGACTTTGTAAGATTGCCTTACATCTCTAAGGTTACATGGTAATGGCAAAATAAACTCTGAAAGACTTAAGCTCCAAATTCAAAATTAGAAAACCTCATTGGGAGAGGTGCAAGCTATAGCATATACAAGACTTTTAAATATGATCAATTTAGTTATTGAAATGTTAGCTCCTTTTAAGAAGGAAGAATTAGTAACAAAGTGAAAACTGCCTGCTGTCCTCCACATCTCTGAGGCCTGATACCTGATACACTTAGAGCTCTCTGCCTTTTACACCTTCCTATCTGAATAACTCTTCGCCCCTGACAACTCTTCAAGTTGCTATCGGTGACCAACAGAGACCTCTGCCCTGAATTGACTGTAGCTTTGGTCTCAACTCCTTTTCATCCTGCTTCACTCAACTAATGATCTCACTCCTGCTTATCTACAGGAACACTGAATCCCCTTGGGACTGTGTTATCCTTTTTCACATTGCACAGGGATATGTTTGCAGAGGCTAACAGCCCTCTAGCTCCCCTAGAAATAGGCTTCAAAAGCATTCACACAAAATTCCAAATCAGCCCCATAATACTCAGAAAATACTTTCAATGCTATTGTCTATTTGAGAGTCAATTCAAATACAACTATATAGTAAAAATGAATAAATGAAAGTATGATAGTATTTTTCAACACAAATATAAGTACTTTAGAATTCAAAATATCTCCTTTAGTGAAACTCTCAATTTGTTCTTAGGCACATAGTAAAACACCACAACAACTTTAATGAATTATCAATTATTTCATTTGTGTTTTCTGCCTGTTTATCACTTGTGACTTTAGCAAGAATATGATTTTTAATGACTAAGTGAAAAGAAGGAAACAAGAATAAAGGAAAAATGAATTTTAAAAAAAGAAATGGTGGGAGAACATAGAAATGGACAGAGAAAGACAGGAAAAAGGGGCCTGTGATTAGTGAGAGGTATTATGTCAATGAAGCACTTTTAGGGGCCACATTGTCAAGTGCTCCAGGAGTCAAAATCTAGGATTGTCCTACCTAATACCTAACTTTTAGCCATCTTAATATGTTCTTTTTTTTTGCCTTTTTTTTTGGAGGGCAGTTGGGGTTAACTGACTTGCCCAACGTCACACGGCTAGCTTTTGTGTTAAGTGTCTGAGGCCGGATTTGAACTCAGGTCCTCCTGACTCCAGGGCCGGTGCTCTATTCACTGCGCCACCTAGCGGCCCCGCCATCTTAATATGTTAATGAGACAGGAGAAAGAATCCCATGGTACCAGGTCTTACTGCCTTCCAATACTTCCTTTCCTAAGTAGTTTTAAAGCATGCCTTTTTGACATGCTTTGTCTTTTTTCACTATTTAAAAAACAACACAAAGTAAAGATGTCTATAAAGTGGACTGTGGCATCTATAGATCCGATACATAAAGGAGAATTCCTTTTTATTTTGACTGGATCTATAATTTTAATTGTCAGTCAACAACTATTTATTAGCATTTGCTATGTACCAAGTACTGTGCTGAGCTCTAGGGATATAAAGAGAGACAAAAATAAAGCAAATGCAAAACAAAACATCACAGTTCCTATTCTTAAGAAGATCACACTCCAATGGGCAAGACAACAATATGCAAACATATTGTAGAACAAGGCATATGAATGATAATTTGGGAGTAATCTCAGAGGGAAGACTGATTAAAGAGGCCTGGGAATAGCTTCTTTCAGGAGGGACAGTAGCTGAAATTAAGAGAAACGATAGAACCTGGAAGGCAAAAATGTCGAGGAAGAGAATTTTGACATGAAAAATATTCACAGTAAGGAGATGTAGTATTACATGCCAGGAACAAGTAGGTCAATATGTTGTTGTAGCTGTTTTGTCATTGTACGGTTTCAGTCATGTCTGACTCATTTTGATCCCATTTGGGGTTTTCTTATCAAAGACACTAGAGTGGTTTGCTTTTTCCTTCTCTAAACCATTTCACAGATGAGGATGAGGGTTCAGTAACTTGTCCTGGGTCAAACAACTAGTAAGTGTCTGAGACTAGACTCATCTTCCTGACTCCAGGCCTAGTACTCTTTCCATTATGCAACTGAGCTGTCCAGACCAGTATGACTGGAGGTCAAAGTATGTAACAGGATATAAGGTATTAGAAAACTGAAAAGGTACCAAGGGAGCAGGTTATGGAAGGCTTTCAAAGGCAAGTAGAGGATTATAATTTGACCTTGGAGGGAATAGAGAAACATTGGAGTTGAATGAACAGAGGGTGACATGTTCAGACTTAAGCTTTAGGAAGACCAGTTTGACAGCTGAGTAGAGGATGGATTAGAATGAAGAGAGACCTGAGTCAGGGAGATCAACAGCAGGCTAATGCAATTGCCATGGTGTGAGGTACTGGGGCTCTGTACCAGGGTGGGGTTTTGTGATTGCAGAGAGGGATATATATATGAAAGATGTTATAGGGAGGTAGAAATGACAACACTTAATTATAAATATAATGTGGTAGGGGGAGGGTATAAGTTTAAGTGAGGAGAAGAGGATGATATTGAATTTGTGAGCCCGGATGAATGGGAGATTGGTGGTACTCTCAATTGTAAATTAGGAAGAGAGGAGAGTCTGTGGGAAAAGGATAATGCATTGTCTTTTGTACATGTTGAGTTTAAGATACCTATGAAAATGAAATTTTAGATGTACATTGGACAGTTTGTGATATTAGACTATAGGTTAGGAGAAAAGAGATCTGAGAATCATTTGCATGGATATAACAATTGAAAACCTGGTTGCTGATGAGATAACTAAGTTGGATAATATAGAAGGAGAAGAGAAGAAGGCCCATTACAGACCTTTGTAGGACTACTGTTTTCAGTGTGTATAACCTGGAGGTTATATACAGCAAAGCAAACTGAGGAGAGGTCAGAGAGGAGGAAAGCAGGAGAGAGCAGTGTGACAAAAATCTACAGAGGATAAAGTATCCAGAAGATGAAAGTGATAGAGTGTCAGAGGTTTCAGAGAGGTCAAGAACAATGAGAACTGAGAGAAAAAGCATCACATTTGGCAATTAAGAGATAATTGGTAACCTAGGGAGAACAGTTTCAGTTGAATGATGAGAGAAATAAATTGACAGATAATGGGAATGGTTAGATTAAGTGGGAGGGTTTCTGTTTATTTTCTTTTGTTTTGTTTTTAGGATGGGGAAATTGTAAGGTTTTTTTTTGATAAAAAGAAAGAATAGATTGAAATTAAACAAATAAGTGGGGGTAATAGAGGGGATAATCTACTGGAGAATATAGGATGGATTGGGATCAAATTTGCATGAGAAGAAGTTTTTCTTGGCAAAGAAAATGACCATCTCTTCAGCTGAGATAAGATGGGAAGAGATGAGATGAGGGGGAAAAGAGAACATAAAGCTGAAGGAAAACAGCCCCAGTATATTTGGTGAAGTATATTGAAAAGTGTTTAGCCGAGAGTATTGGGGGTGAGGAAGGGAGTGCCATGGGAAGCTTGAGGAGGAATAAAAAAAGTTAAGAGTGGCTACTTGAGAAAGCCGGATGGCAAATCTAATTTGTAGTGGACCAAGTCAGTATGTTATTTCTACCAGCTCTCTTTAGCACCACATAAATAAAAGTGAAAAAAGCAAATGGTTGAAGTAATCCAAGAAAGGGTCTTGGATTGCCATGAAAAATGATTAGATAAGGTAACAAGGGACTGGAGTGTAGGGGTGTACTGCTTCACCAAGGAGTTGATATAAGGGTAGGGAAAGAGAAAGCTACCAGTTCAGGGCAATGGACTGGGAAAAATCTGAGAGGGTGAGGGATTTGAAATATTTATGAGGATGAAAATAGACTTAGGGGCTCATAAGGTAGAGGAAAAATAGAATAATAAAAGAATGATGAAAACAGAGAATTTCAGAATTCATGTGAGAGAAATTATTATTTGCTATTACATTAACAACCAATTATTAAATTAGGATGAAGACTTTTTACTTCCTCATTTAGGGACCAGCCTGTGTAGGTCAGTCAGCCAGTTTCTGAAGGACTTGACTGATAAATGAGATTGCCCTAATCATTGCGGAACTTGCTCCTCACAGTGTCCCACACAATTAGGAGACTTTCCTTCTGTTTAGAGCATAAATAAAATGTAATCTAGGTGAATTCTTGCCTGAAAGCAATGAAAGTATGTCCTTGCACCCCCTCCATTGAAGTTTATGGTGACCCAGCTCACAAGGGAGAAATCCAACCAGAATAGTCTGGGTGGAAATGAATTCCTCTGTCCAACTTGCTAGAGGTGTCTGACTCTCAAGATCAAGCCATGTTCTCAGTTAGCAGGAGCTAAAGACTTAAAACCCACCTTCTCATTAAAATATACACCAATGAGGGTTAATTTTTACTTGTCAGGGGCACCCCCTTTTCCAAAACTATATTCAGACTTTCAGCCTCTCCATGGTTTTGTCTTTAATGACTGAGCCATCAATTTATTGATTATTAGCTTAATTAATATGTGTATATTTTTAAAACGTTTTTTAAAAAGAGAATTCAAAAGACAATCTAAATCCATTTGTTTTCCCATTGCCCCCCTATGTTACCACAGACATGGGGCTTTGCCTTGATTGCTCAGGGCCCCAAAGCACCCTTAAGCTTTTTGTGAACAGCAAGCCAAGAAACAAGGCAGCACTAGTTGATTTCCCAAGAGGACTTACAGGTGAACATTACATAGACCAAAAACAAAGTATCCTGAAAGTCAGCATTCTTTCATTCCTAGTGCCAGTGGTGAGTAGTGAGTTGACAAGCACCAAAAGAAATAAATAAACAGTAATCTCTACTTGATTCCTTGAAAGAATGACCTGTTTTCAAAACGTGAGTTAGATGTTTCTATAGTCCCCTAAAGTAAATTGTGTATCTCTACACTCAGGGTATAAGTAGATATTTTTTAAGAATTTAGTTTCACTATACAATAAGCATTATCAGAGGACATGCAAATTTTATTATGAAAAGAGAGATGAGGAGAGGAGAAAAAGTAATTGTTAGTATAGTCAGAAACCTGTTGTTGGAAAATATTTTAGAGAAGATGCTGTAGTCAGGCAGAATTCAAAATGGTACATGTAATTTAACACATTTATTTGAATGAATTTGTAAGACTAACAATGAATTCAGTGGCATACTTATATGACTAGTATTAATTTAGTTAGGCTTCTAAATAGCACTTCATCTGACATTTGAAATAAAGTCATTTTGAAATCTCCCTCTTTCTCTCTGCTGTCTCTGCCTCTCCCTCCCTCTCCTCTTTCTTCTCTTCTTCTTCTCTCTCTCTCTGTCTTTCTCTCTTCCTCTCCCTCTCTCTCTCTCTCTCTGCCTCTGTCTGTCTCTCTGTCTCTCTCTTTCTCTCTGTCTCTCTCCCTCTCCCTCTCTCTTTCTCTCTCTGTCTCTCTCTGCCTATCTCTCTCTGTCTCTCTGTTTCTCTCTGTCTCTCTGTCTCTGTCTCTGTCTCTCTCTTTCTTTCTCCAACAGGAAGAATTAGAAAGTGACTAAAGGAAATATTCATAGAACTCAGACATGGACAGTTTTCTGGGGAGGAATATCAACTCTTCTATTTTCCTAATGCATTTGTTAATTTTTAATATAGATTATAAATCAATTAGCTTTCATTCTGCTTTTACCTTCCATGTGACTATAAAAGTTAATCATCTCTTTTCACACTCTCAACATAGGAAGGAGTTATAACTGGGAGCAGGGAAGAGATTAGCCACCCTGTTCTTCTCCAAGTTCTCCTATAGGTTGTGTGTTACCCTCTGATCAGGACCTTACAAGTCCTTGTACTTTAAAAGACACAAACTACAGCTAAAGTAGTCTGGGTCATTCCATAGAGAATTCATGATGAACAGATACTTGATGACATTCTTGCTCAACTTATCCCAATCACAGAGTGGGCATCTTCATCATCTCATCCTCAGGATGCTAGATTACCCTATAATTTATCCACGGAGAGTAGTGTTTCACATGAAGCAAGAATTTAATAAACAAATATTGGTTAAATTAAATGGAATAAAGTACATAAACAAAGCTTTAGTGAATAAGAGGAAAATAAGGGTGCTCACATGCTGAATAAGCGTTCATGTTTTCTTTTTCTATAATAGTTTTTTTTTTAGGTCCAAATTAGCATAGGGGCAAATTAGGTTGAAAAATGGCTAGTTTAGGTGATTATTTGTAGCTATAGTTTGCCTTGTCATTTTCATCAACATGATAACAACTGACATTTCAAATGCATTTTATGATAACAAAGGATTTAATATTTAATATATCTCATGAGCCACACAACCATTTTATGAAGCAATTAATAAACATATCATTGTCCACATTTGAGAGAAGAGAATAGCTCAGGGAGGTTAAAGATCTTTCTCTGGGTCAGACGTTTAATATCTGAATTGGACTCATGTCTTCTTACCTGTCTAAGATGAGTGCCCCTTCCATTATGGAGCACTGCTACTGTGACATTTGAAATCTCAAGAATCATAGTTTCATGAGAATTTTTTCAGAATATTTAAATTTTTACAAAAACATAATCAAGCTCTAAATTGCCTTAACAGACAAAAGACAATTTTATTGCCAAAACAGGTTGTGCACTTGATTCTTAGTGGTGAGATTGCCTCTCCTGAATTCCATTCTTAGTTCTGGTTAGTGATTGCTAATAGAGCTATAGATGATCAGATGTCAATTTCCCCTCCTTAAAAAATAAACAAACAAAAAGTCAAATAAGTACTTCATTACATTTAATGCTAAATGTACTTATTTATCTAAATAACATCTAAACATGTATATAACAGTAATCTTGAGATACTTCTTGAAGAAAGGCAAAGTTGCCTATCTGGCCTACGTCTGTTGAAACAAATTTTTCTCTTTCACCAAATCCACTACTAGGAGAAGTCTTCATATGCTTTCAGTAGACATCCTTCTAAATCTCAAATGGGTTTGAGGTCTGTTGGTTACCCTCAACCTAGTTTGGTCTGTGTTCTTGGAGCACAAGTTAAGAGTTCAGTGATATTGGTTAATTATTATCTATATGGAAATGATTCCCAAATATCTATCTAGGCAACAGCCTGGTCGCTGAAGCAGGTGCCCTGCAGTGTTTAGAGCTTGATCAGACATCGAAGATGCCAAGGTCATCCACCACATCCTGGATCATCACTAGTTTTCCTGACTTTTGTCTTGCCACTGTACTTCAGTGACTCAGGAAGAGAGTGGGTCTGTCAACTCTGTCCCACTTAAATCCAATTCATGGGCAAGACAAGATAAGACCTATGATGTCATTAGTGTTTTTTTCTGTATCTAGGAAGAACAACAATACCTTACTATATCCATTTAACAAAACTTTAAAGGAGCCGGGAAGACTTTTCTTTTCAGCTTCTCCAATCCCCTACATAAAATGACCCACAAGAATTCTAAAATGGTTTGTAGAGTTGTGACCCATACCCTACTAATTTTGTCCCTAGTTCTCTCTAACTTTTTAATGCATTCCTTCCAACAATAAAATCACTGGTTTTTCTCCCACTATTTAATAATCCCATGATATCATCTATAGTTTTATTTATCTAATTTGACAGTTAAATTAGATTTATCTCTTCATCCTGGGGGAAGGGAAGAAGAATGATTTTGAGAATCTCTTAAAGCACTGAGTCAGCCACTCATTTATCACTATTAAAGGAAATCATGTTGAACAGAAAGAGAATAGCTTGGAGAGACTCTAGTAAAATAAACATTATCATTAAGAATCTAACATTATTTAGTGTCTTGTAAATAGAGGAAGGAGATTAGTACTGGCAACGTAAGTATGACACAATTCCTGCCTTCACAGGGTTTATAATCCAATGGAATATATAAAAGGTGAGATAACATCATAATATTTCACTGTTACAAGGACAGCACTTAATATTGTGGAAGTCATTCCATTGAAAAAGACAGTTTTGCAAACCTTTTGGAATATATTTGTGAGTCATGAATAATTTTGTTTTCAAAGGGGAGGACATATGCAAAGATAATCTAATGTGCAATAACTTTGAAAATCCTTCTTGCTGTTCTGATTGCTTATTGACATTGGGCACTTTAAGTAAATACTTAAGTACTATTAACTGAGTAAAACTTTCTTTCCTTCTCTGCACTCTTTTCCTCTCCCCATTTCCTCCTCCTCCTCCTCCTCCTCCTCCTCCTTCTCCTCCTCCTCCTCCTTCTCCTCCTCCTCCTCCTCCTCCTCCTCCTCCTTTTCCTCCTCCTCCTCCTTCTCCTCCTCCTCCTCCTCCTCCTTCTCCTCCTCCTCCTCCTCCTCCTCCTTCTCCTCCTCCTTCTTCTCTCTCTCTCTCTCTCTCTCACACACACAAACACACATATACACACACACATTTTCTTATAATCAAATGTATGTGAAGACAACTGCATTTTAATGATTATCATTTTGTTGACCACAATATAATGATCTTCTCCCTGTCCTTCCTTGTTCTACTCTCCTTCCCCTTCTCTTCTTCCCTCTCCCCCTCCCCCCCACAGCCTTTCTCTTATAACTTGGCACAATCTTTCTTTCTAACAGGAACTTTAAATTTGAGATCTATTAACAGTGCATACATTATTTATTAACTTACATCAGGGGTAATTTTACAATTGGCAGACATCAGAAAACTGAAGAAAATTAACATACCACCTCCACTGTGTACATTATCTACTTTCTCAGCAGTTTGTTTCCTAAGAGAATTTATTTTCCTATTAAAAGGCAGTCTCCATTTTCTTCAGTTGGACATGGAAAGATAACAAATGGCTTAATTCATTCACAATTTCCCCTTTGCACATGCAGCAATCACTTGTGCATTAGCATGAAGACTTTGACAAACTACATTCACATTAATCTGTAAATGCAATTCAGGTTCAAGCACAAAGTTATTAAAATCTACTTTTGTGGACAAGGTTCCTGAGAAAGCAGGTGTGTTGTGTACATTTTGGCAAAAGGTTGGGAATGAGAAAATCCAAATCCAATTACTAGAAGAATTTCTTCTTTTAAAGTCTTTTAAAGAATTGCATGGCTTCTTACTCCTGTGATATCTATTTGCTCTGAGTACTGTTCCCAATGTCTAGCACCTACAAGTATCATTTCTTGCCTAAAGTTCATGTTACTACTCCTTAGGGAGAAGTAAGCAATGCTGACATTTGACTTTTCATGTAGTGAAACTGACAGGTATCTGCAACAAGCTGTTTATCACTGTATGTGAGTAGGGAGAGAGTCAGTAGGAAAGTTAGGAAGAGGAGAAGGAAAAATGGTCAAATGAGATGAGTGGGGAATAAAGCAAAGATAAATTCTGCCTAGAAAGACTGGATGGTCATCTAATTACAAATCATTTATATTTGGATAATCAAAATCTTAAAAGGAATAGAACGGCTACTCCTACCCTAGGAAGAAGACATGGAATGTGAATCCCATTTAATCATAATAGACTAGCAAAAAAAATGTTTTATTAATTTGACAGGGACCCACCTGAGCTAGACATGCAAATGTGCTCAGGCATCTCTCTTCCATGATCCTTGGTATAAAAATAGATTACTTCATCTCATTTTTGTTGATTGCAATTACTTAGGTATTAAAAAGATGTGAATATAGTATAAATGTTTAGAGTATATATGAACTCTTTGTGACTAGATAATAGTAGAAAATGAAAACGGCTTTAGGAAAGCAGCAGAAGAGATCTGGTCTTCCAGGTGCAATTTACACTTTAGATGTTTACTTGTAAATGTCTTCATGATTCACAGGGCTTTGGGGAAGCTGGTTTCCTTAGCAATTTCATTTCTCTCTCTGATCCTGTCTGGCAGCTGAAATGTGCTTGGCAACACCTGCTGAGAGATGCTAGTTTAAAAATCCAAGGGACTGAAGGTGGGTTTTAGGGTACTGCCCTTCTAGGGCATTCATTTTTCTTTCTCTTTTGTCAGAGAGAGCTCCACTCTTTCAAGAAATCATCCTCATTGTCTGAATATTTATGGAAACCTAACTATAAATCCAGAAATGTTTCTACTTTATATGTGGCCTTACAGACCACCCCTGTACAAAGTACTAAGAACACAAAGACCAAATAAGGATTGTGGACTGATAAATTAATGTTATAAAAGGGTATACATTTAATGTTTAAATATTACAGATTAATTTTTCACACATATGCATGTACTCCACCAAGTCCTAGACAAAAAATTATGCCAAATAATGCCAAATGAAAATTCTCCACGCAGATTTTTAACATCATAATAGACAATGAAATTCAAGATAGCAATTTATAGATGACTTTTCATTCAATCACAACAGTCAATAAGCACTGCGTAAGTGTCTTCTGTGTGCAGAGCATGGTGCTAGGAGGAGATTAAAAGACGGTCCCTGTCTTAATGGAAGTTACAGTGTAGTAGTGATATATAACACATACGTAAATAGGCATAGTCCAAAATAATACTTGAAAATTATATTTAATGGGTATAAAAATGTTTCATGTGAAGTGAAAGGAAATTGTTAATCACTGAGGAAACTGGGAAGGATTTGTTTCTTCACAGAGAAGGTGGCATTTGAATTGGGCTTTATCGTATGAGAGAAGTTCAATGGAAATAGAGAGGAGAAATAGTTGCAAAAGATATTATATTGATTGATTCAAGAGGTCTTAATTAGTAATTGGTTCTGAGTCATAAGGGACTGAGAAGAGGCAAAGATAACATCATAAGTTTTTAACAATAAAAATGTGTTTCAAAGGGCAATAAAAAAGCATGCAAATGGGAAATCAACTTGAAGTCACCTCAAGATATCTTCATTGATATTTTGGATATTTTTATGGCTATCATAGATATCATATAATAGATATTCTTTTGAAAGCAGTTAGTTATACTCAAACTATTAGAAATTTAATATACTCACCTCTGTCCACTATGTGGCCCAAACTCTTTTGTCTGCTTGCTCACTCTGACCACCTATGCATTTCTCTCAATCCCTTATCTCACATCTGTTAGCTCAGCCCTAGTGGGAGATCTGAACAGTGCCTCTCCACAACCCTGGACTTAGAGAGGTGGGGCCTAAACATGCTCCCAAACCCTATGATTTCATTGCTGAACCCAGGACAGATAAACCTTGTCCACAAACACCTATATATGGCTTATCAACCTTAGGTTTTCTAATAATCCTCTTGAAGGGGTGACTGGACTATTTTAAATTATAAACAACGTGTATTTTACTAGTTTACTAGGTTTCAAGGGTAGTATTTTTTATTCAATATGTACATGTAGAATATCACCTGAATCCTTTGTTTATTCTGAGGATTACATTATAGTAACACCCAGATTGTCTAGCAAGCTTGGTCATCCATTGTTCAATAACTGGAGTATGTACAGACAGGTCTCATGTACAGTTTGAGAGGATTTTCTCATGAGTCTAAAAAAATTATTTTAATTTAAAGAATGTTTTCTTGTCACTTTTCGTATAAAAGACATAAATTGTCATTATCACTTGACTAAAAGGTCCATGCATTTTATCTGTTTGTATTTCTTGCTCTCAACCTGTTCCAATGTAAGTTTCCTTACTTAATCACCTCCTTTAAATTAGTGTAAGAGAAAATGCCATTAACCTTAGAAGGAAGGGGAAATAAATAGGAACAGCTAATTTGTGGGACAACTAGATGTCACGGTAGATAGAGTGCCAAGCCTGAAATCAGGAAAATGAGTCTTCCTGAATTCAAAACTGGCATCAGCCACTAACTATGTGATCTTAGACAAGTCACTTAACCCTGTTTGCCTCAGTTTCCTCACTGATAAAATGAGTTGGAGAAGGAAATGGTCAAAGCAATCCAGTATTTTTTTTTTGCTTTTTAGAGGGGGGAGGGCAAGGAAGTTGGGGTTGAGTGACTTGCCTAAGGTCACAGACCTAGTAAGTGTTAAGTGTCTGAGGCTAGATTTGAATCCAGGTCCTCCTGACTCCAGGGCTGTTGCTCTATTCAGTGCACAACCTAGCTGCCCACACTCCAGTATCTTTGCCAAGAACACAGTCAGACATGCTTGAAAATGACCAAACGAGAATGATAAATTCATAGAGGAGCACACATGAAAAGTTTTTGCTCTCTCAAAGGCTACTTCAGTTTGAATTGATGGAATATGTGCAAAAGCCCTCCAATGTCTGTGATCAACTTGACATGATTTTAAAAAAATTATATTTTAATCTAATTAGTTCTAGAAAGGTCCTTGAGAAATTATTGAATCAATTTTCTTCATGTTATCATGTCAGGTCATCCCAGATCCACGGTTGCTGACTTTTTGGAGCTGCGATATCATCTCGTGCTTCTTTTGATTTCATGGAATATAACTCACCCAAAAAAGTGATCTATAGAATGTTTAAAACTTTGTATCATTAAAGAGAAGTAAAATTAATTTTGTCTCGAGAATTGAGATTAATAATTGACATAGGTTATACTTGGATGAATAAACCCTGGCACTTATTCACTTATACAATACTGTTCCATTATTCAAAGACTTCAATCAATTAATCATACAACAAGCATTTATTAATGACCTAATACATGTCAGGCACTATGTTAGGAACTGTGAATATTAAGACAAGAATTTAAAGAATCTGTGTGTGTGCGTACACACACATATACATACATACATACATACATACATATACACACACACTCATACACACATATATATTTATATTATATACATACATATATATAAACATATTACAGTGAACTTTAGTAGTATTGGGCGTGTCATACTAGTATCATGGGGGTGGAGGGGTACGGGGAGTTCAGAAAATGTCAGGTGAGCGGAGCTTTGAGGAAAATGAGAAATCCTGTGAAGAGGAAATGAAGAGGGAGTAAATTATTGGAGTTCTGGGGGACAGGTTATGCAAAGGCACCAAGATGTGAATAGGTGAGAGACAGTAAAAAGATTAATTTCACTTTCTTATAATTTGGCCAACAAAAAGTATATAAAGGGCAATATATAATAAACATACAATAAATTATTTCTGGTAAGAGAGGACAGTGTCAGATTGTGAAGTTGTTCTGGTCTAGGCCTGACTCAGGTTAATCCTTAGGAGTTTAAGTCTGATACTGGAATAAAATGAAATACTTTCAGCTTGCTTAATATATAATAAAAATATATTATATACCAATAGCCAGGAAATTAGGTAGAACACTCTGCCTTCCGAGTAGAATAGGGAGAAATCTGAAGTGAAGAAAACAATTAGGTGGCTAATGCAATATTTCAGGTGAGAGGGCTGAAGAGGGCCTTGAATTAGGATGGTGTTCTGTGAACAGCAATGGAAATGGATTATAAGGTTTAAGGCAGTACAATTTAAAAATTTTTTTCTTTTTTTTAAATTTAAATTTATTTACTTTTAGTTTACAAGATTTAGTTCTATAATCCCTCGAGTTTCAAATTTTCTCCCCTCCCTCTCCTTCCCCCATGGCAGCATGCGATCAAGTATAGGATCTGCAAATGCTTTCACATTGGACATTAGTCTGGTTGTATAGAAGGGTTGTAAACAATGGAGTGAAAAATGGGAAAAAAGAAAGAAAACCAAACATGGAAAAGAATGACAACATGTAGATTGTTTCAGTCTCCATTTAAACTCTGTTCTTTCTAGATCGTTCTCTGAATGTAGATATCTCCTTCCATCCTGAGACTCAATAGAGTTGTTTTATAACTGCATTGCTGAGAAGAGTCCAGGTTATCAAAGCTGGTCATCACACAATGTCTGTGACTGTGTCCAAATTTTTCCTGGTTCAGCTTTTCTCACTTAGCATCAGTTTATTTAAGCCTCTCCAGGTAAATATGAAGTCCATCTCCTCCTCATTTCTTATAGCCCAATAGTATTCCATATTAGTATTCATATACCACAAGTTGTTTAGCCATTCCCCAATTGGTAGCGATCCCCTTAATTTACAGTTTTTTGCCACCACAAAGGGAGCTGCAATAAATATTTTTATACATATGGGTCTCCCTCCCACTTCTGTCATCTCTTTGGGATACAACTCCAGAAATGGTATTTCTGGGTCAAAGAGCATATAAACATTTTTTTTCAACTGATTAGATGTGTGAAATGAGAATAAGGAATTGAGCATAATGCCAAGGTTGATCAATGTGCTAGTAGTTGGTGAGCTGGTGTCAAAACAGTCTTGGTAGAAAGAATTTCAGACTGTCTTAGTAGGATCAGTGTTTGAGATGAGCTCTGCATTCTAGGAGTAAGTGTTAAATAATTTCCAGTGAAGAGTAGAGACTGGGAATGTCATTGCATTTGTTGTGACGTTCCTCCTATACCATCATTATAGTATTAGGGGAGGGAGAGTACTTCATGAGTGTTTTAACTTCTTCAAAATGTAAGGCTTGGTTTTTCTAGGCTTGCTACTCAGAATAAAGTTGTTGCTACAATTTTGCCAGCTTCATCCTTTTGTTTGTCCTTCATTTTCCACGAGGACCATGCCGTGAGGAAAGTGATGCCATGACATGCAAGTGAATTTGATTTAAGTGAGGGAGGACTATGCAAAGTCACCAGGCTCAGTTTTGCTTCCAGAATCATTTGGGTTCAGTGGCTAGATGTAGATTTGGACAACTGGAGATGGCCCAGGATACAGTGGGGAGCCTTGGTCTTTTTAAGCTAAGGTCTTTAACAGGTCACAGTTTGGCTGAGGCAGTGCTCATGCAGTAATTAAGGCTTAATAAAATGAGGCAAAGAATGGCTGCTTTAAAAAAAAAACTGATCTGGGAGGCAAAGACCCGGAGGGTTTCTGACGAAAACAGAAACAATTCTCATTTCCATTCATCCTGAGCCAATTGTTCCCTTTTGGGGTCTATGTTGATTTCACAGGCAGAAAGTGAATTGCTGTCTCTGATAAAGGCCTCATTCTGAAAATATATAGGGAATTAAGTGAAATTTATAATACTACAAGTCATTCCCCAATTGATAAATGATTAAAGGATATGAACAGGTAATTTACAGAGGTAGAAATTAAAGATAACTTAAAGCATAAGGAAAAATGCTCTAAATCACTATTGATTCAAAAAATGCAAATTAAAACAACTTTGAGGTACCATATTTCACCAGTCAGATTGGCTAAGATGACAAAACAGGAAAATGACAAGTGCTGGACAGGATGTGGAAAAATTGGAACTCTAATGCATTGTTGGTGGAGCTGTGAACTGATACAACCATTCTGGAGGGCAATCTGGAACTATACCTAAAGGGCTATAAATAATTGCATGCCCTTTGATCCAGTAATACCACTTTTGGGGTTGTATCCCAAAGAGATCACAGAAGTGGGAAAAGGTCCCATATGTACAAAAATATTTATTGCAGCTTTCTTTGCGGTGGCAAAAAATTGGTAATTTAGAGGATGCCCATCAATTGGGGAACTGCTGAACAAGTTATGGTATATGAATGTAATGGAACACTATTGTGTTATAAGAAATGGGAAGGAGATGGACTTCATAATTACCTGGAGAGGCTTATACGAATTCATGCTAAGGGAGAAGAGCAGAAGCAGGAAAAATTTGTACAGTCACAGATACATCATTTGTGTGACGACCAACCTTGAAAAACTGGACTCTTCTCAGCAATCCACAGTTAAAAGACAACTCTACAAGTCTCAGGATGGAAGATGTCTACATTCATAGAAAGATCAAGAAAGACCAGAGTTTAAATGAAGACTGAAGCAATACAAGCTATCGTTCTTTTCTGTTTGGTTTTGTTTCTCTTTTCCCATTGTTCATTTCATTGGCCACAACACTTATACAACCTGACTACTGTACAATGTGAAAGAGTTTGCAGATCCAATACATGATTGTATGCCACCATGATGGGGGTGGAGGGTGGGGAGGAAGAGGAGAAAAATCAGAAACTCAAGTGATTCTGGAACTGAATCTTGTAAACTAAAAGTAAACAAACAAGTCAATAAATAAAATTTACAAAAAAGAAAGTGAATTGATAAGAATGAATGCAATGTGAACGAATGTTATTGTGTCTTTGTTAATCTTTTTCTTCCCAGGAACAGAAACTGTGAAGAACTTCAGGTGGGCTATACACTGTGAGCTTCAATATGGAACAGGAACTGGACAAGGAACTGAGAGCTCTCTGCCTTTGAACTCAGGTAACAGCTGGGCAGATTGGGCAGGAGTTGGGACAATGGAAAAGGAACAATGGATGCTGAGAACCAACCTCAAGTCAAGATGAAAAGATCTCTCCTTAGGTGTTTAATGCAAACTGAGAAGATCATGATTTACTGTGGTCTAGGGGTGGGAGGACTTTGTACTCTATATTCTATACTCTTCAGGATGATTGAATTAAGGATTGGAAACTCATTTCCAATTAAGAAGAAAGAGGACTTTTTGACTGAGAGATTAAGACAGTGTGACCTAGGGATGGAGAACTCTGATCTTTATACTCAGTGTCCATGAGGAAGCTTGCCTCCTTACAATGATTGAGTTAAGTTCCTACTGAATGTTATCTTTTGCTTACAACTACGTGATCACTTTAGTGAAAACTCTGTGGCCATTTTAGTGATAAGTTGTTATGTCATAACATTGTGAATGTTGTACTTTGATTTCTGTGAATGTTTTGCCTTAATTTACTGATGAATAAATACAGAGTCCACTATATTATGTAATCAGAACCTTAAAGCTGTTCACAGCAGCAATCCTTTGGAAGGCTGCTCATGCTTGGCTTTACAGCCATCTACCATTAATCTTCCCCCAAGCAGTTATATCATTTTACTGTAGGCCTTTCATTATGGCTCTGCCCAAAACTTTGTTGCTGGCTTAGCCCTCCTTTGTTCAGCAACTTCCCACCCTGCATCCTCCCAAAATATCTATACCCAAATCTGTTACACCCTTGAACTGGCCTAGCCCACCATTGTCTCCAGGGAGTCTCCAGCAACTTTCCACCCTTAATCACTCATTACTGGAGTCTGATATCATTGACTATTCCTTAAGGCCCTTCCCTAACTCATTACTGGGGTGTGACTCCTCCTGAAGAGCCTCTTCAAACTCCTTCTCTAGACCACCTAGATTCCTCCCACAACCTTTCTGTATATCAGACACCATCTTGCCTCCATAAAAAAAGGAAGGCTGGAAAATGACCTAGCACAGGCTTACTCTGTGTCCAATGATTCTGGCCCACATGCCCAATGCAAGTGTCACAGATACTGAGGTTCCTTAAGAGTCTACCCAATATGGCAAACTTTTAATAAACTTTCCTTTTCTTTGGCTAAAAGAAGACGTGAGTTGAATTCATTCAGCAGGACCTAGCATATTTGTATTTTGGGGTCTTGAGCTCCCCTAACCCTAACCTCATCAGAGACAAGATAGGGCAATATTGTAGAGGGTCTAAGATGCTAAGATCAGCATACTGTAATTCTTTAGAAAATAAAGAGCTAGTGAATGTTTTAGACTAAAGAAATATTATGTTCCTAGCACTCTGTTAGAGAAGTTAGGGTATCATGATGAAGGATAAATTAGAAAGGAAAGCAATAGAAGGAGTATAGACCAATTTGGAGGCTAATGTTTTCCAGTGCGATTAATAAGAAATGATTCAGGGAAGATATAGTAGGAGTCTTTTTCAATATATTTCAGATGTAGAAAGACCACGACCATGGTTCTAGTTTCCACATTTTTTCAGACTCTGGAAAATTATCTAACTGTTTCTCATAACAGTTTATTAGTATTGCCATTTTTTTCTTTTACTGAACTTGTGATTTAGTTGGTGTAAGGGATTCCTGATCAGGAAATTCCATCAATCAATGAAGATGGACAACTACCCTACAACTTACAATCATAAGGTATTGCCAAGGTTTACTAAGAGGTTAAGTGACCTAATGTCACAAAACCATTATTTGATGGAGATAAGACAGGATCAGTGAGTCTTTATGACTAAAAGATTGACTCTCTATGTAATATGTCTGGATACATCTCCACTATGAGAATACTCCTTCAGAATCACACTTCTCCATGGTTTTAGGTTTTTCTAATGCTAGTATCTCTCCTGAGAGGATATTTTGCTGACTAATTACCACTGGAAAGAGTAAGAGTATTAATAAATAGGAAGTGCCTAACAGTTAGAATAATCAAGAGTGAACTATGAATTAGTAAGTTCCCAGTTACTGGGAATATCCAACCAGAGCCTAGAGAGCCACATTTCAAAGATGTAGAGGAAATTTGTCCATGAGTTAAGAGGTTGGACTAAATTATTTGAAATTCAATTCCAACTCTACAAGTTCTATGATTTGATGATGCAGATCATTCACCATTTTTCTTAATATGAAAACGATAAATCACAAATTAGAGAATTTGAGAGTTGGAAAGTAGCTTTGCAGCCAAATACGCCAATGCATGCCTGAAAGAAATCCATACTATGACAAACCCAGCAGGTCCAATCTCTCTTTCAGGACCTACAAGGAAACAGAATCTACTTTTCAAGGCAGCTCATCCCACTTGAAACAACTTTAAATACTAGGGAATTTTTAAAAATCTCAATCTTAGTCCTGAATTTACTCAGAAAATAAGATCTGACCCAGAACATTTCTCTTATTACTTGAAGATAGTTACTGTTCTTCTCTTCCTCAAGCTGAACAACTTCAGTTCCTTCAACTGATCTTCATATGACATGAAATCCAGACCCTTTACCATCCTGTTTGTTCTCCCTTGGATGAATATCCTTTAAATTATGACATAAACAATATTCCATATTAGGTATAATGATGGAACAGTATAATTATATATATATATATGTGTGTGTGTGTGTGTGTGTGTGTGTGTGTGTGTGTGTATATTTTACATTTAATTTTAAAACTTTCAATTCCAGATTCTTTCCCTTCTTCCCTCATCAACCACCCTTACTGTGAAGATACTCAGTTCAATAAGGATATACATATGTAGTTTTGCAAAACATTTCCATAGTGGACATATTGTGAAAGACTGATTATATTTCCCTCCATCCTATCCCACCCCCACTTATTCTACTTTCTACTTTGACCCTCCCATTTTTCAAAAGTGTATGCTTCTAACTACCCTCTCCTCCAGTCTTTTGAGCTCTTTGCCACAGTAAAATTCTGCTTCCAGAGAGGAGAGCTTTGTCCCAGATTGCTGGGATTTTCACAGCTGCCAGAGCTATTAGTTGGGTGCCCTCTCCATAGTCTCACAAGCCCTGGCTAACTGGTCACACACCCCAGGACCTCCACCCAAGACAGCTATCCAGATCCAAGCAGGTCAAAGCAAGTGCAATTACCTTCTGAATGGTTGCCTGGTCCCCTATGATCTGCAGGCCAGGAGCTCTGAAGCAGCTATGTGGAAGCAGCTGCATGGCCCCAGCACCTCTGTTGCTTCTTGCCTTCTTGCCCTGAGGACAGTGGCTAAACCATACTCTCAGTCCCCCTGTTCCCAAAAGTCCCACACTGACCTTTCACTTTGTCCCTGGCATTTATGGATTGATAATTCTGGAAACCACCACAGCTGCTGGTGGTCCACTCTCTAGAAGTTTTCTCCAGCCCCTGCTGGTCCGGTCTGTCCTGGGACTAAAACCACAAGCTCATGCAGGGCTGGCTTCAACTTCTAGCATGCTGTGATGGACTCTTCCTGTAGGGCTACTGGGCTTCCTTCAGTGGGAGATATTTTTCTCTCTGTCACATTGTTTGTTCTGTAGCTCTAAAATTTGTTTAGAGTCATATTTTATAAGTATTTGACGTGGTTATGGGGGGAGATCAAGGTGTTTTCCTGCTTCTACACCACCATCTTGGCTCCACCCCTTTCTTTTGTTTTTCTTTTTGAAGGGAGGAAGGCAGAGCAAATAAGGTTAAGTGAGTAGCCCAAGGTCACATGGCCAGTAAGTGTTAAGTATCTGAGGCCACATTTGAACTCAGGTCTTTCCTTCTCCAGGGCCAGTGCTCTACTCACAACACAAGCTAGCTACCGCATATATATATATGTATATTTCTTAGTGCAGCCCCAGAACACATTATATTTTTGGCTGCCGTGCCACAATGCTGACTCATATTTAGTTTAAAGTCCACTAAAACTCCAAAATCTATTTTTTTTTCTTTTGTTAAGAACAACTGTTATCTAGTCATGCCATGACCACAACATAGTAGTGAACCTATTTGTTTTGTTTGTTTCCTTGTAATTCACATATAATTTATCCCTACTGAACTGACTCATATTGGACTCCATCCAATTCATTAGCTTTTCTGGATTGTTTTGTTTTGTAGATCTTGTCCCTACCCTTCAGTATACCAGTTTTCCTTTTCATCTTTATGCAATCTGAAAATCTGATGAGTATGGCATCAGTACTTACCTAAATCCCCAATAAAGATGTTAAATAGCAAAGGACCAGACAGGTATTACTGAGTTCTCCAGGAGATATTCTGTCATGTTGACACTGACACCTGCCCTTTGAAACTAGCCATCTCTCTAATGGTTCTGAATTCATCTAATTTCATTACTAGTCCAAAGGTGTCAAAAATACAGCCTGTGGGCAGCATATAGAACACCACCATCCTTAGTGGGTCCCAAAACAGGCTAAAATGTAATTGGGAAATATTTTGAAAACTAAGTAAAAATGTTTATGATATTACATTTGAAAACTAAGTATGTGGCCTGCAGGGATCTTTCTCTATGGATTAATGGTTCTGTTTTTATGTGAACTTGACACTACTGACTGAGTCCATATCTTTTCAGCTTCTCTACAAGAATAGTCTGAAATATTTTATTTAAAAATCTTGCAAAAATTTGGCTAGACTATATTTATTGACTTCTTTTTATCTAATAATTTAGTAATCTCATCCCCCAAAAGGAAAATCAGAAATGCCCTATTCTTTTTTTGTTTATTTTTAAATTATTATTTATTTATCTTTAGTTTTCAACATTCACTTCCATAAGATTTTGAGTTCCACCTTTTCTTTCCCTCTTTCCCCTTCCCCCACCCCAAGACAATGTGTAATCCAATATAGGTTCTACTTATACATTTGTATTAAACATACTTTAACACTAGTCATGTTTAAGAATAATTAAAACCAGTGGGAGGAACTACAAGAAAGAAGAAACAAAAGAAAAAAAAAAGAGAAAATAGAATGCTCTGATCTGCTTTCAGATTCCATAGTTCTTTTTCTGGATGTGGATAACATTTTCCATTATGAGTCTTTTCTTGCACTGCTAAGAAGTAAGTGAAATAACCCATTCTTAATGAAACCATGTGGGCTATTTATAATTACTGATTTCCTTTCTAGATATTCATTAACTGTATTTTTAGTGATCTTTTCTAAAATTTTCCCAGGTATCAAAGTTAATTGATCTATCTATGGTGTGTAGTCTCAGTGCCTGACCCCCTCCTTTTTAAAACTCTGACATCTATTTTTCTCCAGTCTGTTTATTCTACTTTTTTCCACAGAATTTCCAATATTACTGACAGTAGCTCAGCAGTTAGGACTACTAGTTCTTTTATTACTCAATGATATAATTCATCTGGACCAGAGGAATTTTTCAAGTGTGAATAGGTTCTCTTTTACTTCTTTACTTAAAGTCAACTCTTTGTTAGTCACTTTTGCTGTTTCTGATGGGCCTCAGCCCAAACTGAGACCTTTTCCCTTTACCCCAAAGAATTTGAGTCCCATTGTGCATTGGCCCTAGGAAACTCCCACTTTGAACTCTCCTGAATTTTCCCACTTAATCTGGTTTTTTTCATGCCCAAATCTGTTACCCTTAACATAGCCTAGTCCTCCATTGTTTTTTACCTCAGGATTGCCTTAGGCTGCTTCCCACCCTTGATCCCATCAAACCATTCTCTTGGTTCCTGGGAATCTGACCTCTAGTCACCTCCTTATGCCCTTCATCTAAGTCATTCCAGACTACTAGAATACACTGAGATCCCTATCACAATCTTTCTGTATATAAGGTCCATCTCGTCTTCATGAATGTGCTCAGATTCAATCTAGCTCATTTAGCTGGTATTCTGTTTCCTGCTTGTCAATACACAAGTGTCCACATGCTTAGGCTCCTTAATGTGAATCTTTAATAAAGTTTGCTTTTCTTTGCCTTGAGAGAAGGCTTGAGTCAAATTGATTTGGTAGGACCCACCATGTCAGTCCCGAGTACTCCTAAACCTAAACCTCAACATTTCCAATGCAAAAGTCATAATCCCTGGCAGAGAAAACAATATCTCTGCCTTCTCTCTAATGTCATTATTATCATCCCCTTTACCCCAAGCAATGATCTGTTTGGTTCTTCTTTTTCTTTGTATTTGCTTCTACCTTCCCTCTTTAGTCTTGAGATTTAGTACTTCTGGCAACTCTTTTTTATAGGACTTTGCCAAACTCATATTTAATCCTCTTTTACCTGTCATTTTTTTTATCTTCTGAATATTCTTTTTTTTTTCTTGAATTGGTTTATGACTTCCTTGTACATCTAAATTGGTCTCTTTAAACTGATCATTTTCCCCTCAACAGTAGAATAGTTTTCCTGTTGTTTCTTCAGAATTTCCTTCTTGGATACCTTCCATCCTCAAATGAATTAATTGCTTTGTAGTATTTTAGTCAATGGGACCCTATCTCTCTTTCCTCTTAATCCTTTGGAATATTTTTTTCCCTAAACCTAAGGAATATGTTATCCTATACCTAGATTTCTTATCTTTTGTCATAAACTCAAGGACTGAGTGGTCACTTCCCTGAAGGTTCCTATAGTTTCCATCCTATTGCCTTGCTCTGTGAGTTAGATTCATGTCTAGAATATGATTTTGTTTTGTTGGTTCTTCCATATTTTGATGGGTAAAATTAGCACTAATTCAAGGCAAAATATTTTTAGCTTCACTGCTTTTGGGAGAAAGAGCTCCAGCAAAACACTGGATAATTGATTCCTCCCATCAGTACTCTATCATGCCTCTTTTCCAGGATTGTGATCTTTTGAACAAACCCTTTATCTTCAGAATTTTCTCCTCTCTCTAGGTGGTCTGTAGTACAGTCCAATGAAAAAGCCTATCTTTTTTCTCTTTCAATTGACTTAAATAACTAATGGTCCAAGCCCTAATGACATGCATAGTTAGCTTCTCATCTCTACTGGTACTGCTATTTAAAAGAAAATCTTAATGTAAAAGGAAATGAAAGGTGTAAAATTATCTGAGGAAAAAAGCTAGAAAATCTAAAAAGTATGGCCAAGAAAAAGAAATTTCCTACTTAGAAAAGGAAGATAGTTCTTGGCAACTGAGTTACTATCCTTTTCCTATAGTTCATTTTGATTCTTTCATACCTCAAGGAATGACCTATACAATTTGCCTTCTTTTTCTCTACTCCCCAGTTTATGAAGGGATACTATTTTGCACAACTGAATGGTACTATCTTTGGGTAAAATGTACTGCATTACAAAGGAACACTTTGTCAGTTACCGGAATTATATTTGAAGAGATAACATATTGTTATGTATATATTTGTATGTGTTTATAAATAAACTGACAACAATTCTCACTCTTTAATGAATGTATATACTCCTTAAACTCCCTCAGACACCCACATGTATAATTGTTTGGAAAGAATGAAAATGGAAATTATTAATCAAAGGCCAAGAGCAGTGTCTCTGGAAATCTGCTTAATGTTATGCACTAAATGAACACACATTGAAAGTGAGGATATTATTCTGTGTGTAAATATATCCTTTTATAAGTTTTAATTCGATGAAGAATCTGATGCATGTTTATCTATAATATGTATAGATTAAATACATGCACATATACACACCTTTATATGTAACACTGTATACTTGACATGAGTGTAGCTCAGAAGTTGCTTTATCATTAGGAATGAGGAAAACAGAAATAAAATGAAACCAATAAATGTCATATAGGAGAGGAAATAGAGAGAAGCACTCAAGCTGAGTTCACTTACATATTTAGTGCTGCTATAGGTTAATGTGTTAGAGAAATACCAAACAGCCCATTAAATGGAATATGACTGTCATTTCTATATTAGAACACTGGGGAATTATCTTTTTTTCTACTGATGGAGCCCAGAATCATGAAGAAAATCTTCCAATGATGATGAGGTGAAATGATATTTTTATTAATTATTTTAATCCTATTTGTCCTCAGGTACCAAGATTTGTTTTGCTTAAGAGATGCAAGAGGACAGTCTAATTATTGTAGTTAATAATAATCAGATTTCCTAGAGAAGAATGATTAAATGTAGGCATGAGAAATATTCATTTTTTCTGTGTGCATTTTTGTTGTTTTTTTTCTGTGATTACTTGAATAGTGAAGCATCTTTCAGTGCCTACTATGTATTAGGCATTATGATAAATCATGAAAATACAAAAAAGGAAACAGATGGCCCCCGCTTTCAAGGAACTCACAATATAATTAGGAGACAACATATAAATGACTATGTATGAACAAGATATAGGGAGTATAAATAGGTAATAATAGAATTATTAAATGACTAATGATTAAACACTAGAAGTGTCTTCTTGCAAAAGGTGATACCTAAATGACGCCAGGGAAGATTAGAGGCAGAGAAGAAGAAGAGATTTCCAGGAATTATGGACAGCCAGTGAAAATGCCCAGAGTCTTAGTATGGAATGACTTTTGTTAGGAACATCAAGAAGGAGATGGATGACAGTGTGTATGGAGGAGAGTATTTGTAAGAAGATTGGAAAGGTAGGAAATGGCCAGGTTGCAAAAGACTTTGAAATCATATGGCATTTGATCTTGGCAGTAATAAGGAGCCATTGGAATTGATCAATAGGGAAATGACATGGTCAGATTTGAGCTTAAGAAAAATCAGTTTAACAGAGGAGTGGAGAATGGACTGGAATGGAGAAAGACTTGGAATCCCTAAAGTAACCCTTGTTAGTTACTCCAAAATCAATAAAACTCGAGGGATAGTGTTTTAACCCACAGTTCAGAAATTCTATTTCCACTGATTCTCTTCCAGCACTATTCCTTCAAAAGAGTAGGTGCATAATTAATCCCTGTTGAACTGAATTGAATTGAACCAAACCAGAATAAAATGTTACTTGACAGAAAGGCAAAATACATTTCATTGCATTAAAAACAGAATATAAGGTCAACAACGAGTTGAATAAAGTAGAAAACACTTACATGACTCTTTTCCTTAATTATTTCCCAATTGTGGAAAGCGACAGGACCTTACTTCATATTTTACTCATAAAATTGAGGTCAAGAACTCTTTCTTCTCCTCCTTCCCATCTCACACCTAGAAGCCTTTGGTCACTATCTCCTTCTCTATACTTTTCTCTCATGATGAGGTGGCCCTTTTCATTGTGAAGGCTCACCCCTCTGTGTGCACAAATCATTCTATTCCGTTTGGCGTCTCTAAGAAATTTCCTCCTCTATCATTCCCACTCTCTCACTTTAATCTTTACCTCTCTACTGGGTGCTCTCTACTGCCTACAATTATGTCCATATCTTATCTAGCATCACAAATCTCTCATTGATCGTTCTGTCCTTGCTTCCTATCATCCCATATCTCTCTTCCCCTTTTGTGGTTAAACTCCTAAGAAGGTATCTACACTAGGTGCCCCCAACTTCCTCTTCTTGCAGTCTCTTTTTAGCTCCCTAAAATCTGACTTCTGAACCTTACTGAAGTATAATTACTCACACCAAAGTTACTAGCCATCTCTTAATTGCCAAATATAGCCTTTCCTTAATCTTTCAGATTTATTTATTTTTTGTTTGTTTAACCATGATAAACTTTATTAAGTATTTACCGTGAGCCCTCTGTCCTCGTCACATCCCTGTGCCATATGTTGCCTCCACCAGTCAAGTGCCGCTGTCAGGAAGCTCTGATTCTCCTGAAATAGAAAATGTTTTCCAAACTCGCAAACTTGCAAACCCTCGCTCCGCTTCTGTCAGGGTGTTCACTCTTCAGTGCCTTCAGCTGCATCAGTCACAACCAAAAGAACCATCCAGGGCCCTCCGTCCTCAGAGTAGATTTGTGAAGGAGAAGCTAAGTATGGTGCTCACAACTACCATCCTTTACCAGTAGCCCTGGAAAGAGGAAAAAGCATTTATGTATGGGATATGGAAGGCAGAAAATATTTTTGACTTCCTGAGTGCCTACAGTGCAGTGAACCAAGGCCATTGTCACCCCAAAATTGTGGATACCCTGAAACGTCAAGTTGATAAATTAGCCTTAACTTCTAGAGCCTTGTATAACAATGTACTTGGTGAATATGAGGAGTATACCAGGAAGCTGTTCAACTACAACCAAGTTCTGCCGATTAATACAGAAGTAGGAGCTGGAGAAATTGCCTGCAAATTAGCTCAAAAATAGGCATACAGTGTGAAAGGCATTCAGAAGTACAATGCAAATATTATTTTTGTAGCTGTAAACTTCTGGGGCTGAACATTATCTACTATCTCTAGTTCAACTGACCCATCAAGTTATGAAGGCTTTGGGACATTTATGCCAGGATTTGTGATCATCCCCTATAATGACCTACCTGCTCTTGAGCTAGCTCTCCAGGATCCCGACTTGGCTGCTTTCATGGTGGAGCCCATTCAGGGGGAAGCTGGTGTTGTCCCTGATCTGGGCTATCTCTCTGGAGCCAGAGAGCTCTGCACCAAGTTCCAGGTTCTCTTCATTGGTGATGAAATACAGATGGGATTAAGGAGAACTGGGAGGTGGCTGGCTGTTGATCATGAAAATATCAGGCCTAACATCATCCTCTTTGGAAAGGCACTTTCTGGTGGTTTGTACCCTGTATCAGCTGTGTTATGTGATGATGAAATTATGCTGACCATTAAGTCTGGGGACCATGGATCAATTTATGGAGGCAATCCCCTGCCCTGCCGGGTGGCCATGGCATCCCTGGAGATTTTGGAAGAGGATTAACTGGCCAAAAATTCAGACGTGATGGGGAACATCTTGAGGAAGGAACTGATGATGAAACTGCCTTCTGACGTTTTAACTGCTGTGAGAGGAAAAGGGCTGTTAAATGCCATTGTTATCAGAGAAACGAAGATTGTGATGCTTGGAAAGTGAGTTTGTGGTTCGTGACAATGGACTTATGGCAAAACCCACCCATGGGGATATCATTAGGCTAGCACCACCCCTCGTGATCAAGGAAGAGGAAATCTGTGAGTCAGTAAAAATTATCAACAAGACTATTTTGTCTTTCTGAAGATTTTTCATTTTCCATTGTGTCCAGTAGCTGGTTCAATGCAAGTGGTGTGTTTATGTGCTGAAAGCCTCTGCTCCCTGAGCAAGCATGATCGACTCCCATGTGTCTTAAAGAACTTTTTTTAAAATTTCATCTAGAATAGAGCACAAATTGTATCACCTGCAGTTTGCTGTTTACTGTAACTGAGAGATTCTAGTCAATTAACCGCATTGTCTTCTTTCTAAGCTAAATGGCTTAATAAGCCAAATAACAATTCATATGTTGACATTTTTTTAAATTGCTGGAAGTATTGGCCACCGAGCCTGAAATGCAATGTATGTATGCATTTTTATAATTTTGTCTTTTTAGAAAGGTATGAAAAACTTCTGTATTTGAAACATGAAAGATTTGCTTACTTTAAAGTGAATCAGCCAAGTCCAGTAGCACATGCCTACAGGGATGTTTGGTCATGAACTTGTTCGTCTGATGGTAAAATGGGACTTGAGTGCAGGAGTTGGCTGGAGGATGCTGGCGTGTGTGGGCCTGGGTCTGACTGGACTTGAACACTGCATCATTGCTTGGCATTCCCATCTCTTTATTTTTGTGTTTGACTCTAAAGCAGTGTTGGGAATGACCTGCTATAATCTGCCATTCTACAACTGTTCCCTTTTCCGAAGCTTCAAAATTTTGTTTATCCTAAAATAAAGCCTTTATTTAAGCTGAAAAAAAGTACCTACTGTGAGCCACACCAACAGTACTGTTTCCAAAGGTCTTTCCGAATCAAAAGGAGAATTTCTTGGTTACCTAAACTATTTGTCAAATGAGAAATGAGAAAGTACTTAAAAAACATTTAGCACTGAGTCTGCCACTTATGCAAATTCTTGTTCTTTTCCCCCCACTTATGAAAAACAAATAAAACCATGCGCCCCCCCAAACAACAACAGCAACAAAACAAAGATGAATATCAAAAACTTGGCCTCTTTAGTATCATCTGGTTTCAAGTCATAGAATTCACACTATTGGGATCCTGACTGGAGTTCTCTATGTAAATTTGGCGAGGCACATATCTGCTTTCCTCAGGAACAACACTGAAGTTTTCATTCTAGAAACTTCTAGAAATTGTAGAAGTTTTCATCTCCAGATCTCCATAGGCTTGGAGAAATATAGTGTTCAGTGTTTCAAGTGCTCAAAGTCTCTCTGAACATTTTAGAATGTTAGATTTGTGAGTTCTAGGGTGGGTACTTCGTCCTGGAGCCAGGATGATAACATTTGGCAATTTTCAAAGAGGTGTGCCAGTCATTTTCAATAAATAGTGCTCCCAGAGGAAAAAGTCCCTTCATCTTTAATAGTCTTCTCTCTTATTCTATGTATAAGTGAAGCTGGTAAGTGGGTCCCTTTTAATGCTTTTTTTTTTGAGTCTTTTGTTTGAATGTAAAATTTTCTATTCAGCTCTAGTCTTTTCATCACTTGTGCTTGAAAGTGTTCTATTTCATTAACAATCGTTTTTTTTCCCTGAAACATTATACTTAGTTTTGCTGAATAGGTGATTCTTGGTTTTAATCTTAGTTCCTTCGCCCTCCAGAATGTTCCAAGCCCTCTGATCCTTTAATGTAGAAAATGTTAAACCTTGTGTGATATTGACTGTGGCTCCATGATATTTGACTTGTTTCTTTCTGATTACAATTGTATCTACTTGACCTGGGAGTTTTGGAATGTGGCTATAATATTCCTGGGAGTTTTCCTTTTGGGATTTCTTTTAGGAGATGGTTAGTGAATTCTTTCAATTTCCATTTTAACCTCTGAATCTAAGATACAGGAGAAATTTTCCTTTATAATTTTTTGCAATATGATGACTAAGCTCAGTTTTCTTTTTTTAAATCACAGCTTTCAGGTACTCCAAAAATTCTTAAATCATCTCTCCTCAATGTATTTTCCAGGCCTGTTGTTTTCCTAAAAATAAATTACACATTTTATTTCTTTTTTTTTAACTTTGTTTTATTGTTTCTTTATTCTTCGTGGAGCCACTGGTTTCTACTTCCCTATTCTGATTTTTAAGAACAATTTTTTTTCTGTAAGCCTTTGTACATTGGTGGAAAGTAATATTATATTAATAACCAATTATTAAATTGTGATACATCTCTTTTCTTTTGGTCAAGACTTTATTCCTGAAAAGGCCAGGGAATCTCTGAAGGGAGTGAGTAAATAATGTGGTCTTTCCTGGCCCCCAAGGCATCTGCTCCTTAGTTTGGGATGGATTCCACCAAAATGGGACCAACCTTCTGAGTAAACCTCTATTTACTCTATAAACAGGAATCAGTTTGAGTTAGACATTCCCCTAAGGAATATGAACTTTGTCATTGTTCTTTTCATTAAAATTTGGGGTGACCTGGTCTACAAAGGGAAAAACAACCCCATGAAAACCTGATTGAAATGGCCTGTGTTTTTCACATTAAGATTGCTAGCAACTCACATTCCACAGGAGTCAGGTAGAGGTAGGGCTGGCCGCATCTAAGGGCCAGCACACTGCCCTCTCTTCTCCCAAACACAGGCAGGATGTGAGAACTCTTAGCTGACCTCCTCATTAAAGTGGTCCATGAGTCCCATTTGCTAGGAGAGGTCCCAATGATGTACTGCCAGACCAATAAGAATGAAGAAATACTTAGGTAAAAAGGACTCTGCTACCCCAAACTCAGGGTCATACACATAAGTGGGGGCATGTCATTGAGCTGATTTTTTTATGAATAGATTGATTTCATGACTTTATTAATAAATGAGAAATGACCTCATGTTATCTATTTGCTAAATTCCTCCATGTTACAACCTCTTTTTTTTTCCCTGTTTGACCAATTCTGCTTTTAAAGGAGTTCTTTCTTTTATCCAGTTGTTGTGCCTCTTTTATCATTTAGGACAATTCTGTTTTCTGAGGTATAATTTTTTTTTCAATTTTTTGGTGCCTCTTTTATCAAAGCTGTTAATTCTCTTTTCATAATTTTCTTGTATCACTCTGGTTATTTTTCCCATTTTTCTCTGTACCACTCATCACTATCTTCAGCTCTTCAAGGAATTCTTGTTGGGCTTCTATGTAACTCTTTTTTTTTCTTTGAGGCTTTGCTTATTGTTTTTATATTGTTTTCTTCTGTATTTGTTTCTTGGTCTTCTCTGCCACCCCAGTAGTAGGTCAAGTTCTTTTGTTGCTGTTGTGGTTGATTTTTGCTCACTTTCCCCAGTCTGTTTCTTGACTTTGAATATTTTTTTAAGCTGGGTTCTGCTCACCTGCCAGTGGGGTGTTATTGTCCCAAGCTTCACGATTTTTCATGCTGCTGTTTTCAGAGCTAATTTTGGGAGTCTGCAAGTGTTTGATGCTTTCAAAGTGGTGTGATCTATGGAGAGTTGTGTCCACTGTTCTCTTGGTCTGCACCCTGGGAAGGATGTAAAGCACCCTTACTTCCCAAGTCTCAAGTACCAACACTCTTATTGACCATGGAACTGTTACTAGGTCTCCTGTTCTCCTGATACTTCAAGCACTTGTGCTCCTCTTGGCCTTGGAACTGAGACTAGGACCCTTGCTCCCATGGGACTGATCACAAGTCCTCCTCACTTCCCAGGAACTGTGACCCAAAACTGTGTATGGGCAATAGAGTTGCCAATCAGTGTCATGCATACCCAGTGCCAGCAATGGGTTCCATTAATCTCTTTCTGACCAGCTGTCCAACCCACATACCATCTCTTGGTATAAAGAAACTGAGTGATAAATTGAAAATGTTTAAGTAGTGAGAGAAGAGGAAGTAGAAGAAATGAGTATAAACAAGTGGGTTTTGTTGTTGGTTTTTCTATATGAGTTTCGCTGAGGAAGATAGATGGATAGATAGATGGATAGATAGATTGATAGATAGATAGATAGATAGATAGATAGATAGATAGATAGATAGATAGATAGATAGATATAGGGCAATAGTTTGGGAGATAGTAGTATCTAGTGAAGGATGAAGGAAATTTAGGCTTGTTTATAATCTGTAAGACAAAAAAAAAGCAGATAAGAAGAAATCAAAGATTAGTGAGAAAGGAGAGAAGTGAGGGGACAATTTCCTGCAGTTGACCAGAGAGGATGGTATCAAAGACTACTGTACAGAGACTGGCTTCGTACAGGAGAAGGCCTACTTTCTTATCAAACACTGAAGTGAAGACAGATACACTATAGGGGAAAAGGATAAGAAGATGTGAGTTGAAAAGGGGAGAATAGTGTGAATGATTCCTATTTTCAAAATATGAAAACAGATTCTCATGAGGAAAAGAGGAAAGGGGTAGAGAACATGTGTGAATCTTGAGGATAGAAAAGAAAGTTCTGAAAAGAGTCTGTGGCCCTGGGATATGGAATCAATTATAGAAGAGGAAAAAGATTGCCTTGCCTCATTGAGTATCTAGTCCATTAGATCACATAAATTTGCAGTAAATGCTTAATAAATTCTTGCTAGTTGATTGATTATGAGAGTTATTAATTTTAAATATTTATAAATTTGTCTTAAAATTTAAGATTTGAGAAACAGTAATTTTCATGAGGAATTAATGGCATTTTGTGGCAAGGAATAAGGCAAAAATTATTGCTAACATTAAGAGAAGGAAGTAACTGCTTTTTTGAGTGTCCTTTAGTGTCTAGAGAAATAATATAACATATTGGCTAGCTGCATTAACCCCTGCTTGTTTAACAGACATAGAAAAGCTTAGGTAGAGGTTGAGGGTCAGTTGTTGGCACATTCAGACATTAAATTCTGATTTACTCTGAATCATCTCAAAATTTCAAGTCCACTGATTTTCTGGCAGGAGGTGAGTGGCATGTCTCATCTTCAGTTTTCTGTATTTCTGATTGTATTGCTGAAAGTTCTTTTTCTCTGTAGTATTGCTGTCATTATATAATTAGTTCTTCTAGGACTATACACTTTGCCCTTTAAGAAAAAAAGGACAACCCATAGATTTTTTTTAATTTTCAAAATGAGAAAATTTGGTCAAATAATCTATGAGATCTCTTTATAGCATTAGATGAATTTGTTAGAATCTCATGGAGATCTGGAGAAAGAAACCTCGAGATGACCTCAGTCAAAAAGATAGTACAAAGCAAAAAAAATGCATATTTTGCTGTTTAATATCTGTTGGAATGCTGAATAAACTGATTATAATTTCAAATATACTACCTTGAAAATATTATCCTGGATAAAACTTATTTGGAATTTTAACTGTTGCTACCATGTTCATTTTGATCAATCATTCAAGCTGTGGAATATTTGTTATAAGATACTTGAGAAGTAACCAAATAAAATTTATCATTTATTCACCGAAACCAGACCAAACAACCAGACAACCCTCATTCCAGATCTCTATTTGGTTTCCAAGTTCTTCACTCAGACATGTAAAATGAAGAGCACATATGACTACAATTTTTTCTCTCATCTTTAAAATTCAATAATATATAGTTCATACCATTTGTTAAAACCTAGTTAAGAAAGCTCTCTGTCCTCTTTCTCTTTCTCCCTCCCTCCTCCTTTTCTCTCTCTCCCTCTCTCATCTCCCCATTTCCCCTCTCCATCCATCTATCTATCTATCTATCTATCTATCTATCTATCTATCTATCTATCTATCTATCTATCTATCTGTCTATATATTTATCTGTCTGTCTGTCTGTCCGTCTGTCTATCAATCAATCTACCTATGAATAATAGCTCAAATTCCTTAGAATGGAACCAGAGGCCATTAGGCTATTAAACTATTGCTGCTCCTTGAATATTCTATTAGTAATAGCAAATAGATATACAAATACCAAGTGATGCCTTGGTCTTCCCAAAGCATTACTGAGGACACAGAAAAGTCTTATCAGGCGTTTTTCCTCAGGTTTTCTCTCATCTCATTTTAATTCATGAACATTTAGGCAGTCAGCTTGAGGCAGACTTGAGATTTTTTATCGATTTGTTCACCACTGTTCATGAAGATCATTTGTACTGACCCAGTAAGGTGGTAGCTGGGACTATTAGATGAAAATGGAATTTGAACTAAAAAAAAGAAAAGAAAAAGGAGACATTTATTGGGGAGCAATTACCATATAAATAGACATTTCAAAAATCTAAAAGAGTTCTCCAAAATGGTATAATAAAAAAAAGAAACAATTCTTTTTTTTCCCTTCTTTTTCTGATGTTATTTCTGACATTTCAAGTTAGTACCCCACCTGAACAATGCATGTTTTCTCAGCATTGATCAAATAATACTTGCTGAGGTGAGAGGGTAAGTTTTCTAAAACTTTACATCATGTCTTCAAATTATGCACATTCATACACAGCATGGATACAGTGTCCTTAAAAATGCATAATTGGAAGCACAGATGAGCACTTACAAATGCAAATATACATTTACATATGCAAATGCACATCTTTCCACATTCAGATAACTGACACTACGTTCATAAGCATATTATGCAGGTATAATATAGTTGTTGTCATTCAGAAAAAGTGTACAGTTGTATTTCATTCTTTTACATGTTTAGGTATTTGTAATTGGAATCACTAAAATAGAAATGATAGAAACAAACATCAGGTGTAGGCAATTCCATGATGAAAACTTAATGCCAGAAAGGAATCTGTAATTAGCTAATTATATTCTCAGTGAACAATATTTGACCTCTTGTTTATTCTGCTGCTAAGGTACAGAGCATGAACCTATCTTTCTCACTTTTCTGAGGTTATGTCTCATTGGAAAACAAAACAAAACAAAAACAGAGATAGAAGGAAATGAAGTGTGCAAACTGGATGTCAGTGATTCCTTGCAAAGTTAGAGAATTTACTATTAAAATAAATGTCTTTATGAGGAAATAGAGATCACAAAGAACCAGCAGCACTTTGCCAAGATTTGATACCAAGAAAACATTAAGAATAACTTCATGTCCTTTTGTTTTCTTTGACAATGTTAACAGATTGTCACATCTGGGAAATGCTGTTAATACATATTTAGACCTTATCAAAGCATTTGACACATTTTTTCTGTTACTTTTATAGAAAGGATAGCCTAGGCAATAATAAAATTAGATAGATTTGATATTGATTGAATAACTAGACCTAAAGAGTAGTGATTAGCCATTCTATGTCAGTTTGGAAAGAGATCCCCAGGGACATGCCCTAGGAATCTGTTCTTGTCATTTCACTGTTTAACCTCGAATTTCCTTACCACATGACTTAAATAAAAGCACTAATGGTATGTTGAACAAATTTAAAGATGGCCCAGGGTTAGAAGGCTTAACTAACAGAAAGCACATAAGAGTCAGGATCCAGAAAAATCTATATAAACCAGAACTTTGGACTAACTGGAATAAAATATAAATTACTGGCAAAATTTAAAATCTTAGACTTGGACTCAAAAATCAGATTAATAAGATAAGCGAAGTGTGTCTTAACAACATTTAAAAACGGCAAGATAAATATGAGCCGATAGTGTGATATGGCAACCAGGAGACCTAATGCAATCTACTGTGCATTGAGATAGATAGTGCCAGAGACTAGGGAGGTAATGATCCTTTTGCATTCTGCCCTGGTCAGAGCACCTCTAAAATATTTGTTGAACTTGGGGCTAAACATTTTAGTAAAGCCATTAATAAGTTGGGGAGAAAAATTGGGATAGTGAAGAGCCTTGATATCATATGGTATTTACATAAGCTGAAAGAAGTAGGGATAAAAGAAACTTAAGGGAGGACACAATAGCTGTGTTTTCAGTATTATGGGTTCTTGGATAATAAAAAAAATAGGATTGGTCTTATTCTTATCCTTAGGGATTTGGTCCCAAAATACAGGACTAGGAGCAATGTTTAAGAATTGACTATAGGCCAATTTAATAATAGTAATAATGATAATAATGATAGTAGTAGTAGTGGTCATAATAGTGTTGGGGTCAGAGTTGGGAGAACTGGTTCAGATATGAAAAATTCACTTAGATCTTCTCTTTAGCCAACGGGAGCTTTATTGATGCAAAAGCAGACAGGGCTGAGATTTAGCAAGAAGCTAAGCAAAGGCACTGATGTAGGAAAAGGACCAGACTCATATAGACAGAAAGCTATATGCCTGTAGGATGATGATGCAGTTTTTTAGGATATATAATGGAGGCTGGATATTTAGGGAGAGGAGTAGGAAGATGGATGCCACAAGATTAGGGAGATAGGGGAAATTTTATGACCCAGGATGGGGAGGAATTCCATGGTACAGGAGAAGGGGTAAGTTATATGGTATTTCAAGGTAAGGGAAGATACGCTAGAGATCCTTCAGGTTAGAGAATAAACTAGGAGCTTGACAAAGTACTAGAAAAGCAACCAGTAATATTATTTTTAACCCTTGGGGATCTGTATCAGTTATAGTGGTAGTAGTTAGTAGTAGTAGTAGTAGTAGTAGTAGCAGCAATAAACAATTAGCATTTATATAGAGCTTTAAGGTTGTAAAATACTTTATAAATATTAACTCATTTTATTCTAACAGCCTTGGAATGTAGGTGTGATTCATATCCCCATTTTACAGATGATGATACTGAGGGAGATAGTTAAATGACTTGTCTAGGATCACATAGCTAGTGAATTTCTGAGGTCACATTTGAACTCAATTCTACCATACCAGTTTAGACTTAATAAGGGGGGTAAAAATACATATATGGAGAGAAAGAGACAGAGAGGGACAGAGACAGAGACAGTTACTTTTAATAGACTGTGTAGAGACAATGAGGATGTCTTCCAGAAAAAATCTGAGTGACCACTTGTTAAGTATGCTGTAGAAGATATTATTCCTCTTGAAGTATGGGTTGCATTATATGGACTCTTGAGAGTCCTTCCAACACTGATATGTGTTATATAAAAAAAGTATGGTATAATTCAAACAACTTGGAACTTGAATTAAAATCACAATGTCCCTTTACCAGCTGGGTGATGTGGGGGGAAATCACTTCACATTTCCTGGTTTTAATATCTTCTTCTGTAAAATGTTTTGGTTGTATTCAAAGACCTCCAGGGCCTCTTCAAACTTGCAGGATCCTTGCCTCTTTGAAATAGGATTAGGGATAAGATCAAGTTTTAGAGTATTAAGAAAATGTGAAAGAGAAAAGCATAAGGAGCAATAGAAGGAGAACCAGAGAAAAGGAGAAATCTGTCTGCCCTCAGGCTGTGTTTTCAGTGCATTACAATCTAGTCCTGTATAACAACAGCTGACTTTTCTGGGGGTAACATATCTTGTCTCTTCCTTCCTTATTCTGCCCATGGCTGCTACTCAACACCCAGAAAGGTTTTGGAGGAAAGCACTGAGATATAAATGTTGAAGAGGATTTGGGGAAATTGGGCCATTAATGCATTGTTGGTGGAATTGTGAATTGATCCAACCATTCTGTAGAGCAATTTAGCACTATACCCAAAGGGCTATGAAATTCCTCATACCCTTTGATCCAGCTATACTACCACTATGTCAGCATCCAAGAGAGATTAAAAAAAAGTAAAAAGGAAAATAATTTGTTCAAAAATATTCATAGCACCTCTTTTTGTAGTGGCAAAAATTTTGAAATTGAAGGGATGCCCATAAATTGGGCAATGGCTGAGCAAGTTGTAGAATATGATTGTAATGAAATACTGTTTTGCTGTAAGAAATGATGACCAGGATGCTATTAAAAAATTTGAAAAGACTTACATAGTGAAGCAAACAGAAGCTAGAGAACATGTTGTTTCTATTGTGCAGTCTACATTCTAGCTAGGTGGGACTACTCCTTGTAGTATGTTATAGCAATATTGTAGGATGATATAGTAAATAACTTAGCAATTCTCAGCAATATAATGATCTAAAACAATTCCAAACAACTCATGATGAAAAACACTATCCACCTCCAGGGAAAGAACTAATGAATCCTGAATGCAAATCCAAGCATGCTATTTTTCACTTTTTTTGGTTTTGTGTTTTCTTTTACAACATGATGAATATGAAATATGTTTCACATGACTACACACATGTAATGTATATCAAATTACTTGCCACCACGGGAAGAGCAGAAGGAATGGAGAGTCAGAGAATTTGGAATTCAAAATGGAAAAAAAATAATCATTGTTACATGTAATTAGAAAAATATTATTTAAAAAAAGAAAAGAAAGAAAGAATTCAGATTAATTTGGTTCCAAAGGGAGTATAAAGTAATTCAAGGGAGCTGAACTAAAATTAGTTGAAGTCTTACTCTTTTTGTGTGTGATTATTATTTTACTAATTTACTGTATGGTATGCTGAAGCAAACAAATCAGCTCCTTTCAACTAGGAGCCCAGCTTCCCATAGAATAAAAATAAAACAAACTGAAAGCTTGGGAATGTTTAGCAGGCCTTTACCTCCTAGGGCAAGTAGGTAGAAGTCTTCAGTTTCTTAAATAAATTCTGCAAAGTCCAAACTTACTGCTTCACAAATAGTGTGTAAAAGGTTTAGTGCTCTGAGGATATTTTCCATAGAGAAATAAACCCTCATTTCAAAAATAAACTTTGAAGTTGTTAGAAGCTAAAAGCAGAGTGGTCTATGAGCCAATGCTGAAACAGTGTGAGAAGACTTGTGGGTATTTTGAAACACATTTCTGGAGACTTCATTTTAAGGGAGAACAGATGCCCTTCAGAGAAAGAAAACAGAAGCTGGGGGCCCAATTTGACATTCTTCTTACTTTTGTTAAGGGGTATTAAAGTTTTGAGATGATCAGGTGGAAACTAGGTGTCATGTTTCAATCTGTCACTGAGCATATTTGAAAAAGGAAAAAAAAAGTTTCTCCTAAAAGATTTGTGGAAGTCAATGAACCAATATAATCACCATTTCCATCATTCTATGTATCTGTGTATCTATCTATGTATCTATCTATGTATCTGTCTATCTATCTATGTATCTATGTATCTATCTATCTATCTATCTATTTATCTATGTATCTGTCTATCTATCTCTCTCTCGCTATCTGTCTCTCTGTCTATCTTTCTATCTTTCTGTCTGTCTAGCTTTCTGTACACATTTTAGTTGTACATTCAGTACAGATAGACAATGACAAAGAAAAACAATGAGATCTCCTCTGTACTTCAGGATGTTACATTCTCTTTTGAGGAAGAAATATGTAAACAAAGAAGCATAATACAAGGAAGAAGTTGGAGAGAACACGAACACTGGGGAAATCAGGAAAAACTTCAAGAATAAAACAGCACTGGGGCTGAACCTTGAAAGAAGCTAAAAATTCTGAATGGTAAAGATTAATAACAAGTGACTTTAAAAGATGAGATATAGCTTCTAAATGATGACAAAGAGGTGAATGATGGAATGTCAGGGACAACTAGTAGTCCAAGCTAGCAAGAATGTAGGCTGCAGAAAAGAAAATAATTTTTAGTAACCTTAGAATGGTGATTTGGAATCATGTTGTGGTGGGCCATAAATGCCAACCTAAGGAGTCTGACTTTTCTTCTAGATACAATAAAAAGCCGTTGAAGGTTTTTGAACAATGAAGTGAGATGACAAAACTTGTTTTATCAGCAGGAAACCAATGAGGATGCTGTCACCATAGTCCAGGAGAAAAGTGAGAGGACATGGCTGAAGGCATTGGTCTTTTGAGAAGGAAGAAGGTGATGGATGAGACTGATTCTATGGAAATAGAATCGGTAGTACTTTTCTACTATTTGAATATGAGGGCAGTGAGCAAGGTAGATGAATCAGAGAATCAAAAACAATAAGGTTACAAAACTGGATCATGACTAGGAGGACAGTGATTCTATCAAGCAAAATTGAGAAGCTAGAAAGATCAAGATTGATAGTGCATTTGTAGAAAAATCAACTCCTTTTTCATGATATGAGATCTCTTATATTTGCTGTAGCTTATCTCAAATTAACTTCAGCAGGGTGTTGATGACACAAAAAACATGTCAATAAATATTTGTTTAATTTTGTTGCTAAACATGGTGTAATTTTCAAGTTTTTGTTTACCAATGAAATATTTTTAGCAGAATATTCCAATCCCAAATCCTTAGTGAGAGGATTATTCTTTTGAAAGATCAATATCTGGACAAAGGGAAAAAAAGCCACTCTTCCAGAATTTCACAAAGATTGGTGGTAATTTTATAAACTGAGTCATCATGGGCTTCTATTTTATCAGCCTATGCATGATATTTATGGTACAGACTTTTAGCCAATCCAAGAAGAGTTGTACCTTGAGTACATCTAGATATGGTATATTACTTTCAGATAGTCCAATAATTTTAAAATTACCTCTCCTGGATCTATTTTACAGGTCAGTGTTTTTTCCAATAAGATATTTCACATTGCCTTCTGTTGTTGTTTTTTTTTTTTCATCTGTTTGGATCTGTTTTATACTATCTTGATTTCTCATAAAGTCATTAGCTTCCATTTGCTCCCATATAATTTTGAAGGAATTATTCTCTTCAGTGAGTTTTTGAAATTCTTTTTCCATCTGGCAAATTTGACTTTTTAAGGCATTCTTCTCATTGACTTTTTGGGCCTCTTTTGCCATTTGAATTAGTCTCTTTTTTAAGGTGTTATTTTCTTCAGTCAGGCTGTTGATTTGCTTTTCATGATTTTCTTGTATCATTCTCATTTCACTTCTCAATTTTTCCTCCACTTCTCTTACTTGAATTTCAAAGTCCTTCTTGAGCTCCTATTCACATTTTTCTTGAAAGCTTTTAATGCAGGAGTTTTGATAAGTAGTAGGCTTTCATCTGCATTCAGATTCAATAGTTCTTTCTCTGAATGTGGATTGCATTTTCTAATATGAGACCTCTCAAATCACTGTATTCCTGAGAAGAGCTAAATCTATGAAAGATGGTTATCCTGCAATATTGGAGTTACTGTGTACAATGTTTTCCTGGTTCTGCTTACCTCAGTTAACATCAATTCATGCAACATTTTCTAGGTTTTTCTGAAGCCTGCCTACTCATCATTTCTTATAGAACAGTAGAATTCAATTACTTTAACATACCCCAACTTGTTCAGTCATTCCTCAATTGATGGGTATCCCCTCAATTTCCAATTCTTGGCTAACAAAAAAAGAAAAATAAAGTCAATTTTCTTGATCTCTCCTTTTTTTTCCAGAATTTCTAATTAGTGATTTAATTGGGGGGTTTTAATTTGTTCTTTTTCTAACTTTTGTAGTTGCATATGCCCAATTCATTTATCTCCTCTTTCTCTATTGTATTCATTTAAACGCTGAGATATAAAATTTCCCCTATGACTACTTTTGGCTGCTTCCCATTAGGTTTTGGAATATAGTCTCATTATCACTCTCTTGGATGAAGTTATTGATTGTTTCTATTATTTGTTGCTTGACCCACTCTTTCTTTAGGAATAGAGTATTTAGTTTCCAAATAATTTTTAGCTTATCTTTCCATGGGACTTTATTACATGTAGTTTTTTATTGCATCATAATCTGTAAAGAATGCCTTTTATATTTCTGCCTTTCTGCACTAAATTGTGAGGTTTTTATGCCCTAGTTCATGTTCAGTTTTTGTGTAAGTGCCATGTACTGCTAAAAAAACATGTTCCTTTCTGTACCTATTCTATTTTCTCCAGAGCTCTACAATTTCTAACTTTTCTAAGATTTTATTCACCTCCTTAACTTCTTTCTTGTTTATTTTATGGTTAGATTCTCTATTTCTGAGAATGGGAGCTTGAGATCCCCCAGTAGTACAGTTTTTCTCTCTGTTTCTTCCTGAAACTTATTTAGCTTCTGATCTAAGAATTTTTATGCTGTAGCCTCAAAATATAGCATCAAAAATTTTAGTATTTTTACATACGTTTTAGTAGGTACCATACTAACTATGGTACATATACGTTTAGTATTGATATTACTTCTTTGTGTATGAGACATTTTTGCACAATGTTTTCTCTTTTAATAAGGTCTAATTTTTTTTTCCTTTGTCTGAGATCAGGATTGCTAGCCCTGTTTTTTTTTATTTCAGTTGAAGCATAATATATTCTGCTCCAGCCCTTTACCATCACTTTATGTGTAATTTTTTTGCTTCAAATGTGCTTTTTGTAAATAAAATATTGCAGGATTGTGACTTTTAATCAACTTTGCCATCTGTTTCTGTTTTATAAGAGAATTCTTCCCATTCTTATTTCATTCACCGTTCTCATTTCTAAGTGTCTCTCTCTATCCCCTTTCCCTCTTTGTTTATACTTTTCTCTCTCTTTTCTCCCTTTCACTTCTCACTAGTGTTTTCCTTCTGATCAGCACTTTAATAACAAGCAAAGAAGTACTTATCACCTTTTTCAGCTATTTAATTATTTAGCACCTTGTTTCAGTTCAAGTTTGTTTTGAGCCTTGCCCATGATTATATCAAGTCTTTGTTAAGAAACAGAACTTGTGAAACCCACAGTGGGAGGAATTTGCTGATGCAACAGGAAGGGGAGGAACAGGGAGGAACTAATGGCCATAAATAAGGAGGAGCCCAACCTGAGAGAGAGCAGAACTGAGAAGGAGAATGGTTGTGGAGGCCAGTACTGTCTATTCTGTCTGTGTTGATTTTAGCTTGTGTTACTTTTTTAAAAAAATAAATTCACCATATGTGTGATGACCAATTCTGAAAATCTGGATGCTTCTCAGCATTGCACAGTTAAAAGACAACTGTACAAGTCTCAGGATGGAAGGAGAGGTCTACATTCAGAGAAAGATCCAGAAAGATCAGAGTTTAAAAGGAGACTGAAGCAATGCATGCTATCATTCTTTTCAATGTTTGGCTTTTGTTTCTCTTTTCTCATTGTTCACTCCATTG
>CM053594.1:160306625-160337142 GCA_028646575.1 Pseudocheirus occidentalis | reverse complement strand
ATCAGTGAATTCTTTCAAGTTATATTTTGCCCTCTGATTCTAAAATATCAGGGCAGTTTTCCTTGGGAATGTCTTGAAAAATGTTTTCTAAGTTCTTTTTTTTGATCATGGCTTTCAGGTAGTCCAATAATTTTTAAATTGCCTCTCCTAGATCTATTTTCTAGGTCAGTGATTTTTTCAAGGAGATATTTTACATTGCCTTCTATTTTTTTCATTTGCTTGGATCTATTTAATAGTATCTTGATTTCTCATGAAATCATTTGCTTCCATTTGCTCCACTCTAATTCTGATGGGAACTCTTCTCTTCAGAAAGCTTTTAACATTCTTTTTCCATTTGGCAAATTCGACTTTTTTAAGGCATTCCTCTCATTGGCTTTTTTGGCCTCTTTTACTATTTGAGTTAATCTATTCTTTAAGATGTTATTTTCTTCAGTTAGGTTGTTGACTCTTTTCATGATTTTCTTGCATTATTCTCATTTCTCTTTCCAATTTTTCCTCCACTTTTATTATTTGGCTTTCAAAATCCTTCTTAAGCTGCTCTATGGTTTGTAGGCAGTCTTCATGTTTCTTGGAAGCTTTTGGTGTGGGAATTCTGACTGGTGTCCTCCTCCCATTCCATGCTTTGATCCTTTTTGTCCCCCAAAAGGATTCTAGAATTCAATAGCTGGGAATGCATGGAAGCCGGGGGAGGTTCAGCTGCTAGAAAACACTCACCTGGGACTGTGTTGATTCTAGGGGAAGTCAGCCAATGAAGGATGCCTGTCTGCTTGGGGCTGCATTGACACATATGGTGGTTCTCTGATCTGGATTCTGCTTGTTCCCCTGACTATGCTAAGGTATATGGAGTGGTGGTTGGAGAGGGAGTCCTGGCATTGCCATTTGTCTGTATCACTACCCTGGGGCTCAGGATTTCCCACTGGCTTGCTGAGGTGGGGCTTGCTGGGACACATCCCATCCTGGACTGTGCTCCCCCTATCGTCCAAATGAAAAGGATATTTTTAGAAATACTTCAAGTTTCCCAGTCTAAAAGATTGTTTCTCTCTGCCTTTCCCCTGTCTCCACTGTGACAGGATTTTTCCTGGGGCACTATTTTTTGTTGTTCTTTTAGAGGTCAGTAAGGGAGAGTAAGAGAAATTTACTGATTACCCCACCATCTTGGTTCCCAGAAGTCTCATCTTTTGTTTTCAAAGAAGACCAGTGTAATCCAAAGATGATGTTTTGACTAATTGGTGAATTTAAGTAAGGCAGAATTGCATAAAGTCATTGGCCTTACTCCCTTTTCTGGATGTATCAAAGTCTAGTGGGAAGATAAAAGTTAAGACAACCAACAATTGTCTAAGATGCAGTGGATAACGTTAGTGTCTTCAGTGTCTGACAAAGTTCTAAGCCCTTCATACCACCTCCTTTATCCACCTTCATGGGTGTCGGAACAAATTATTTTCATCTGCCTATTCTACAAGGGGAAGTCTTCAAAGGCTTGGAGTAGACAACTCCCTAAATCACCAATGGATGAGAGGCTTGTCAGTGTAAAGCCAAGCACAAGCAGATTCTTAAAAGAATGGTACTGTGAACAGCTTTTAAGATTTGGATTACACAGTAATAATGAACACTCTGTTTATTCCATTACAAATCAAGATTCAGTACAGTATTCACAATATAATATTCTCAATATTACATCTTATCACAGAAATTCACAGTATAGTGTTCATAGCAGCTTAACATTAGAATGGCCACACAGTTTTCACTACAGTGGCCACAATATTTAGAACAAGGGACAAAAGAAGAATGACCCTGTTTCAGTAGGTGGGGAAACCATTCTCACTTAAAGATTCAATCAATCAATTAACAAAAGAATAATCACCTGGTTTTCTTAAGGGGGAAACCCTTCTCACTTAAAGATTCAATCAATCAATTCACAATATACCAGTCTTCCCCTCATGGGGCAACCATTAACTTAATCAAGTCACTCATCTAGCAGTCAGTCACTAAGGTAGATTCCAAATTACTAAATATCATTAGTCCCTAATACAATCCTTAGAAAACCACACAAACTTTCCACCCCTTAGTTTCCAGCAAACCTTAGTTTAGTCTAAGGGGAGGCCTTTTCTTCATCTTGACTCTGGGAGGTCTCTCTGATTCCCTGGATCCTCCTCCATGGTTCCAGCTCCCTCCTTAATCTGCCAAACAATTGCCTGGATTCAGAAGCAGACAGCTGCCAGGTTCTTGTCCAGTCCTCAGAGGTAGACAGCTCCCAGGCCCTTGTCCAGTCCTCAGGGCAATCCCTGGCACACACTGATGTTCACAGGGTTCAGCACATCTCAAACCCTTTACCACTTCTCTTGCCTGGAACTCAAGGATGAGCCAGGCCATGAATAAACAAAGTCTTATTCTGTTCATATTTCTTCATTCTTCCAGCAGTTTAGCTGGCTCTAGGACCCAGAAGGAATATTGGCCTTCTGGATGGCCTTCACCAGATTCTGGTCTCAGGAAAACTCCAACTCAGTTTTCAGTCACCTTCCAGATACTGGGAGAGGAACACACTCTTTCTCTCTCTCTCTCTCTCTCTCTCTCTCTCTCTCTCTCTCTCTCTCTGTCTCTCTCTCTCTGTCTATCTCTGTCTCTCTCTTGTCTCTCTGTCTCTGTCTCTGTGTCTCTGTCTCTCTCTGTCTCTCTCTGTATCTGTCTCTCTCTATGCCTCTCTCTGTCTCTGTCTCTGTCTCTGTCTCTGTCTCTCTCTCTCTCATCTGGCTTCAATCTCCATGAATCTTCCTTCACTGAGGAGCCAATTCCAAATCTTTCTCTCTAGAATTCTTCTTTATATACAGCACTGGCTTCCTGTCTCAGTCAATAGCCTTCTTCCACATCAACAGGGGAGTTCATGCCTTCTCAACAATGGACAGGGTTCACACCTTCCATACTTAGCCCTAAGTTACTAGGTGCTACTTAGCCCTAAGTTACTAAGTGCTAAGTATCTGATAAACTGATTACTATTGCAGTCAGTTACCCTCAACTTGGTTAAGCCTGTCTGCTGAGACAGTTTCACTGAATTATGACCACTGCACATAATGTAGCTTCTCAGAGCTACAGGTAAAAGTTACAAAAAACCCAAACATAAAAAGTTATAATTTGACTGGAGAAGAGAAGTTCTAGGAAGAATATGATGGCTGTTATAAGGTATTTGGCAGACCTCTCAAGGGAAGAGGCCTGAGAATTATTCTTCTTCACCCCAAGAAGAATTAGGTACAATGAATAAATGTTACAAAAATACAGATTTAGGTTTTGCTGTAAGGGAGAAAAATGTTTTAAAAATTAGAGCCCTCTAAAAGAGAAATTTTAGAATGGGATGCTTTGGAAGTTGGCAGGTTCTTCTTACCTTTAAACAAAGGACAGTAGCTAACACTATAGTTTGTTGATGTGTAGAAATATATACATATACATACATATACACACATATTTCTATAAGACCTCTTTTAACTCTGAAATTCTATGAAGGAAAAGGTCAGATGTGTTCTCTGTAATTAGCACAATTGACTTTTAAGAATTTGACCTTAATGTCTTTCCCAGGAAATTCACTGATGTTAGGAAGAAGATATGGATCGATAAATGACTGAAGTAAGGAGAATGAATTAAGGCCAACATTAACAAGAACACAATGTAAAAAAGGGCCAGATTGAGCCATAAGTCTAGATAAACCAGGAGCAGGGGGAGATACATATGGAGACAAAATGGAAAACATTAGGCACAAAATGGTGGGAAGAATGTGTAGAAACCACAGAGAAATAAATGGTTAATATTCCAACAGTTATAGGTAGCAGAATTTTATTAGCTGATCTGTGGAGTTCATGTAAGATTTGTCAGTTGAAATTGTTGTTATAGGGGAGCCACAGATTAGGAAACTCTAAGATTCCCCATACAGATGTTCAAGAGGCTGACTCAAGATGCTTCCCTTATGTGGCTTGTGTTGCATGTGCTCTCATTTACCATAAGGGCTTATCTGTGTGAGATTTGTAGAAATTATTGTGTATATTTCTATACTCTCCCATTACAGTTGTCCAAGGAATATGATTGTAGAGTATCTCTGTTGCCTGTGGGCATTCCAAACACAATCTCTATCCATCCTTAACCCCATGCTTCAGTTCATACTTGAGGAGCTATAGCTCCCTTCCCTTTAAAAGTATCAAAATCCTTATTCCCTTCTTCATTAATCACACCAATAAGGTGCTCAGTCTTTTTTTTGCCTTTATTAGACATATGGCTATACACAGAGGACAAAAGGGAACACAATCAAAAGTTTAGTGAAAAAAAGTGTGAGTAAGACTAGCTGTGTTTGGCTAGAAGAAAAGTAGAAATGATGCTTGTTTTCCATCCTGTCTCTTCTTCTCTTAACAGAGCCAGAAACACTAGAAAGTATCTCATCCACTCACTTTACATACAACAGGAGCCCATGAGATTTGTGGAGGAAGGTATTAAGGGATCAAGAATCCAGAGATGAGATGAAGATCCCTGACTTTACTGAATATCTTTCCCTTAAGATAGACTATAAGGCAAAAAAAATCACCCCTCTTCCTAGATACCTCAAAAGTCAAGTTAAAAAGTTGTCAGGAAACTAGTGAACCCAGAACAAGCATCTATTCAGCCTTATCAGGAGTCTGATGTTTTTATAGCAATACTCTGGATAATAACCTGGGAGCTGAGTGTTTACAGAATTTATAGTCACATGTACATTTCTGTATTTTTACTCATAGGCTTATCTCTCAGAGAGCTCCATGCCTATTGTCCAAAAAAGACTTCCTGGAAAATTCTCAGAAGGGAAAAATGACTTTTCTACTAAGGCTATGTTCAACCAGATCTCCAAGAAACATGTGCCTAGCTAAAGGCAAAGAAAGAAACCTCTTGGGAAGCACCAATTTCATTACTTTGTTGGAATATGATGCTCTGGTCTTTCCCTCCTTAGCATGCTGTAAAACTCAACATCTCAGGATGATTATATTTCAACCATGCTAAATAATCCCTGTGGAGTCAAGGGGAAGAGATAGAGAAGGGTAAATCACAAATAATTTTTTAAAATAGTATTTAATTTTTTCCCTCAGTTGCATGTCAAAATTTTTATCATTTACTGTTACAAGGTTCTGAGTTTCAAACTTTTCCCCCTCTATTCCCTTCCCTTTCCTCTTCTGACGAAGGTAGGCAGTTTGATATGGTTTATATCTGTGCATCTATGTAAAACTATTTCCATATTAGTCAAAATTATGAAAGAAGAAAAAGAACAAAAGGTAAAAAAATACATGAGAAAGAATAAAGGAAGTGAAAATAATATGCTTTGAACTGCATTCAGAGTACTTCAGTTTTTTACCTGGATATGGACAGTGTTGCCCTTCATAAGTTCTTTGTGCTTATCTTAGATCGTCGTGTTACTGAGTAGAGTTGATCACATAATGTTACTGGTACTGTGTACTATATTTTCCTGGTTCTACTCATTTCATTTTGTGTCAGTTTTTCTTTCCAGGTTTTTCTGAAATCTGCCTATTCATCATTTCTTATTGTACAGTAGTATTCCATTACATTCATATGCCACAACTTGTTCAGCCATTCCCCAGATGAAGGGCATACTCCTCAATTTCCAATATTTAGTCATTGTGAAAAGGGCTGCTATAAATATTTTTGCACATATAGGTCCTTTTCCATTTTTTTTTATCATCTCTTTGTGTTACAGACCTAGTAGTGATGTTATTAGATCAAAGGTTATGCAGTTTGATTGCCCTTTGGACACAGTTTTAAATTGCTCTCCAGAACTGTCAGATCAGTTCACAACTCCACCAAAAGTACAATAGTGACCCAGTTTTCCTACATCCTCTCCAACATTTATCATTTTCCCTTTTTTTGTCATATTAGCCAGTCTGACATGTGTGATGTGGTACCTCAAAGCTTTTAAAATTTGTCTTTCTTTAATCAAAAATGATTTAGAGCACATCTTCAAATGCTAATAGATAACTTTGTTGATTTGATTTTAAATTTGACCAAGTCCTCTATATATATGGGAAATGTGATTTATCAGAGGCACTTGCTGTAAAGATTGTTTCCCATCTTTCACTTTCCATCCAATCTTGGTTCCATTGGTTTTGTTTGAACAAAAGCCTTTTAATTTAATATAATCAAAATGACCCATTTTACATTCTGTAATGCTCTCTATCTTTTGATATTCATAGTCATGAATTCATTTCCTCCCCATAGATCTTGCACGTGGACTATTCCTTGCTCTTTGACTTTCCTTATGGAGTCACCATTTATGTCTATCCTGCCAAAGGTCTGTCTTATTGATATCCCTTATTTATTTTTGGTTGGATACATCAAGTTCTGAGAGGGGATGGTGGAGGTCCCCCACAGGTATAGTTTTGCTCTCTACTTTTACCTGAAACTCACTTAACTTCTCCTTTAAGAATCTGAATGCTTTACCACATGGTGAATATTTGTTTAATATTGATATTGCTTCATCATCTATGGTACATTTTTAGCAAGATGTAGTTTCCTTCCTTATCTCTTTTAGTTAGGTCTACTTTTGGTTTTGTTTTTATTTTTTATGAGATCAGGATTGGTGCCCCTACTTTTTATACTTAAACTTGTAAACAACACATTGCAAGATTCTGGTTTTGATCCCCTCTACTATCTGTTTCCATTTTATGGGAAAGTTCATCCCATTCACATTATAGTCGTGATTAATACCTGTATATTTCTTTCCATCCTATTCTTCCTCCTGTCTGTCCTCTCTCCTTTTACCCTTTCCTTCCTCACCATTATTTTGCTTCTATCTACAACCTTGTCTGTTCTACCCTCCCTTCTGAAAGCCCCTACCTTCCCCCCTTTACTTAATCTCCTCCATTCCTATTTCCTTGTCAGGTAAGATAGATTTCTATATTCAATTGATGGTATATGTTATTCCCTCTTTGAGACAATACTGAAGAGAGTAAGGTTCAAGGGATGTTCATGGTCCATCCTCCCATTTTTATCTCCATTATAAAAAAAATGTTTTTTCACCCCTCTTCATCTGAAATAATTTACCCTATTCTACTTCTCCCTTCCTGCTACACCTATCATATTCCTCTTTCTCATCACTTAAAATTTTCCCATTTCATTCACTCAAATTTACCTTATACCTGTACCATCTATGTATATTCCTTCTAGTGGTACTATTAATGATTCTGTTTTTAGACTACAAGTATCATCTTCCTGTGTTGCAATGTAAATAGTTAGCTGTGTTGAATCTTTTGTGTTTTCTTTTCCCCTTTTAACTGTTTATATTTCTAATGGGTCTTGGTATTAGAGGTCAAATGAAAGCTCAAAATCCCTCTATTTCATTGACTTTTTTTCCTATGATATATTATGCATAATTTTGCTGGATAACAAATTCTTGGTTGTAATCTCAGCTCCTTTATCTTCCAGAATATCATGTTCTGTGACCTCTGATCCTTTAATGCTATAGCTTCCAAGTCCTTTGCAATCTTGATTTTGACTCCCTGATATTTGAATCGTTTCTTGCTGACCATGTGTAGTATAATTTCCTTGACCTTATGGTTTTGAAATTTAGCTATAACATTCCTTAGAGTTTTTATTTTGGGACCTCTTTCCTGAGGTGATTGGTGGATTCTTTTAATCCCTTTTTTGTCCTCTTGCTCCAGGACATCGGGACAATTTTCTTGATAATTTATTGAAGAGTGCTTCTGTCTAGGTCCTTCTTTTGATTACGGTTTTCAGGTAGTCCACTGATTCTGACATTGTATCTCTGCTTCTATTTCTTAGGACAGGTTTATTTTTTCCCCATAAGATATTTTACATTTTCTTCCATTTTTTCTTTCTTTTGAATTTCTTTTACTGATTCATTGTCTTTTAGAGTCATTAGCTTCCAATTGCCCAATTCTAACTTTTAAGGTGTTGTTTCCCTCAATTAACTTTTGTACTTTCTTTTCCATTTGGCCAACTATACTCTTCAAGGAGATATTTTCCTCAGTGGATTTTTAATTTCTTTTTTTATTTAGCTAAATCTACTCTTTATGCAGGTTTCCAGGTTGTCAACTCTTATTTCCCCCAGAATTCTATTGTATCACTTTCATTTCTTTACCCATTTTTTTCATCAGTACCAAGTCATTTTATTGGGATTTAAATGGTAGTAGTTTTTTGGTACAGATTATGAAAAGGTCAGATAACCAAATTATGCATTCGCTGAAAGACAGTAGGAGTGGCGCCCACATTTCCCAAGTGTGGGGGAAGCTAGGGGTGGTGGAAACCAGGTGTGGCTTAGCTCTAGTTGTCACTGTCTCTAAAGGTGTTTTTGTCATAAAGATATTCTGCCATGCCAGAATCAGGGCCCCCATCTTGCTCAGGTTGGTTATGTGATCAACCAGCTGTTTGATGGACTTGACCTGTTCCTCTAAGTAGTGGGTTTCAATGAAATCACGTAAGTCATTCTTGTCATTTGCCAGCTTATATAATTTCAGTAACAACTGATTCATATTTTTTTTTCAAGTGCAGTGCACACTCCATTGCATTCAGCCCACTCTCCCAGTCATCAAGGTCTGGTTTCTTGATGTCCTACAGGAAGATGTTGCCCTGACACTGGTTCTGCAGGTTCACCAGACTCTCGGTGTGCTTGCACTCCCCATACTACTGGTGCAGGAAGTACTTGGCAAAGTTTTTGAGTGCCATGTCATTGCAGTAGAAGTAGTGGGACGTGGACAGGTAGATGTAGAAGGCATAGAGCTCCAGGTTTATCTGCTGGCTAATGGTGGCCTCCAAGTCCTGGTGATAGTTCTGCTGCACCTGAGAGAGGAACAAGGTGGTCTTGGCAGTGGCTGAGGAGGTGGAGGCAGAGGCAGTGGCAGTGACAGTGGCTGTGATGAAGGCTGGGCTGTGGTAGCTACAACTGCTGGGGGTGGCTGAAAGGGCAGCTGCTGCTTGATTGTAGGACACAAGTGTTGGTTAGTAGAGAAGAAGGTGGAGAGGTGGCTAAGGGTAGCTCCAGCCAGGAACTGAGCAGCGGTTCTGTTCCAGTACTTTTGAAGCAAGGAACTGCAGCAACTCCCTTTCCCTGCACTTCTGGCCTTTTTACCCATTTTTTCTTCTATTTCTCTTATATGGCTTATAAGCTCCTTTTTGAGTTATTTCCTGAATTCTCTCTGGGTTTGAGGCCCTTTCTCATTTTTCTTTGGGTTTTTTGCCCATAGATATTTTGACATTGTTGTCCTCTGCTGAGTTTGTGTCTTGGTATTTCTTATCACCATTGTAACTTTATATAGTCATTTTTTTCATTGGTTTTTGCTCATCTTTTTTGTTTGGCCTTTATTCTTTCTTTTAAATTTGAACTCTGCACCTGGGGTGGAAGGGACACTGTCTCAGGTTTATTTTTTCAGTGGCTACAGGCCCTGTTTACCTGGTATTACACTGATATGGTCCTGAGGCCCCTAGGGGACCCTTATGCCTGGTGCAGTGCTAAGTCAGTGCGGTATTTCTGCATTTCCCTGGGCCTTCACTGAACCATGTGGACATCTTGCACTTGGCAGATGCCTCTTTGTGCTGGGCTATGCTGAGGCAAGAGGTGGTTCTCAGAATTGGCATCTTCTAGTTTCCCTGGATATGCTGAGGCATATGTGTGTGTGTATGGGGGGGGGTTCTCATGTTGGTATTTGCCTGCTCCTCCATAGTGGGGTTCAGGTTTTCCCTACTCTTTTGCTGAGGTGAGGTTTGCTGCTTATTTGCTGGGATTCTTCCTGCTCTGGAATGCACTTCTACTTTACTCAAGTAAGATGGACATTTCTTATTGATTTCTAAGTATCTTGGACTGAAAGATTTTTTCACTCCATCATTTTCCTGGTTCTAGGATTTGTTTAAGCATGATAATTTACCATTGTTTGGAGGTGAGTATGGGAGAGTTTCAGCAATTTATTGCTTATTCCACCATCTTGTCTACTGGAAAGCACACAAATTTATTATCTTTTGTCTTCATGGAAATCTATCTTCACTCTCCAGCCTCCAATTTCCAAACTAATGCTTTATTTTATAAGGCCTTGGGATGAAAAGGACTTCAGAAATTACTTAGTCTTAAAACTTTAATTTATTGATAAGGTAAATGACTGTTAGAAAGGTTGTAACTTTGGCAAAGGTTCCATAGATAATAGGTACCTCTGGACTTCAAACTAGATCTGCTTATTCTAGACACAGGATTATTTAAGGCATATTAATTTTTTTAAAGATTTTTAGGATTATCTTTTCATAAAGTTTATTACATGTGAATTGGAAAATTTGCTAACTCTTATTTAACTAAAGCTGAAGTATTTGGTAATTTTTAAAAAATAACTCATTTTTCTCTCCTATATCCTGTTATATCTACAGTTCTTGTCACACTTCTCATTGGAAACGCAAATTATTTTAATATACTCATCACATATCTTTGATTATTTTTCACTCAACAAGATATTTATTCAAACACAAAGGCTGATGTTACTTTAAAAAGTATATCTTCAATCAAATTTAAAGCTACTTTTATTGTAATTATTACAAATTACCTATATGGAGTCAATGGCAACTTGACAATTGACTATATAAGCTGTCTAATTTCTCAATTCATTTAATTAATGAATTTACTTTTCCATTGACTTGTCTATTTACTTTTAGTTTACGAGATTCAGTTCCACAATCCCTTGAATTTCAAATTTTCTCCCCTCCTGCTCTCTCCCTGCCATGGTGATGTGCAATCATGCATAGGATCTGTAAATACTTTCACACTGTAAAATAGTCTGGTTGTATAGAAGGGTTGTAACCAATGGAGTGAACAATAGGAAAAAAGAAACAAAGCCAAACAAAGAAAAGAACAATAGCATGTATTGCTTCAGTCTCCATTTAAACTCTGGTCTTTCTAGATCTTTCTCTGTCAATTGAGTTAATTAAAAAAGAAGTTTAATCTCATGCAAAATCAATCAACTAGTCAAAAAGTTTTTATTAGCTACCTAAGCATTGGGGGAATAAAAACAAAAATGGAATTGTTCTTGATTGCTAATTGAAGGTACTGTATTGATTTTGTATGTTATGTATTTTAATGCATATAAAGACATTCACACATATGTATGAATATATGTGTTTCTAACACATATTTACATAGTTTTCACCAGTGTTAATATGTTTTAGGGTGGTATGCAAGGATATAAATAATACAAACAAGAATATTCATTACCATATAATGAAGTAGGCTTATTATGTAGCAAATAATGATGACATGTAGTCATTCAGTGTAGGTGGCAATGTCAACAGTTACCTCTGAGAGGTCTGCCATAGGCATGAATCCAGGCCAAGAGCCCCTTGAGCCTGTTTCCCCCACTTGGGCTCAGTATCTCAGGATGTTGACTCACTACCCCCCAGTTACTCATCCCCCATACAAAGGAGACTTGGAATATTCTGGCTGTCCCTAAAACCATGGCTGCTTGAGTGATTTAGATAAAATAGTGATGCATGGGTTAAGAAACCATGGGAGTAATCTCCTGCAAAGTTGCAAGTTAGGTGCCTCATGTAACAAGCTACATGAAGTTTCCCATGAGAAAGTAAGATGTAAGTGTTTTAGATATAGTATATAAACTTGGACCCTCAGATGCTTAGTTGAGATTTTCTTGGCATGCAATAAATGTGTGAACACAATCTCCTCCTGATCCACAGACTCATTGTCCATGTTCACACTTCCAGGTTTTAGTTGGTGCTGCAATATAGCAATTTCAAATGACCTTAAGGACTGATTCTCCATGTAGGATAACGTGAAAGGCCCAGAAAAGAATATCAAGGGATGAGAAGAAATTAATTTGTTTTTACATGGTATAGCGGAGAGAGTGCTGAAGAAGACCCAAGTTTCAATTCTGATTTAAATGCCTTTAGTTGTGTGATTATGGGCAAGCCACCCTAGCCTAAAATTTCAGTTTTATCATCTGTACATGAGGATAATAGCATCTCATTCAGCTGGTTGTATTGAAAATCAAATAAGATTCCATATATGAAAAACTTTGCAAATTTAGTACCTAAATTGTAAATGTAAATTATGCTATTGTTTATATTGCTATTATTCTCATCTTCTCTACCAGAAAAATTGAGAATCCCTTCTATTGAGATCATGGGGGCCATATATTAAATCAGATAACCAAGGGGCTATGCACAAGTACTAACAATTAATTTTTATTTGTTTCTAATTTGCATTGTTCCATAAATCTTTCTATCGTTACATGTGTTCTTAATACTTCTGTGCTTCTTGATGACAGAGATCTTGATTTTTATCTTTGTTATCTGAGATGCACGAAGTAGCCACATAAATTTTTTTTCTATATTTCAACCAAATTCTTTATGGCAATATAGCAATGCATCATATACCATTATCACAGTATTTTCTTTTAACCATTCTCCAGCTCTTGAGCATTAATATTGTTTCTAGATTTGGCACAAATAGCCTAATTTTCTTCTTTTAATTACTTCTTCAGGACAAAATTCTAATAAGATTATTTTTAATAGTTACAACTATTTTTATATTATTTATTTTTGGCAAATAGTATTTCATTTTTTCCAATTATATGTAAAGATAATTTTTAACATTAATTTTTATGAGATTTTACTTGATCATTACACTATGTTGCTGTTACTGAATGCAATGTTCTCCTGGATCTCTGTACACTTCACTCAGTATCAGTTCATGTAAATCTTTCCAAGTTTTTCTGAAATCTGACTACTCATCATTATATTTTAAGAACTTGAAGATGGATTTTATTTTTTCTATTAGTATTATATATATTTTCCAATTACATGTAATGATAGTTTTCAACATGCATTTTTACAAATTTTTGAATTTCAAATTTTTTTCTCCCTCCCTTCCTCCTACCATCTCTCACTAAAACAACAGGCAATCTGATACAGGTAATACATGTGCAATCATGGAAACATATTTCCACATTAGTTATGTTGTGAAAGAAGAAACAAACCAAAGAGAATAACACTCCCCACCCCCACCCCCCCAAAAAACCAGGAAAATAATATGCTTTAATCTGCATTCAGACTCCATAGTTCTTCCTCTGGATGTGGATATCATTTTCTGTCATGAGTCTTTTAGAAAGATCTCATCCTGAGAGTTCAGTCAATCATAATTGATCATTGCACAGTGTCAATGTTCTCCTGGTTGTGCTCACTTCACTCAACATCAGTTCAGGTTCTTATGAAATCTGCCTACTCATCATTTCTTATGGTACACTAATATTACTTTTTTGCCACCACAAAAAGCTGCTATAAATATTTTTGACATGTAGGTCCTTTTTACCTTTTTTATATCTCTTTGGGATACAAACCTAGTAGGGGTATTGCTGGATCAAAAGGTATGCATAGTTTGCATACCCTTTGGTGACAGGTCTAAATTGGTGTCCAGAATGTTGGATCAGTTCACAATTCCACCAGCAATGCATTAATATCTCAATTTTCCCACATTCACTCCAACATTTATTATCTTCCTTTTCTGTCACATTAGCCAATCTGATAGGTATGACAAGGTACCTCAGAGTTGTTTTACTTTTCGTTTTTCTAATCAATAGTGATTTAGAACATTTTTTCATATGATTATAGAGAGCTTTGATTTCTTCATCTGGAAAATGATTGTTTTTATCCTGTGACCATTTATCAATTGAATAATTACTTATGTTCTTAAAAATTTGACTTGGTTTTCCATATATTTGAGAAATGAGGTCTCTATCAGAAACTGTAAAATTGTTTCCCATCTTTCTACTTTCCTTCTAATCTTCGTAGTACTAGTTTTGTTTGTACAAAACCTTTTTAATTTAATATAATCAAAATTATCCATTTTGAATTTTATAATCTTCTATGTCTCTTCTTTGGTAATAAATTTTTCACTAATTCATATATCTGACAGGTAAATTATTTGTTGCTCTCCTAACTCGTTTATGGTATCACCCTTTGTATCTAAGTCCTTATTATCTTTTCTTCATATACAGTGTGAGATCTTGGTCTATGCTTAGTTTCTGTCATAATATTTTCCAGCTTCCCCAGCAGTTTTTGTCAAATAGTGAGTTCTTATCCCAGAGGCTGGAGTTGTTGGATTCATAAAAAAGTAGGTAACTATTGTCATTCAGTACTGTGTCTTGTGTACCTGACCTATTGCACTGGTACAACACTGTTTCTTAGCCAGTACCGACAGTTTTGATGATTTATGATTTATAATATAGCTTGAGATCTGTTATTGGTAGGCCATCTTTCTTTGCATTTTTTCCACTAATTCCCTTGATATCTTTGACATTTTTTTCTTTCACCTTTTTTTCTTTCAGATGAATGGTATTATTTTTTTCTAACTGTAAAATATTTTTAGTAGTTTTATTGGAATGGTACTGAATAAAAATAAGTAAATTAGTTTAAATATAATTGTAATTTTTATTATATTGACTAATCCTATACACAGCAATGAACATTTTACCAAAGATTTAGATATTATTTGTGTGAAGTATTTAGTAAATGTGCTCATATAGTTCATAGAGTTTATCTTGGCAAATAGACTCCCAACATTCCCTTTCACTCTAGTGAGAACTAGTGAGACAGACCATTACAGAAGTCCTTCTAAGATATTTTGGGCTTGAAAATTATTTCAGTTCATATTGTTTTGTGGATTCTGTTGCTCCAGAGTCCTTTTAGAGGCTTGATTTAATGTGTTTCTGAGGGAAACTAGGAAGAACTCAGGCAACTTCTTGCCTTCTCTCTTCCATCTTGGCCCTTGCCCCTCTCCCCTTTTAAATTCTTGTTAATTCACATTGATTTTCAGAAAAATTAAACCAGTTTGCCTTGCCACCAGCAGAAGATGAGTAACCTGTCTCTCTGCTGCATGCTATCAATGAGTTTTCAGTATTTTTATCCTATTTTGTCAGTCTAACTAGTGTGATGAAAACATGATTTGGAATTTTTTTTCTGTTTTGCTTTTGCAACTGAATTTTAAGATCAGATTTGTAAGAAATTTCAAAGATCACCTAATTTATATCCTACCTAAATCATGAATTTTATTTACAACATCCCCAACATTTGATCTAAAAGCCTCTTGAAGATTTCCAGTGGTAGGAAAATTACAACCCCTCAAGGCAGCCCATCTCATTTTTTTGGACAGGTTTACTGCTTAGGGAATTGTTGTTTTTACTTATATTTATTATAAATTAGAGATTTTGATCTGGAGGGACCTTAAAGGTCATCTAGTCCAAGGCTTTCATTTTACAGATGAGGAAAAGAGGACTAGAAGGGAAACAAATAGTAAGTAGCAATAAGGAAATTAAAACTCAGGTCCTCTGGATGTAGAGCCAGGGTTCATTTCCCCTATACTAGGCTCCTTCTCAATGTTGAGTCAATCTATCTCTCTGCCACTTTTTCCCACTCATATTAGTACTGCCTTCTGGGTTCAAGGCAAACACATTTAGTCTATCATATCACAAACTTTTAGGTATTTTAAAATAAAATATATATTCCTGTTATTTTTTAAAATTTAAACTTTTCAATTTTCAAGCACTTATTTTTCCTTTTTCCAGCTCTTCTCATCTACTAAGACAAGAAAAAAAGATAAAAAAAATTATAGAACCATTGTACTTTAGGAACATATTCAAATAAAACAAATTCCTACTTGGCCGCTTCCAAAAAGCATTTCTCATTCTGCATATTTGTTCATCATCCCTCTGTCATAAGATGGGTAATATTCATTATAATCAATCCTCTGGAACTTTGCGTAATCACTAGATTGACTGGAGTTCATGAACATTTGTGTTTGGTTTTTTTTTTTTACCATATTGATATCATATTCTCAATTCCTTCATTCATTCCACATGATGTGTTTGTTTAAAACCTTTCACTGTCTTGATCACCGTTCTCTAGTAATGCTCTAACGTTCCAATATTTTCTTTAAAATATTGTGTACAGAGTGGACAGTATATTTCACATGTGGTCTAATACTATTCTTATAATAAAACAGGCTAAAATTGGCAATGAATATTTTTGAAATAAGTTTCTTCTGATGTCTTTCCTTTCTTTTCATCACCATATCCCTCCAATCCCTCTCCACTCTTAGTGAACAAATTTTACATGATAGATATTATTTTATTTATTTATTTTTCATTTTCAACATTCATTTCCACAAGATTGTGAGTTACAAATTTCCTCCCTGTATTTCCCCTGCACCTCACCCCAAGACAGCAAACCTACTGAATACCCCTTTCTCCAGTCTGCTCTCCCTTACATCCTCTACCATACCCCCTCTAACTTTCTAGTAGGGCAAGATGGATTTCTATACCCCAGTGCCTGTATATTTTATTTCCTAGTTGCATGTAAAAAACAATTTTTTAAACATTTGTTTTCAAAACTTTGATTTCCAGATTCTTTCCCTTCTTCCCTCTTCACCCACTCCTACTGTGAAGATAAGCAATTCAGTATAGGTTGTACATGTGTAGTTACACAAAATGTTTCCACAGAAGTTATATTGTGAAAGACTAACAGTATTTTCCTACATCCTATTGCATCTTCCACTTATTCAATTTTCTACTTTAACCTTGTCACTTTTCAAATGTATGTGTATCTACTACCCTCTCCTCCAATCTGACCTCTCTTCTCTCACCTCCTCTCTTATCCCCTTCCCCCCTACTTTCCTGTAGGGTAAGATAGCAAAATTAAATGAGAATAAGGGTGACCCATTCCCTTTCACCTTCCTGCTCTTCCCCTCTATTGTAAAAATTTTTATATGAGAAAATTTGCCTTTTCCTCTTTCTCCTTTACTCCTCTCATTATATTCTTCTCTCACCTCTTAGCTTTTTTTTTAGATATCATCCCTTCCTATTCAACTGATTCTGTACCCTCTATGTATACATGTACACATCTATACATATACTCACATATATATTTATACACACATACACTCTCCTATACATCATATATATTTCCTTTGACTATCCTCATACTGAGAAAAGTCTGAGCATAATGCTTCAGGGGAAAATATGGTCATTCAGTTAAATAGAGTACTTCCAAGAATTCTTGATGAAAAACAAAACAGAGCTGAACAGAAAATTTGACTGAAACATCCAAATGGGGGGAAATTGTATCAAATATTTAATCCACTTGTTTTAATAAAGATTTTATCTCCAAAATGCATAAATAAGCAATTGATATGTAACGTGGTTATCAACTTTATCCTTTATAATTGTCTCTACCTCTTGTATGAGGAAGAGTACATCTTCAACATATAGCTGAATGAGGTATATGATGTTTCTCTTCTATTTTTTGGTCATAATTAATGTTTAATATTTAGTTCAAATATCCACTTAGAATATATTGTGGAATATGGTATAAGATACTGACCTAAGCGTAATATCTGACAGCCTGCTCTCCAGTTTTCCTAGCAATTTTAATTAAATAAGACATTTCTTCCTAAGTAATTTATGGTTTTCAGTTTATTGAATTATTAATTAGCTCATTAGTGTGTTCTATCATTCCTGATTCACCTTTGTCTAGGCTGTTCCATTACAACCCCTTCCCCATTTTTTTAAACCAATAACAAAATGGTAGTAAATCATATTAAATTTTTAATTGATTAAAACTCACAGGTTTTCCTTACACCTATATATTTTTTTTTAGCTCTGTATCTTTGTTCCTGTCCATATGAATCTTTGTTTTTAACCCAGTGTAGCAGTCTCAAGAACAGAGAAACAATGTTATATATTATTTAGCATAATTGATTTGTAGTTAGAAGACATGTTCAAATCTCCCCTCTCCCATTTATGACTTTTATGACCTCGTATGGCCTCTGTGCCTTAGTACCATCATGTGTAAAGTGAGCAAATCAGATTACATGGCTTCTAAGATTTTTTTCCAGCTCTAAATCTACGCGTCTATGACTTTACACATATTTCTGTCAGATTTCATTTTGTTAGTTTTATTTTCAACCTGACCAGCTTTTTCTGATGTCTTGTTTCTCCTCCATTATGTTAACTATGTTTTCTAGGTTTATATTATATGAAAGACTGATAAATATGCCATCTCAGTATTCATATAACTCAGTGATAAAACTGTTGAGTTCACAAATCTGTAGCACTCCACTAAAAATCTCCTTCTAGATTTGTTATGACTCCTTTTGATTGTTGTTCAGTCATTTAGTCATGTCCAACTCAGCATCACTCTGGGGACTTTGTCCATGGGGTTTTCTTATCAGAGATACTGGAATGCTTCACCATTTTCTCCTGTGGTGTGTCACTATTTTACAGATGAAGAACTGAGGCAAATAGGGGTTAAGTGACTTGCCTGGGTTCAAACAGCTAATACGTGTCTGAAGCTGCATTGGAACTCAGATCTTCCTGACTCCAGGCTCAGTGCTCTGTCCATTGCACTACCAAGCTGTCCTTCATTTTAGTTGTTGAGTTTTTATTAATTGCTTTTAAGTGGACACATGCAAGATTCCACCATGTTACATGATGGAAATTCCAAAACACAATGAAACAAAATACAAGTAATCCTTATACTCAACAATTTGTATATTCTTGCATGAAATTTATCCACTTAATCATTAGGTGACATTGTGCTGACTGAATGAAGCAGTCCTAAAACATTGTAGAACCTCCTCAGTTAGATGCATAATTATTCAAATAGGTTTGGTTTAGTTGTCCATATATGAAAACACAAGTGGATGAATGATAGCCATTGCCAGGATTACTAGAAAACAGAAACATAACATGATAGAAGTTCAGTTCTCTCATATATCCTTAGGATTTGTTATAAAAAGGTTGAATGATGATCAAGAACCAAAAAGGAAAAACACAAAATAGTAATATAAGCACCTTAATCTATTCCAGGACTGCAAAAAAAAAAACAGAGAAAAGTCAGACATTGAAACAGAGACAGAGACAGAGATAGGGAAAGAGAGAGAGAGAGAGAGAGAGAGAGAGAGAGATAGCATGAGCACAAGTTATTTGGCTAAAATCCTGCCAGATATCTGACCTGAAATACTTTGTGGGTAGAGGCGGAGGAGTCCACAATATACCAGTGGGGCTGGACTCACGCAATGCACTATCTAGGACATGCCAAGGAGATCTGAATATTGTATAACTCTGATTCAGAACAATGGGAATGTGTGGGAAGATGGGCTACTTTATGACTCATGAAATATAACATATAATGACCTGACAAGGTCACTAAACAAAATTATTTCTTTTGTCCTTAAAATTGTTAATACTATGTAAGAAGGAAAGGGATGCCTTTTGTACTACAATCAACCTAATACTTTAAGCAGTCTCTGGTGAGTCTGGTCATACCTAGGCACTTTTCCCTAGTGGTCAAAAAGCAGACAGGTAGACAGCAATTGCCAGAAAAACACCCAGGTACATAAGTACAAGCCCTAAAAAGGAGTTATAGCAACTCCCACATTAATATTTTCTTTGTTTACTTTATTTTTTGTTTTTGCTTTTTGGAGGGGGGAAGGTAGAGCAATTGGGGTTAAGTGATTTGCCCAAGGCCACACAACTAGGTTTTTGCATTAGGTATCTGAGACACAACTCAGGTCCTCCTGACTCCAAGGCTCATGCTCTATTCACTGCACCACCTATCTGCCTCTGCTTATTTTAAAAATATGTGGTTCCTGCTTGTTCTAGATTGCAGCATTTAAAAGAAAAAAGTGTTGGCCTCTTTTTCTCTACCAGGTTAAAAACAACAGCAATAAAAGACACTCGAACCAGTTTATAGTTCTGGGCAAGGTTATTTTTCCTGGAAATATCAAGTACATGACCTCTGCCTTCAGAGAAAAGGCAAAAAAATATGGCAGACAACAGCGATTACTACTTATATCATTGTTGGCAATTGGCAGTATTTATTGAGTGTAGGTCCTATGTGTCAGGCACTGTGTTAAGAGTTGTGAAGACAGAGGTAAAAAACTATTATTGTCTTTAAGGAGCTAATAAATATGTGCAAACAGTGTACAGGATAAATAGGAGATAATTAACCTAGGGAAGGAACTAGAATTAAGAGGAATGAGAAAAAGCTTCCTGTTGGAGGTGGGATTTTAGTTGAGATTTAAGGGAAGCTAGGGAAACCAAGAGACAGAGATGGAGAACATTTTAGATATGAGGGACTGCCAGAGAAAATACCCAAAGCTAAGATTTGGAGTGTCTTGTTGGTAGAATAGTCAGGAGACCAGTGTCACAAGTTGTAGCAGCAAGCACCCTAGCATACTTAGGATAGCTGCTATCTTTGATCTGCTTTTTCTAAAGGAAAGCAACTCAAAAAAGGGTTAATAATCTGACTTTAATCAAACATATCATTTTCCTAGTTCAGGGGAAAAAAACACCAGGACCTTTTGAGAATACAAACAGAAGTTACAAGCAGACAAAAAAATACAGTCAGAGTAAACAATACAATTCAGCAGACCAACAGACAGAGCTAATGTCTCACCATCACATACATACAGTTAGTTACCAGAGAGAGAAGCACGAACATCTGGGTTTTCAAAGCAGGAAGGAGGGTGGTGTTTCAACAACTGCCCAGAGTTTCATCTGCCCAGATCACACAACTCTTCCCATAAGTGAGCCCTAAAGCCAAACCTCACATCATGGAACATATGTAGCCTTCTCCGGGGTCAGAGGATATCACAACTTTTAAGACCTACTGCTTAATTACAAAGTTACAAAAGGCCTTCCTGAACAACAAGCCTCCCCTAAGAAAGCTTCTTTTTCTGGGCTCCAGGTGAGGCCTATAAAGGGCCATAGGCTTATTAAGGGTCAAGGATGATCTTCAAATGCCCTTACCATTGCACAAGTTCAATCCAATATGCGGATGGAATGTGTAAGAAGACTGGGAAGATGAGAAGGAGCAAGTTAGTAAGGACTTTGAATACCTAAAAGATGATTTTTGAATTTGGTAATGAATATGATAAGGAACCACTGGAATTTATTTAGTGTGAGGGTGATGGAGCAAACCTGTGTTTTAAGAAAGGATGTACTAACATGAGGAGAGATGTGTGAGAGGCAGACTAACCAGCAAGTTATTGCAATTGTCCAGGCAAGACGGGATTAAGACCTATACCAGGGTGGCGACAGTAAAAGAAAAGGGAATACATTTGAGAGCCTTTGCAAAGGTAAAATCAATAGTCCCTGTAGAACAGATTGGATAGAGTGCAGTGAGAGAGAATAAGTAGTCAAGGATGACACCTAGGTTGTGAGCTTGGAGAACTGGGAGGATGGTGGTACCCTTAATAACAGAGGAGTTTGCATGGTTTTGCATGGGGTGACTTGTGCTATTATAGGGATTTGCCTTGGCAGGGACTATGACCATCTCTCTGTGTCAGACAAATGAGGAGGAGAAGATAGTGTCAGAATGTATCTTAGTAATATGCAATCTCCTTGTTGCCAAATCCATGACCTTTTGCTATCCTCATTCTCCTTAACCTCTCTGCAGCTTCTGACACAGTTGATCTCTCTCTCTCTGTCCCTGTCTCTGTCTCTTACTCAGTTGTCTCTTCTCTCTGTTTTTGGGACACCACTCTCTCCTAGTTCTCCTCTTACCTATTTGACCACTTAAACTGCAGTCTCCTTCCCTAGATCTTCCAGACCACATTCCCTAACCACGTTCCTCAGGGTTCTGTCGTGAGTCCTCTTTTCTTTTCTCTCTATACTAATTTACTTAGTCATCTCTTTAGGTCCCATGGATCAATTTACCAGCTCTATTCAAATCTACCTATCCTGCCCAAATCTTTCTGCTAACCTCCAGTCTTGGATCTTCAGGTGCCTTTAAGACATCTTAAACTGGATGTCCACTAGACATCTCAAACTCAAAATGTCCAAAACATAAATCATTATCCTTTTCCCTAAACTCTCCCTCTTACCTCCTTCCCTGTTACTGTAGAGGGCAATAGCATCTTCCTATTCCTCAGCCTTACAACCTGGGATTCACCTTATACTTCTCACTCTTTCTTATTTCCCATATCCACAGAGTTACCAAAGCCTGTTGATTTCACCTTTCCAACATTTTTCAAATATTCCTGTGTTGCTCCTTTTCTCCACTCTCTCTTCTGATACTTCTACTACTCTGGTACACATCTTCATCACCTCATGCCTGGACTATTGCAACAACTTTTTCATTAGTCTGTCTCCCCTTCATTTCTCCTCATTCCAGTCCATCTTCCATGTACCTGGCAAAGTGATTTTCCTAAAGTACAGGGTACACATCACCTCCTTACTCAACAAGCTCCACCAATTCCATTACCTTAAGAATGACACCATTCCTGTATAGGGCCTCATCTCCTTCCTGAACTATTGCAATAGCTCACTAATTAATATTCGTATCTCAAGTTGTAAAGCCAATCATGAACAGTTCTCCTGAGGACTGCTGTTGTGAATAAATTTAAGGATTTAATCGTATAGTATAGTGAACTCTATTTAGCAATAAACTGAAGCAAAACATTCAAGAAACTAAAACAACATTCACAACAACATGACAGAACAACTTATTACTAAGGTTGTCACAGTCTTAAACAAAACATATCATTCAGTAAGTCACAATCTCCTCAATCAATATAGAATACCCAAGTAAAATCTTCTTTCATCTTGACTCAAAGCTGGCTTCCATTCATCCTTAAGGGGTAGCAGAAAGTACATATACCATCCATCCCAGGTCACAGTAAATTATAATATCATCAGGCAATACTGAGCACCCAAGTAAAGTCTTCTTTAATTTTAATTCAAGGCTGACTTCCAAACCCCTCAGCTCCTCTTCCACAGGTGGCCACTCCCCGCTCTTGCCTGGATTCACAGGTAGGCAGCTCTCTGCTTATATTTCATACCTCAATTTATGGGTACTGCTCTTTGAAGTTTCTATTACTAGAAAGACAAAGCTGAACAGAGCAACAACAATATTTACACACATTGTAACTATCACATCTTAGTTCACTTTCTGTCTGACAAAGTAACTCACGTCAGACAAGGCCTCTGAGAAATCAAACACAAATCAACAGTAAAGTCTCAAGACTTCTGTAAACAGCAGTAAAGTCCTCTTTCAGGGCTTCTGTATCAGCAGTAAAGTACTCTTCAACAGATAGAATGCTTCATTCTGACAAAGTAATATCAATATAGACAGAACAGATGTACAGAGTGCCAGAATCATAGGCATTCTCCTTCTCAGTTCTGCTTGCTCCCAGCTCATGCTTGAGTTTTTTCTATGCTCTGCTCCTTCCTGCTCCATCCTGCTCCATCCTTCCTGTTCTGCTCTTTAGGCAAGTTCCTCCCACCATGGGTTCCATGTGATGATGTTAGGCCTATTAAGGGCGGGGAAGGTCTCCAAATTCCTATTAAGGGCAACACAATTTATACTATTTCCAACAAAGATTTGATACAATCAAAGGCAAGGCTCAAAAGCACTTGAACAGCTGAAATAAATGGCAAAGTACTGCTTTGCTTGCCATTGCACAAGTCTTTCCTGACTCCATTCTATCCTCCATTCAGTTACCAATGTGATTTTCCTAAAGCGCAGGTCTAACCATGCCATTACAGTCCTCAATAAATTCTAGTGGTACCTATCTCTTTAATGATAAAATAGAAAATACTGTGTTTGGCATTCAAAGCCCTTCTTAGTCTAGCCCCTTCCTAACTCTCCAGTCTTCTTACATTTTACTCCCTTACGCATATATTTCAGTCCAGTGATACTGGCCTCCTGGTTGTTCCACAGGTCAGATAATAAGTCTCTCAGCTCTGGCTATCCCAGATGCTTGCAGTGCCCTCCTTTCTCTACTCCATCTATTAACCTCCCTGGTCTTTTAAAAATCCTAACTAAAATCCTTTCTTTTACTTCCCCAATCCCTCTTAATTGTAGTGTCTTCCCTCTGTTAATCACTTCTTATTTATATAGCTTTATAGTTTATATAGCCTACTTTGTAGATGTTTGTTTGCGTGTTGTCTCTTCCATTTGATCGTAAACTACTTGAGGGCAGAGACTATCTTTTGACTATTTTTGTATTCCCAGAGCTTAGCACAGTACCTGAAACCTAGTAGGTGCTTAATGAATGTTGATTTATTGATGACATGAGAAAGATGAGAGAATAGGGAGCCCTCAGCAAATGGCCACAACTATTTTTCCGCCATAAAATATGAAGATATTTTTGGGGAGGCATGGAAAATGTAAAAAATGATGAAAAGGTTTGCAAGAGTCCTTTTTGGAACAGTGAGTTGATAAAGGAGATATAATAAGATTGCCTAGCAACAGTAAAGGTCCAGCTAGGGTTGTATAAGGTTGTATAAAACGAATTTACTTGCTAATTTGGCTTGTTGATGTTAAGAAACACAAACTCACGTGCTTCAAACTCGTTTAGGTTGAGATACCTTTTTTCATTTACAAACAGAGGAATTAAGAGAAACAACTCATTTCACAAAATATGCACTTGCAATGTACTCCTATATGGCTTCTGAATTCATGTGTCACTTAATAGCTAGTTTTCTACTAGCTGTTAAACATAAATAAATAAATGGATGTTTGGATGGAGTTTCATCCATCAATAATTGTCTTCCTTTTGGTGCTAGCTTATGTCTTTCAATGAATTTACATGTAGTTAACTTGTTCTCTTTAGGGTCTTGTTTGTTTGTATATTTATCCTTGAGACACAGCAGAATATAGTGGAAATATCACTTGGATTCAAATCCTGGCACTCCTTACTCCTTGCATATTATTGGTTATGCCATATCTCAAGACTCACATTCTCAACTACAGTACAAAACTATCTAAATAATTAAATCTCTAGTGTCATTGTCTTATTTTAGAGGGTTACAAAATTTTAATGATTACGAATTAGATTGATCACTTTTATGCTTATGCTGACTTAATTGAACAGGTTGGGAAAGTACTGGGTGTCTGAGGGATGTCATATAATCCCTAATGGGTTCTTGTCTGGAAAGAATTTTGCCAGGACCCAAGCTGTCTTTTGGCAAAGTTTAAGTATATTGTTATGCTTACTTAGTAGCAGGCAGAAGAAATAGGGGGACCTGCAAAGTGCAGGGATCTAAGATAGAGTTATAAAAATTTATGCTCTGCAGCAGGCAGGAAAAGGTTAAGGGAACCTGCAAACAGCTGGGGCTGAGGTACAGTTTTTATAACCCTAAAACTCTCAGTCAAAGGTTAATTATGTTAACTAGGTGTGCAAAGGTGGCCTTAGGGAGGAGTTTGGGAGGAGTTTAGGAGTGGTCAGTGCTTAAAGGGACATGCATTTTTGTATCAATTGTGCATGCGAATTACCCATAATTCACTGGGAAATCCCCCTGGTGGGGCTATCCAGTGGTGTGTTTTGGGGCTTGTGACATGACTAGGTTACTTTTGGTTCAAGGATGAATGAGATATGTCCAATATGGCTATTGGGAGGATAGGCTTGATTGTTTCCAAGTTTGGGAACTAGACTGATTAGGGATTCAGGAGGTACTGTATTGAGATGGAGTTATCTGTCTGATAATGTTGTTCAAGACTTTTGGGTGCAGCTGGCCACTTAGAAAAAAAGGGGCTATGCATTTCTCTAAGGGTTTGTTTATAGAATACTATTGAAGGGCTGATACGTGCTTGTTTCTAGACAGACTTTCAGGCTTGGGGAATGGGAGAGGCAGAGTTAATACCTTTATGGCTGGGGGAAAGTGTGATTTTTACAACTTAATAGCACAGACTTGTTACAAACTGATGTTACATACATAGGTACCCAAACAAAAGTGAGATTTTACAAACATGTTACAGACAAAAGGATCCCAGACTACATCATAACTAATAATTAGTATACTTCAGTGTATGACGTTAAAGATGTTACTGAAGATCATCAATAAAAATAAACATGGAATGTAAAGAGGTTACTGGGGTTTTATCTAATGATGGCATAGTTAAATGACCTGGGTAAAATGACTTTTCCTTAGAAGTTATATCATTTTTGTAGTTAATTCAAGTCAAATTTTTCTAATCCTTACATGCATATTTGGTCACAAGAAATATGCTTATGTTACTCTGGATTTTAAGAGATAATATTTTTGTCTTAAAATAGTTTAAAATAAATTGGATTCATATAGTAAATATGAATAGAATACTTGAAAATGTGAGTTAGAAGATGCAACATTTTCATTGCTTCCTGAATGTCTAGAAATAACTCTCAAAATAAATGTGATATCTAATACAGTATTTTTATCCAATAATATATATATAATTATATTTTACATTTACATAGCGATGTGATTTCTTCATAATGCCTTCCAATGGATTACATGATTTTGGTGTTCTTATATGAAACATTCATCTCAGAAACATACCTAGGGATTTGGGCATCTGGAACAAACTTCAAAAAAATTTACCCAGGGCAAGCAACAGAAAATATATATTCAAATCAACTTAAAAAATTATGATGGGAGAAGAATTAGAGAGGCTCTGGAACACATAGCACTACATTCAGAGACCATAGGATAACTGAAACCACTGTTGGGGAGGAAATTTGAATTAAGGCAGCCAACTATCCAGTAGTTTTCTCTTTTAACTAAAATAATTCTTGCTAAGTAGGTAAAGAATCTGTTTGTTTCAACAATGTCAAAGGAATATAGATGGTATCAACTACCTTCTAAATTTTGTTTCAAAATCCTCATTATCCTGTCCAAGCTATGTTACTACATCCCAGGAATGTCCTATGAACCTCTATAGTACTACCAAGTGACTACCCATTCTGCTTGAATTCAAATTTCAAAACAAGGTCATAGAACACACTAAGGATGTTGTTAAGTATTAGAAAAGGTCAACAGAGTCTCTTTACATCTAGTGGAACTGCAAATGGACTTCACTAATTGCTGAGGCTTCCACAACTGTCTTGTAAAAAATTCAGTAAGGCTACAATTTCTCCTATAAACTTTGCCACTTCAGTAAGAATTTACTCTGGACCTTGGTGGACTTGGGAACCTAGTAAATTCCTGGAAATCTCATAATGGATCCCTCTGACTATCCCTCCGATGACGAGAACTTAGGTTCTAAAAGAGTTCCTTTGACTCTGGACCCAACTAGGACTCCCATAGTGCACAACTGAATGATAGTCTCCTAGTATAATTGTGAAAATGTACTGCAAATGATTCATAGAGTCTTAGAGCCAGAAGGGATTTTAGAAATAATTCATTTGGACCCTCGGATTTTCCATATGTGTAGAATAAATGCAGCAGAGTTAAACCTTTATACCCAATTTTTACACTATAACTTTATCATCTCACTTTGAAGAAAATTATTTTTCCCTCTCTTTAAAAAATAGTTAACTATTAAGAATATTAGTTAATATTGATAAAGTGCTTTGAAGATTAATGCCCCTGGTTAAAACAACAACAACAACAACCACTAAACAATGAAAAACAAGCTTTTTTGACCTGATACTTCTATGTGGGAAGAAGACTTTGCCAGAAGACTTGATAAGCCTAGGGGATAATGTTGTCTGCCATATTATGGCAGTGTAAGAGCAGAAAGTAATTGAAGGCAGCTGCAGAGAAATATGCTTTAGGGAAGCTAAAGAAAATTAAGATTACTTTTCCAGCACAAGAATTTTAACAAGTAAGCCAAGGAACTAGGTGAGCCCCCCTACAGGAGGCCTTATTGATTATCAGACAGGTTTTGACTGCACCACATCAATGACAAGGGGTGGTGATTCAGAGGCAAATTTCCCAGCTCAGCTAAGCAGATTACCTCCAAAGCTGCTGGAAAAACAACAGTTGGGAGTCCTAATGGTAAAAGAGATGACAAGCAAATCTAGAATCTGCAGAAATGATATCTAGCCAAGTTGTTTCCATTCTGCCTATTTTGCACTTGGTAATAAAGTTGCTGTCTAATTAGCAGTTGTTGGTAAGGAGAGTTACTGTGGCTAGAAGAGCAACCTCTCAGTGGGAGCTGGAAACCAGCAAGCCTTGTGCACCTTTCTCTGTCTGCATCAGGGACCTCCTAATCCTTCATTTTTCTTAAATGTGATATTTCAGTGTCCACAAGAGCAGCCCTTAAATGCACAGCAACACAGCTTGAGTTTATTGAAAAAATAAAATCAGTTGTTTGAATGCCTCTGCCTCCTCCCAACTGGATTAACACGGTAGTTTCTCATTGAACTCTCCTCCCTGGTCTCTCCTGTCTTCAATACATAATGTTCATAGACACCTGGTGATTGTCCCTAAAATATTGCTTTTATCTTGTTATCCTGTAAAGCAGCTGGGTGGGTCAGCAAATAGGATATTAAACCTGAAGAAAATAATTTAACCTCCGTTTACCTCAGATTTTCATCTGTAAAATGGGAATAATGATAGTATCTGCCAGAGTTGTTGTGAGGATGAAATAACTGTAAAGTGTTTCATATGCCTCAAATCACGATATATTCTTACCTGTTTGATAAAATTCAGGAATTATTCCTAATTACCTTGAACATAAATTCCAACCTCCTTATCCAAGCATCCAAAACACTTTGTAATCTGGTTTCAAATTATTTTTGCAAAATTTGTTCTAATCAATCTACATAGAAATCACAGAATCCTGAGGAGGAAGATAATGCAAAAACCATTTAGTCCATCTGATTACTTGAATGGGAATGTGTGCTAAAAATACTTAATAAAGGGTCATCTAGTCTTTTGTCATGTCTTTGAATGAGGGGGAAGCCACTAATTAGAAACAATCCATTCTACTCCTCTAAAGTTGAAATTTTGCTATTTTGAGTCTCTTCAGTCATGTCCAAATCTTTGTGTACCCACTGGGGATTTTTTTGACAGAGATATTGGGGTGGTTTTCCATTTCCTTCTCCTGTTCATTTTACAAATGAGGAACTAAGGCAAACAGGGTTAAGTGACTTGCCCAGGGTCACACAGCTTATATGAGGCCAAATTTGAATCTACAAAGATGAATCTTTCTGACTTGGCCCAGGACTCTATCCACTGTGCCAAGCCTAAATCTTCCTTTGTGTAATTTCCATCCCCTTGCTCTTAATTTTGCACTTTGGGGCCAAGTAAACAAATATATACTATTAGCTATTATTTTAAAGAGCCTTCTAATCATCAGTTAATTAGTCATTAAACATTTAATATGTGCCAGGAACTGGGCTAAGCAATGGTAAAACACGCACACACACAATTACAAGTAGTATCTCTTCCTCAAGGAAACTTACATTTTAATGGGGGAGGCATGTTAATAATAAATATGTACATGTTAATAGAGTATATATAACATAATATCAGAGGTAAGGTGCTGTGTATGAGGGGAGTAAGAATGGCTTCTTACAAAAGGAGAGATTTTAGCTAAGTCTTGAAGGAAGCCAGAAGTTAATTAAAGGAAAGCGTTTTGGGGGAAGAGCATTATGAGTATGAGAGACAGTCAGCACAAAGGCAGGGAATTTGAAGATGGAGTACGAAGTACAAAGAACAGTAAGTTGTCCAGTTAAGCTGGATCATTGAGTGCGTAGAGGTTAGACAATGAAGAAAATTGGGTAGGTAGGAAGAGGCCAGGCTGTGAAGGAATTGAAATGCCAAGTAAAGGACGTATTTTATTCTGGAGGTAATAGGGAGCAACGGGAGTTTAGGGGGCTCAGGGCTTAGAGAATGATATGAAAAATTGCATTTTGGGAAAAATCATTTTGGCACCTGAGTGGAAGATTGAGTGCAATTGGGAGAGATGTCAGACAGGGAGACTTACTGGAAGGCTATTGCAATAGTCAAAGTGACTGGTGATGAGGGTCTGGCTATATTAATATTGTGACTGTATTAATGAAGAGATTGGGGTTATGTACAAGAGATATTATGAATGTAGAAATAACAAGATTTGATAACTTGAATAAATGTGATGGTACAATGGCTTCATGCCTTGGTAACTTGGATAATAGTGATGCCTGGACATTAAGGAATGTTTTGAAAAGGAAAGGATTTGCAGGCAAAGATAACAAATTCTGTTTTTGAGATTTTAAAATTGGGATGATTGTGTTTAATAAGTCAACAAAAATAATTTATTAAGCACTTACTTGTTGCCAAGTACTATGTCAGGCCCTGGAGATGAGACCTGAGATTTAGAAAGATAACTTCTAAATATTTGAGTGAAGCATAGAGTACAGAGGAAAGAGATGTGAGACAGAGAGAACAACTGGTCAGCTATTGTAGGTATGAGATGATAAGGATCTGCACCAGATGGTGGCAACCTTAGAAGAAAGAAGAGAAAAAAGATAAGATGCGTTTTGAAGATTAAATGGATTTGTTTTGTCAACAGGGTGGATATGAGGGAGGAGAAAGAGTGAAGTATCATGATTGACACCTAGCTTGTAAGCCTCAGTGACTGGGTGAGATACACTTTTTGTGCTTTTTTTGCATATATTATTCATTCCTCTTTGGCAACACCAACCTAGTCATGCTTGAAGGTCCAGGTCAGATTCACATTTCCTAGGAAGTCTTTTCTGAATGTTCTAGTCATACGTTGATTTTTCCCTTGTGTATTTTCACTTGGAAATTTT
>CM053594.1:160286882-160306125 GCA_028646575.1 Pseudocheirus occidentalis | reverse complement strand
TATTTATTTGTGACATGTCTTGTATTGCTATTTGAGCTTTGCCCTGTGTATTTTATTTCTTTAATCAAATTATCAATTGCTTATAGTACCGTACAATACAATATTATTATGGTTGCTAAAGAATTTGAAAGCATCAAGACTGAGGGTGGGGGGGATAGGATTGTGAGCAGCAGATGACTGAGATCCAAGGCACTCTATATAGCTTAAAAACCTAACCTTGATACCTGAAAGTAGAACAGCCCAGCTTTATCATTTTTGATAGTGTGTTACCCTCAAGAAATATACATGGTGATAAGAAAGAATCTTTCTTGGCACCCATGATGCTGAACAAATGTTAGTTAACTGACTGACTGATTTGATCAAAACACAACACTCTTGATATCATCAGTAGAAGTCCCCAGAAAGTACAAACTATATGGCATCCATCAAGATATCTCTGAGGCATACAGCATTCTAATGCAAAGAAACTACTTCCAATAGAATATATGACCCAACACCAAAAACCACATAAACAACCAAAAGCAACAGCTGCTGTAGCAACAGCAACAACAATGACAGCAACAACTTTGGTCTATTCGTGTGCAGGACTATGGCAATGCACAGTATGTCACGAAAGTCTTGGGGAAAGTTTCAAGCTTTATAACTTAATGACTTTTGGAATAAAAGTTTATACTTGAAAGTGTGATAATAAAGGTAAAGAACAAGAGAGGTGGAACATCCTAGAGATCCTCATTTAGGTGGCACATGAGGAGTGAAAGAAGAAATATTTCCCTGCACATCATGGAACTGGGAGAAGGAAGAAGTATATTTTTATCCCTATGAAATCCTATACTTCACCTAGGTGGCACAGTGGCTATACCAGGCCTGGATTCAGGAGGACTCATCTTCAAATCTGGCCTCAGACATTTACTATCTGTGTGACCCTGGACAAGTTACTTAATGATGTTAGCCTCAGTTTCCTCATCTGTAAAATGAGCTGGAGAAAGAAATAGCAAGCCACTCCAGTAGGGGTCACAAAGAGTTGAACGTGACTGAAAATGCAGAGACAGTCACTGTGAGTTTGGTCCCTGGGGCTGATGCTGTGTCCATATCTCCCCTAAGTCTTTCCCAAACCTGAAAAATGATGACGATACATTCCCTAAATGCCTTTTGTATACAAAATTTTGTTTTTCCCATACTGTCTTATATAGTATCAGACACACTACTTCATACATTTTTGCAGAAAAAGGAAGGAGTCTGCAATTAAAGCTGTCATACTTTTTCAATGAAATAGGCATAAATGTGCCAGATAAAATCTCTAATGTGTGTGTGTGTGTGTGTGTGTGTGTGTGTGTGTGTGCGCGTGCGCGTGCGTGCTTACGCTTGTGCATGTGTCCCCTATCTGTAGTTCTGCTCTGTGGTTCAGGCAGTTGTCACATGTTGCAAATGGTACTTATTTGTGGAGCAAATATCAGCAATTTAAGTATTTCTTAAGTATGGATAATGTGTTATATATTATTAAGGTTGGAAAAGACCTTAGAGGTCATTTTGTAAAGCCTTCTCTTTTTTCAAACATGGAAAGGCTATATATTAGGTTAGTGATAACATTGTGAGTAAAGTATTTTATTAAAAATGCCTTATTTAAAGTAATCAATAAAAATAGTCAATTTCATGCTCTAAGAAGAAAATAAAATTAAAAATAGAGGCCAGAAATATTAAAAGAAATATAAATGTCAGAGTATTATGAGGTACCTTCTACCACTATATTAACTGTTATATTATTGCTTTATAGTTGAGTTTTTTAAGACCTCCCAACATAGCTGCAGTTTTAACCTTTCTCTTTCTGCTTAGTGTCAGAAGCCTTTGGAACTGCACTCACATAGGGACTCTCATTTCAAACAGTCTCAGTGTTCACTGGAAACATTGGTCTTCAAAAGCCTCAGGCTGCATTGGTTTCCCCAAATTTTACCTATATCCAGTCAGAAAGGTGAGAAAGCTAAACAGGCCAGCTTTTTCAGAGTTTTAATACAATTATTACCCTAAAATTTTTGCCTGGATGTCTGTTTTGATTTTGGGTCTAATGTGGAAAAGGAGAAGCTGTCTTTGTCCATATTCAATTCAATACACATTTAGCAAATACTATGTGCCAATCATTTTGCTAAGTACTTGGAATATACAAAGAAAAAAATGAAAACAGTCCCTCCTTTTATTTCCCTTTCTGCCTTTGTCTCCTTTGCCTCCTGGCTAGCTTTAAAATCCCCAGTGAAGGACAATAGAATAAGTTCACCCTCAGACTTTATTTTTATTCCTTTCTTAATCAAGAAAGACAAAGTTAAACTGGTTCTGTGATTGTTATGTATCTTTTAGACAAATACAGCATGCTTAATTTAGTATTGCATGGATCTTGCTTCTGTCAGCCTTATTGTTTTAGCATTTTTTTCCCAACTGGGATATTCTGGGAGTCAGAACTTTTAAGAGGGTCAAACCTCTTTAGTTTTATTATCTCTTTAAATACAATTAGATTACACACAATATAATAGTTCTGTAGTATTTTAATAGACAAAACAGGTCCTAGACAAATGTTGCAATAGATTTTTACAACTCTCATTCACGTGCCTATTGTCTATACTATTCAGTGACTAATTTTTAATATAAAATATTCTGCTAAACTAACTTAAACCTCTTAAAAATATAGTTTGGATTGTGTGGTTATTAACTCCTACTAACACAGATTAAGTGTGAAAACCTTTATAATTTAGTAGGTGGTTTTCCAGTATTATTTTCATGAACGATTTTGTAGTTATCATGTATTTTATTCTTCCTTTCTGTGTTCTTAATAAGGGTTCATATAAATGTTCTAAAGCTTCTCTAAATTCCTTATGCTCATCATTCTAACTGCATAGTAACATTTTATTATGATTCATATACCATAACTTCTTCAGCTATTCCTGAACTGATGAATATCCGCTTTGGACTTTTGGACACCCACTGATGGATAACATTTAGATTGCAAGCCTGGGGGACCATGAAGATGGAGGTAATATTGACAATTTTTGTTTGTTTGGGGCTTTGTTGTTGTGGTGATGGTTGTGGTTGACTTTTTTGTTACCACAAAAAGTATTGCTGGGAATACACTGGAAAATACCTCATATATTTTCTTCTTATTCTGTTCCATACCTTTTTTTAGATCAAACACCATATATATAAACACCATCTGAACCATTTCTCTTTAACATATCAAACTGCTCTATCCAGAGGGAATAGTAACTGAAAGATACAGTGGGATTTTTTTTTTGCACCTAACTTTTATTTTTGTTTTTTTATTGTGGCTGTTATTTGGTCTAATGTTTTAATGAAGGATTTTTATTGTGCCCATGCCCCGAGGCTTATGTAAAGCAAAGGACAAAAAATAAATAAATAACATTTGAAAATACTCAGAAATTGACAGCCACCTTAATAGCAAATATCTATTACAGCAAAGAATTTTTCTGTATATAGTCTTCACTTGATGAGGGTCATATTAAGTGTAAGGGGAGAAAAAAGTTGTATTCTTCCTTTGCAAAGTGAATGGAATTTTTGAAAGCCACTCTTGTAGACATAATATACCACAAGATGAATAGATCTTTATCTGGAAGAAACCATAGGGACCATCTCATTAAAAAAAGAAAAAAAGAAACTTTATCCAGTGTAGCTGTGGCTTATGATATTTTTGAGGTTGTCTGCTGACTTTAGAATATACAACGGTTAAGTATTTTGCTTCAAACTTAGTGCCATAACCTGCCAATTGAAAGATAGTAGGCAAGACATATATTTTAAAAATTTAAGGAAAGAACAATTTCAGAAATGCTAGACATATTTGAAAGAATTCTATTTCTTTTCTGTGGGAATCAAAGGTAACTATTACTTGTAGGCATTTTTATGATTTAAAAACAAAAAGTATAATTAAAGAAGTAGTTTGGGTTTTCTTATTAAAATTATTTCTGATTTGCTTATTAAAATTATTTCTGATACCATGAGTTACCAGTTTCATGTTTATCATATAAAACATTTGTCTTTTCAGGTTTTATTTTTTAAGAAAACAGATTGGTGGATTGCTTGAAATGGTTTTTAATCTGCCTTATTTGACTTTTACTGTCATACCTTCAGATGACAGTTATCTTTGACTCACATAGCATTTATTCAGGCATTGTGCTAAGCCCTGGGGATACAAGAAAAAGTTTAAAAAAAAAAGAAGAAACAAAACAAAACAGTCCTGGCTTTCAAGAAGGTCACAGTCTATTGGGGAGAGACAACATGCAAACTAGACACAAACAAGCTGTATGCAAGAAAAGGGATGATAAGAGGAAAGGTGCTAAGACTAAAGAGGACTGGAAGAGACATTTTATAGAAAGTAGAACTTTTGTTGAGACTTGAAGGAAGCCAGAGAAACAAAGATGTGGAGATGAGGAATGAGAGTATGGGGCATAGCAAGTGAAAATGCAGAGTGAAGAGATGGGGTGTGTGGTATGAGAAGAGCAAATAGGCTACTGTTACTGGATGCTACAGCATTTTGTAGAGGGTGAGGGAGAGGTATAACATGTAAAGAGACTGAAAAGGGAGGAAAGAAATCAGATCATAGAGAGCTCTAAAAGCCAAACAAGGGAGTTATATTTGATCCTAGAGCCACTGGAGTTGATTGCATAAGGGAATGATGTGACCAGACTTGTGCTTTAGGAAGATCAATTTGACAGTTGAGTGGAATATGGCTTACCAAGTAAGGGAAACAACTGAAGCATGAAGAACCATAAGTTATTTAAATTGTTCAGATGCGAGGCAATAAGGAATTGTACTAGGGTGGTAGCAGTATTGGAGGAGAGGTGCTAGGAAAGTAATTGTGATAGCATGTGGTAACGTGGTGGTATTGGGGTGGGGGGCAATGAGGAAGATTGATAAGTTGAGGACGACCCCTAGTTGTGAGCCTGAGAGATAAGGATAGGAGCCATAGTGGTGCTTTTGACAGTAATAGAGAAGTTAGAAAGAAAGGAGAATTTGAGGAGGAATAATAGTTCAGATTTGTTTATGTATGTAAGATGTCTATGAGACATTGGATTCAAGGTCTATAATAAGCAGTTGGAGATTCAAGACTAGAATTCAGGGGAGGTTATAGCTGGATGAATAGATCTGAGCCTCATCTGGGAAGGAAGGAAGGAAGACAGGAAGGAAGAAGGGAGGGAGGGAAGGAGGGATCAAACATTTATTAAGTGCCTACTATATAGTAGGCAGTATACTAAGCACTTGTTAAATATTTCATTTGATCCTTGCAACTCTGAGAGTTAAATGCTATTACTATCCCCATTTGATAGATGAGAAAACTGAAGGAGACAGAGGTTAAGTGTTTTGTCCAGGGTTAAATACCTAGTAAGTGTCTGTGTCCAGATTTGATGTCAGGTTTTTTTGACTCCAGACTCCACTTGGCCAGAGCTTGGTGAGGTGGTTCACCAAAGGGTCAAAATTGGGAAAGAATAAGAGTATAACCACTGTGGTGTTAGGACCTGTGAAAGGAGGGGTGGAGGGATTAGAGATCTGAGTTCAAAGAAAAAGGTTTTAGAGTTACAAAGTCAAGGAGAGGTGGCATGAAAAAGACTGTGAGAAGATAAAGGATTTTTTAGAGTTCATGAACAGGGAATCAGTGTATTGTGAGTGATGGAAAGAGCAAGTATGTGACCATCAATGTGTGAGTAAATTGAGAATCTGGGGGGGGGGTTGGGTGTTTGAGAGAGCATGAATTTGTATGTTTAATTCTCCTAATATGAAGATAGGAGTTGGGGAGGAAACAAAGACTGAAACAGGCACTGAATTCATCATAGAAAGAAGAGGAGCATCTGGGAGGTCAGTAGACAACAGATACCAGGCAAAACTATTAATTTGAAGTTTAGGTGGCTGATAAGAGTCATGTCTACATAGAAGTGTAAAATAAAATCGGAGAGGTACTTTGAACTGCAAACTCAGTAGGAATAAATATTATGAAAAGATGGTTAAAAAATTAGTGCAGACTATTAAAATAAATAGACTCCATTAAAATAAGCAAAATGTCAGTGACTAGAGAGATCTTATTACACTCTGCCATAGCAAAACTACATATGAAGTTCAGTTACAGGTGTCCCGTTTTAGGCAGGATTGTAATGAACTGGTCAGTATCCATAGAAGAGAAACCAAAGGGGCACATAGCACCTCTCTCCCAGAGTTGTTGTGAGGATAAAATGGAATTATATTTGTAAGGTGCTTTGTAAAACACTATATATGCAAGTTATTATTATCATTATTAATCTGACCACTGGGTATTCTTTTTTATCCCTATATATTTTCCTATGTAGATTATTAACCCCAATACTGTTGAGTATTATGAATTTCCTCCTGGAGGATCTATAGTATTACATAATTTGATGAAATTAAAGCATATGCAAATTGAGCATCTGGAGAAACTCAGAATGTATAGGATATCTCTTTCGAACTTGGACTCTGTAGTAGTTCTTTTCTCTGCCAGTGTAAGTAACTTTAATGAACATATATCTCCTTTTTAATGCCTCATCTGACATTAATTATCAGAGGGTTATAATTTAGTGTATCATTTATTTTTCAGAGAATTTTGCATGTTTTAAGAGATACATTGAGATATTATATTGGAAGAAAAAACTTTAATGTAGCTTTTAGCTACCAGTCAATTAAAATGTGCCAGACACTGCACTAAGCACAAGGAAAGGTCAGTCCCTGCTCACAAAGAACTCACAATTTAATGGGAGAGAGGATATGCAAATAACTATGTAGAAACTACCTATGTTTAGGATAAATTGGACATAATCATTGAAGAGAAGAAACTGGAATGAAGAGGGATTAGGAAAGGCTTCCTGCACAAGCTAGGATTTGAACTGGGACTTAAAGGAAGCTAAGAAACAGACATTAGGAAGGAGAGCATTTCAGGCATGGGGGAGAGACAGTGAAAATGCCTAGAATCAGGAGTCAGGGGTGCCTTTTTGTTTTGATGTTTGAATAATAACAAGGAAGCCAGTGTCATTGGGTTAAAGGGTACGTGGAGTAGTGTGAAGTCAAGAAGAATGGAAGAGTATAGAAGGAGGGGTGCTGTGTTGGTAGGGCAGGTTATAAAGGGCTATTGAACACCAAAGGATTTGACAGTTGGTCCTGGAGGTGATCGGGTGTCACTGGAGTTTATTGAGGAGGGTGATGACATAGTCAGATATATGTTATAGGCAGATCATTTTTATAGCTGAAAGGTTTTTTTAAATAGTCACTAACAATAAACACAGCAGGATCTTATCTACTACTTTCAGTTGATTATCTGATGGTAAAAATGTAGTCTGCTGTGGAATATTATTTATAAAAACCTATCTGTTGTCCACTAGTAATATCATCAAAAATGTCCTTAATCTGTATGCAGATATTTCTCCTTAAAGTTTTATATAGGTGGTAAAGTGGACTTTTAAGATCATATTGATTTATGCTTTTTCAACCATTTAAAAATATCCATAAAGTCCAAGCTTCACACACGCACGCACGCACGCACGCACACACTTTTTGCATTTTTCCTCTCTTTTTATGTAATTTGTAAGCCAAATCATCAGTACTCTCAGGATAATGTTTCTTCTAACATAAATCCCCTCTATAAACACTCAGACTAATTCATATACTTTTCCTTTTATGTACTTTGGGTTGTTTGGGTTGAAGGGTAGTGTCTTCATTTTTCTTGACAGTCTTACTTATTTTTTTATACATTTGTATATTCTATACATTTTCTTTTGTTTTCTGTCTTCCTTCCATTTTTATACTTAAATATCTGCAAGATGATTTTGCTTAGACTTTCCTCCCCTCTTTCTTTAATGTGTTTTTACTTTCCACTGCTTCTCTTGTATGGAGTCACTATTGGTCACAAAGACATGAACTCTCTCTGACTCTCTCTGTCTCTGTCTCTCCCTCCCTCCCTTCCACCTTCTCAATCTCTGTGTGTGTTTGTGTATGTGTATAGCCAGAACACAGTCCCTGGAAGATAATACTTACTTCATGAATTATAGTTGATTCATTGGTTTTCATAACATTATAAAATCTTTCCCTGTCTATTAAAATGAATTTCATTTACCGTAATGTTATTTTGTGCTTTCCATGTTCATCACCTCAAAATGCAAAATCAAAAAGTTTTTGTGTAGTATATTAATCTTTGGCTTTTCTTCTTCCCTATACCTGATCCATATTTTCTAAGCACACTTTTTTTTGCTACCTATACACATTGCCCCCTTTTGCATTGAAATCATGATATATCAGTTTAATATATAGGTTCATTTTAAGTTCCTCATTCTCTCCTGGTATGGCATTCTTTCTAGAAACCGAGGTGACCTCCATGCTATCATGAGGTATCACAGTAGGAATTTGAGGAGGGATTTGTTCAGTAGACATATTTCAACTTTTTTTTTTCCATTTAAGTAGACAAATGCCATCCAGTGTTCTATAGGGACAGTTAGGTGGCACAGTGGAAAGAATCCTGGGCCCATAGTCAGGAAGATACAGGTTCAAATCTGATTTCTGACACCAGCTGTGTAACCCTGATTAAGTCACTTAAACTCTTGGCTTTAGTTTTCTAACCTATCAAATACAGATCATAACAGCATTTACCTCCCAGGGTTACTATGAGAATCAAATGAGATAATATTTGGAAAGTACTTAGCACAGTGCCTGGAAAGTACTATATAAGTGTTAGTTATAATAGTATACCTAATTGCAGAAAGGGCCATGGAAATCCATGGACAAAGAAAAATGCAAAATGGCCTATTGTTCTCTGCAACTGAATTAATTTACACAGATGCTGCTGCTGCTGTTGCTTGCAGGGTAAGCACATTGCTTATTTTCATCATCTTCAGGGATTTTCATATATTTCTCACCCATTTTCACTTGCAAGGAACAAAACAATTTTGTAAGGTGAATTAAAAAAACCACAACAATCCAGTCCCCTTATCTCTAACTGCTAAGAATCATTTCACTTCTCTGTCCAATTTATGTCCCATTAGCATCTATGTCTTAGCATTCAAATTGTGAATATACTATAGCCCATATTACCTCTCACTGTGATTAATAATAATAATACTCTCCTAAATTGTCTTCCTGTCAAATTCAATCACCTGAATGATTCTCCTAAGGTACAGGTTTTACCATGTCACTTCATTGATTAAAAGCCTTTGGTGGCTTTGCATTTCCTGTGGAATAAAATATTATCTCCCATATATCTTCTAAACTTTACTATCCCCTTTCAGAAACTCTACTTTCTAAACAAAGTGGACTACTAAGCCGTCTGTCAACTCAGTATTGCAGCCCCTGCCTTTGAGGATTCATCAAAGCCTACCACATATCTTAAATATACTCCCTCCTCAACCTATGCCTTTCATTGACTCCTTACCATATAAGCTACAACAATATCTTTCTTCTAGAAGAAGACCCTAGCTATTAGTTTTATTCAAAGCTAATCTGAGTCAGTATCATGAAGTAATCTTTGGAAAAAATTAATCTTTCTTTTCATCAGTTCCCATGTTTTGTATAGTCCAATCCTCTCCCTCAAGTGACATTTCTTTTCTCTCATCATATTCGTAGTACTATCTCTCAAATTCCTTACCAAACCTGATCTTAGATTCTTACTTTACTTATATTCTTAGCTTTATAATGGTAACTCATTTTAGTGTCATCTGAATTTTAATAAGAATCCAATCTGTAGCCAAAGGTATGAAATCATGATGATGGACTTCCAGGTATCAAGTGGGAAATAATTTGAAGGTGGGTTTCAGGTGTTCACCTTGTCATATGTCAGTTTCGTTTCTCATTGTTCTGTTTCGTACGTTGTTGGGGGAAAAAAAGAATGACCAAGAGTCAAACTCTCCATACTTAGCTTACCTGGTCCTGGAAAAATATAGTCTGTTCTCAAAGACTTCTCAGAATTACCAAAGCTTGTGGTCTGTAGGCATAATATTTCAGCTTCTACTGTCAACACCAGATGATAAGGCATCAGCTTAAGCAGTGGTTCTCAACCTTCCTGATGCCATGACCCTTTAATAGAGTTCCTCGTGTTGTGTTGACTCCAAACCATAAAGTTCTTTTCGTTGCTACTTCATAACTATAATTTTGCTACTGTTATGAATTGTAATGTAAATATCTGATATGCAGGATGTATTTTCAGAGTTACAAATTGAATGTAACCCACAGGTTGAGAACCACTGGCTTAGGGCTTTGTGGCAATGGGCAATTATGGTACTCTTGAAGCCATGACCCAGTTATCAGGATACTATTAATAATAATATTAATTTATCCACTTCTTTATTTTTAAGCTTTTTTTATAACCTAGATATCAATAATCAAAGTACTTAGGGATTTCCAAAAGGTTTTGTAGTCTAGTAGAAAGAGTAATGCATTTGACATTAGAAGACCTAAATTCAAATACCTGGCTACTCATATCACTTTGATGTGTAGCTTTAAATTCATTTTACTCTTTTGGGTCAAAGTTTCATCATCTGTCTTATCAAGGGGTTGAATTAGTTGCTTTACAAGGTCTCTTCCAGTCTAAGACTTAAATATGCAAATGTGAACTTGAAATTTCACTCCCCCATAATAAAAAATGAATGGGAAGAATTCAAAGAAGCATGAGAACACTTATGTGAAGTGACACGAAGTGAAGTAAGAAGAACCAGGAAAAATATCTCATATATATATATATATATATATGAGAGGTTTATTATATATGATATATGCATGTGTGTGTGTGTATATATATATATATATATATAAACAAATGACAAATTAAAGAATATATTGGCATGCATAGAACTGACATTGTCTTTATCTTTAGTTTCTGCTAGTTCATATAATTAAAACATTTGTTTTCTTACTAATCTGTTTTTATCCACAGTCATTAAATAGGGAATAATTTACCTAATCCATTGTGAAGTGTATTCTCTATAATTATTCTTTATTTCATACTGATCTGTCTATATGACTTGCATGTTCAATGTTACCTGATAAACACAGATGTTATTGGGGATGGTATGAGACAGGGTAAGTGATGTTTGGGAGCCAATTCTAAGTCTCAATTCACAGTTATTATTCCCAATTCCATAGACATTTGTCTGAGTCAGGAAGAGAAAGAGACATTGTGTGTCAAATATAAAAATTCTAGGCCCCTGGATAAGGTCCAAGGGTCTAAAGAATTACTTCTTATCCTTTATGTAGCTTTCAGTAGAAAATTACAAATTATTGTAATGACTATACACTTTGTTTTAAAATTTTGAGCACACACTGAATAAATATCATGACATTTAAGGAGAATAATTATAAAATTGTGTCTCATGATGTGGTTGAAATAGCACTGGCTTTAGAGTCATGAGACCTGGGTCACATTTCTGTATCTGCTACTGATTTAACTATATGACCTTGGACAGTTATCTTACTTCTCACTTCTTAATCTACAAAATGAAGATTATTGGGAAAAAAATTCTACCTACTTCACATTAAAGTACTTTCCTATATCATTTTACTATGTCTTTAATTACAAAATTTATTCAATTAAATGCTATGTTAAGCACTGGAAAAAATAATTTAAAAAATCTAACTGCCCTTACCCTCTGGGAGCTCAAATACTATTGAAGGTAAATAGTATGTATACAAAAATTAAACACAGAATATATATGAAGTAATTATCTTGGTGAGGTCACAGGCCTGATATTAATGGGAGTTCCAGAGGATACAAAGGAAGGTATATAGATATGGCATATTTCCTCCCCTGTTAGACTGTTAGTTCCATTAGTGTAAGAACTATTCTTTTGTTTGTTCATTTTGTTTTGGTTTTTTGTGTCTTTGTATCACCAGGGCTTAGCACTGTGTCTGATATACAGTAGGTATATGATAAATGCTAGTCAGCTGACTGTGTTCTAATTAGGGGGTATTCCAAGAAGTTTCTTGTGAGATTCAAAAATCCAAGGGTCTGAAATTTGTTACAGAGACACAAGTTGAACAACAGCATAGATGAAGTAACCCTCTGACAGCATTCCAAATAAATCAGCCTAACATAAAGAATCTCGATGGGAAACTTTTAACATTGGTAGCACCAAAGAGAGTGTTAGGAAATTGAAAAAAAATCTGTCAATCTCCTCTGTCTCTCTTGGGTTCCTTTCTTAATATAAAGGACATTGCCAGGGCTACTGTGGAGATATGGAGAAAATGTGTGTTTTCTTTCAGTCATGAAGTCCAGGAATGTTAAAGCCCAGCAATCCTGAGTGCCTTATTTTGTAAACAGGGATTCTTAGGGCCAGAGAAGGCAAAGGAAAATGACTAGTTAAAACTAGTTAGTGTAAGAGGCAGGGCTGGAACCCAAGTCTCTTGACTACTGGTTCACTATGCCTACTCCTGTAGTGTGCTTTATGTATTTTATTTTATTTTTGTTTCTTTCTACTCTTCTTTTTTTCTTACTGCCAACTTTTCTCTATTTGCTGATGAACCTGACTCTATCCTCACTTTTGTAATTTTGTATAAATTCAAAATATTGAATTTTTACTGCTGAAATAAAGACAAACCAAATCTGTATGCAGAGTGAAAGATGACTGTCAATGGATCCTAAAATGAACCAATGGAGCTTAGCTGCTTCTCCCTTAAATCAAAATGTTAGAGATAAAAAAGAAAACAATGTTTATGTGATAAAATAATCATCCTGCTCTATATTTGGGCAGGAAGGATACTCTTTCCTGTCTACAACCACAATGAAAAAGGCATACTAATATATAGATGTGTTTCTTTGCAAACTTCTCTGCTGGAGAGACTGCTCATTTCCCCTTAAAAAGGATGTACTGGTTACCTAGCAACTGTAAAGTTCTGCACTAATCTATAACTGCTATCTTCTGGGAATGGATCAAGCCAGGTGCTATTTATGGCAAAAGAGCTTTGGGAAATGGTAAGCAGTGGGCCAGCCTCAGAGGGGCTCCTGTTTGTTTTCAATTCAGATTGACATTTCAAATGTGCTGGCTCCCATCCAGACTTCCTGAGTCTGCCTTTGAAACCTGTGAGCACAACTTAGTTTGCAACACCACAAGAATGCAACTTTAAAGAAGACAGATTCAATTCAATTTAAGAAGCATTTATAAAGTGCCTACTATGTATGAGGCATTGAACAAAAAAGTGTGTGGGGTGGGTAGGGGAGGGGCAGAGAAATCTTAATGAGTTCTGAGATGGTTCAATAAAATGGAAAAAAATCCAGACCTAACTGAGTACTGCATTTATATTAGGAATTTGCTGTATACATAGCACTCTGCTAGGTACTTTGGAGTTCAGATTAGATACTATTCCTACCCCCATGCAGCTTACATTTCAAGTACTCAGTACAAGAACTAATTTGTTACATCAAGAAAAGAAGTATACATTTCAGCAATTGACCTGGGGAATTCACTAAGCTTTGATGCTACACTGGGCAGCCTGTGGCCAGAGAAGCTAAGTTTTCATATTGATTTAGGAGGCTCTTCCTCTTTAGGTCAATAGAACATACACTGCTTTGGTACTGGGAGAAGAGAAGAGATATGTAAGGCCTCCTAGCAGAAGAACACAATAGCTGTGGGGTTAGGGCAGATCCATAATTAGTATGGGCCAATGGGACTTTGTACCCAGGTTTCTCTGTAATACCTCTAATGGTATAGTTTGGGCAGTTCTCTGAAGGACAGTTCTGCTATGATGCATTGCTTATGTATAGGAAGCCTTCTGATTGGCTGAGACCTCTGAGCTGACAGTGCTCTGTAACTGTATTAGCTAAACATCCTTCAGAGAAAGAGGTCAGGAAAGGTGGCCATATGAAGCAGGTATAGACTTTTGAATGAAATAGATTTCCTTGGAATTGCAAGCATATTGGAAAGCTAGTGCTCCAATTTGTTCCTTAACTTCCAGCACCTGCAGCCTTAAGGAATGTTAAGGGTAGACTAACTTTGTATCTGAGATCCACTGAAATCCTATTCCCAGTCGGGGGGGGGGCGGGCAAAAAACCTTGTTTTCCTCATGTATTCATTCATTTATTTTAATTGATACTTTTCCACTTTCTACTTAACTATTTACTTTCATGTAGAATTTTACTATTAGAGATGACCTTTTGTATAATCAGAATTTGCCGAGAGAGCCATTTTGGTGATAGTAAACTGAGTGTTACACTCCCTGTGAGAGACAGCGGAGAATGCACCTTTTATTCTAAACCCCTTATTGTGCCTCTAGATGAGAAATAGTGGATGTGTGATTGATAGAAATAATTCTTACCCAGGATTGCCTCTTGGGAATATTAAGAGAGTTATAGAGAGATTTCCTATTAAGGATGGTTCAGGATTCTACCTGTCCTCTCCTATTAGTATGGCATCACCTTCCTCCTAGTCCTCATAAAGGATAGAAAACTAAATCTTTCTTAGAGACAGGGTCAGTCAGATCCTTGATCAGATATCTAAACCACATGCAGGCTTACCTTATCTTTGGATTACATGTATTCATATTACATTTGTAGTATATCCAACCACATTTACCCTAAACCTGTTTTAGTTGCTTCACTGTTTGTTGCACAGTGTTTGCAAAAGACTACTTTCTACCTCAGGGAAGAAGAAATATCCTTGTATTTAACCCCCAGGGAGACGAAACATTCCATGCCAATAGCTTTGTCCTAAGTTTACTGTTGTCAAGGAATTTGTTACTGTCAAACTCGTTTCCTGGTGCCTGACTTTCCTTACTGTCATGCTAGCATGGGTGCTCCTAACTTTTACATGACTGATTATGTGCACGACTTGTCCTATATACTCATACCATGTGAGATATACATCATTACTAGTGCACACTAGGCTTGGGTTATCCCAGCGTCTCTGCCTTCTCCCAGCCCCTCCCAAATCATTTTTTCCCAGTGCTGTCCTTTCAAGTTATGGATCTAAATTTGTTTAATTTCTATTTCTTGTTCAACTGAGTGAGTTCTCCCTTTAATTTGGGTATTTCTTCAGGGAGTCTGGTGCTAGGCCATACTGTCAAGCTGCCCAAGATTGGAGGCAAAGAGAACAGTAGGATTCAGTCATTATCAATATTTGTCACAACCTCCAGGAATTCTTTTGGGCAAGACAATGTGAGAGGTCCAAGAAAACTTACAATTACAGCTGGAAGGACTCTTGATAACTTTTCCTCATTTCCTTCTAGACTCTAGAATCTAGAGACTTGCCTGGCTTCCTTTAAGACACAAATAAAATGTTATCTTTTATTGTTTATGCATATCTGTTAGGTTGTGTACCCCATCAGATTGTGATCTATTTGAGGACAGGCACTTTGTTTCGTCTTTTTGTATCTCCAGTGCCTGTTGTATACCAGGTGCTTAATAAATGATTACTGATTAACAAAGTTATACAATTGTAAAACACTAGCTAGACAGCTTGGATAATATGATTTATAACCCTCATTTTATTAATGGGAAAAATTATCATAGAAAATATTCACTCAATAACACAGCTGGAATTATATGACAAAACCTGATTCTCTAGACATTTGCTTTACCAATTTTGTCAAATTCCCTTCTTCCAATAGTAGTGTAACCTCCTGACTTTTACCAGATAATCTCAAAGAAGTTTATTAACATTATTGTAGCTAAATAATATTCAGACTTTCGTCCAGAAAAAAATAAAAATGTAAATTGTCACAAATTTCAAATTTAAGAAGTACAGAAATGTTAGAGTTTAAATCATCAGCTTATCATTCATGGCTTATATATTTGAAAAGGATGTCAACATTTGACTGATGAGTATGACACTTTTTAAAGGTCATTTTCCGAGTAAAAAATGAAGTTCTAGCTCTTTAGCCTATTTGTCTATGAGATATTATCATAGGTCCATTCTTCACTCAAAGGGCCTCTCTACTTCATAGATGAGGACATTCAGATTTATACATCAAATTAAATCATCTCTTTTTGAATATGATCACAATTTCAAAATTGCCATTTTAAAAATTGTGATGCTTATTTTAAAAAAGCTACATAAACATCTTCATACAAAATAATATCTGGAAGAGTAGTTTTATATATATATATATACATACATATATATATATATATATTTAACATATTACTGGAGGGAAAAGTTAGCATGTTGTTTAAGGCAGAGAGCGGTCTTTAGAATTCAAGTTGGTTCAAGTTTCTTCACTGACACGTAGCAACTGTACAGCCTTGGACAAATCACTAAATCTCTCAGTGTTCCAACTGAGACTACGCATTGCAAAGAAATCTTCCATTCCCAATGAGGAGCTCTCTAATTGAGGGGTTTACCTGATCAGAATTATCCTATACCAATGAAATTGTAAATACAGTCAAACAAAGCAGAACAAAATAAAACAAACAAACAAAAAACTTCAAAAAAAACCTTTCCAAGCATACTTTAGTTATATGGCCATGAATCATAGAGTCCCATGATTGTGGAAAAATTCAAATTACAAATAATACAAGGAGACTGAGAAAGTTCATGTTATATATAAGCAGGTTGCAAAGTAGTATAAAAATTTTTCAAGAACATTTATGATTGGAAAAGGAGCTAATTTGGGGGGTAGCTAGGTGGCACAGTGAATAAAGCACTGGCCCTGGAGTCAGGATGACCTGAGTCCGGGACACTTCACACACACACACACACACACACACACACACACACACACACACACACAAACTAGCTGTGTGACCTTGAGCAAATCATGTTAACCCAATTGCCCTACCTTCCCTCCTCCAAAAAAAAGAAGCTAATTTGATAACAGCAATACTGGAAAGCTCATGAGTATATTTGTGCTCGTGAGCTAGTATAAGAAAAAGAGGTCTGGCAAATCACTAAGGAGTTAGTCACTTTACCATGATTCTATGGGAAAATGAAGAATTGCAAATAATAAAAATGCATTCAAGCAGAAATATATCATTTATATTACCACCTGAATAATCTTTATTAATGTACAGACCTTGTCATGCCACTCCATTATTTTTAAAAAATCTTAAATATTTCTCTGCTAAATAATGTTCAGTCTCTTTTGCTTTGCATTCAAGACCCTCCCTTATCAGACAGTAGCTTACCTTTCCACCATCGGTTCTTCTGATTTCTCTCCACACACTCTTTCACAGCAGTCATACTGGATTGCTTTCTGACCTGCCCTTTTTTTCCTATTAAATCTCTGCCTGTCCTTTAAAAATTTGTGTGTGTGTGTGTATTTTTTCCATTTTCCACATTCACTTCCATAAGATTTTCAGTTCCAAATTTTCTCCACATCTCTCCCCCACCCCAAGACTAAGTGCAATTCAATATAGGCTCTACATTTACATTCACATTAACCCTATTTGTTGTAAAGAAGAATTCGAACCAATGAGAACTGCCATGAGAAGAAAGAAACAAACAAAAAAAAAAGAGAGTGCAAATAATATGCTTCAGTCTTCATTCAAACTTTATAGTTCTTTTTCTGCATATGGATAGCATTTTCCATTGTGAGTCCCTTGGAGTTGTCTTGGATCCTTGCATTGCTAAGAAGAGAGAAATCTATCAAAGTTAGTCATTGCACATTGTGGCTTTTGCTGCATACAGTGTTCTCTTAGTTCTGCTCACTTCACTCAGCTTCAGTTCATTCAGATCTTTCCAGGTTTTTCTGATGTCTTCCTGCTCATTATTTCCTACATCACAATAGTATCCTATCATATTCATATACCGCAACTTATTCAGAAATTCAGCGGCTGATGGGCATTCCCTCAATTTCCAGTTATTTGCGCCTGTCCTTTAAATCCCAACTCAAATGCTGTCTCCATGTTGAAACCTTTCATTATCTTGCCTGTTGGTTACGAATTTCCCTCTCAGAATTACATGATATTTTTTATTTTTTCCACTATTCTAATGTTCTTTTTTACATAAGAGTGTATATGAAGCTATCTCTGTCTATACATTATGCCACTATTTTATTAGAAACTGTACATGAGGTCAAGTGACCTAAATTGATGGTATTGCTAGTAAAAATGTGGTGACTAAGTAAATAAGTAATTGAGGAAATTTTTACATTGATGAAATCACAGAAATACAAAATACAAATTATCTTGATAAACTGCTTTCTTTCTGTGAGTCAGTTTTTGACTGACACCCCAATACTTTTCAGAACAAAGAAAAAACAGGAAATGTCTGGCATTCCTTGCCTGAGGATTATCCTAACCCAGCCCTCCCATCTCTTTCTTTAGTGCTTTTGTAGGTACTACTGCCCATGATCAGAATGCACTACATCCATATCTCTGCTTGGTAGTATCCCTAACTTTTTTCAAGGCTCAATTCATGTGTTATCTCCTACACAGGAAGTTGTTGCTGATCAATTAGTCCTTAGTAATCTCTCTCTTCCCAAATTATTACATCTATAGTTTTCTATTTGCATGTGTAACCCTGCCTAGTACAGGGGTTCTTAAACTTTTTGTGTGTCTGTGTCATAGACCCGTTTGGTAGTTTGGGGTCCCCTCTTTAGAGCAAAATTTTTTAATGCATGAAATAAAATACATAGGATTACAATAGAAATTAATTTATTATGTACATTTTTTTAAAGTTCAGGGTCTCCAGGTTAAGAAATTTAGACTAGTAGAATATCAGTTACTTAGGGACAGGGTCTGTTTTTTTTTTGTATTTCTGGTTTCTGACACAGTGTCTTACAAGTAATACTGTGGGTACTTAAGAAATGCTTATTGAATGTGGGAAACAATGGGAGGAATTTTATTTCCACAGGATTAAAATACTCATATTTTGATGGATAGTAGAATGAACTTCAGAGATGATTGGTTCTTTTTTTTTATTTTACTTTGTTTTCTTGATTACATCATTCATTTCCACAATGTTTTTAGTTACAAATTTTCTCCCCTTCTTTCCCCTACCCCCAAGCCCAAAAGAATGATCCCACTGTAAAACCCCTCAAACAATCTGTTCTCTTTTATGTCCTCCTCCAACGCGCCTCTAACTTTCTAGTAGGATATATATATATATATATATATGTATGTATGTATGTATAGTACATATATACACACACACACATACACACACACACATATATATATTTATGTTTGTTTTAACATTTGATTGTATACCTTTAAATTCTAGATTCTTGCAGTTCCTCCCTTGTCACCCATTCCCACTGGAAGGAGCAGCAATTCAATACAGGCTCTACATGTGTAATTACGCAGGACATCTCCATGATGGACATATTGTGAGAG
>CM053594.1:160254671-160286382 GCA_028646575.1 Pseudocheirus occidentalis | reverse complement strand
GCCCTAATCAATCACCTCAGCCCCCCTGCTATCTGTAGGCCAGGGGCTCTGAAGCAGCCCAGTGGAGGCCACTGCTGCTTTCAGTGCTTCCTCCTGTCACAGTTGCCTCCTGCTGCTTCCTTGCACTGGGAACAGGTTGGTCAGACCGCTCTTCTCCCTCAAATTTAGCCAAATCCACAGACCTTTCTCTTAGCCTTTTTTCTTCTGGACTAATACATGTGGTAACTGTGCCTCCAGTGCAGCTGATCTGCTCTTCTATAGACTTGACTCCACCTGACTGCCCTGGGGCCTGGCTGGGTCCAGGTTTAGGGCTGGGCCTGCCTATCCCCAACTGCTGTGAAGAGCCGCATTTGCTGAGCTGCTGGTAGCAACAAATATGTTTTCTGTATTTTGGAGAGTTTTGAAGCTCACAAATTTGTTTAGAGTCCCATTTTATGGGTTTTTAGGGTGGTTGTGTGGGAGCTGCGGAGCTTTGCTGCTTCTGTGCCACCATCTTGGCTCTGCCCCCTGAGATGACTGGTTCTAATCAGAGCTGTGATATAGCAGAACCAGGCTTCTGATCAGAGAGTGTGTTAGAGGCTTGTAGGCATGCTTGACCAGCCTTTTGAGGGGAGTATGGGGAAAGGGAGAGGTTGCTCCCAGCCAATGGAGAACAAGGTGGGAAATTTGAATGGAACTAGCATGAAAGGGTTTGCATTTGTCTGAGTCTCTGTACTCCATTAAGGGAGTTACCTGCTTATTCAAAAGGAATAAATGTAATGAAAACCTTCCTGGCTTGCCAACAAATGTTGTTTATTCCTAGACTAAAGATGTTTCTCATATTGGATTGTATGAGGAAGACAGTATAGTATAGCTTCCCAAAACACCAGTCAAATTATACAGTCATTAGGTGTGCCTTCCTAGCTCCTAACATCAAAAACCACAGCTTGTAGCTAGTAGACAGACAGTGTTGTTTAGAGAAGAGATCTATCCAGGTAGGAGTATGATTAGCAAGAAAAACTGAGAAATACAGTAACCTGGGTACCAAGTCAGAGAAAGCTTTCTTAGTCCATAGTGAGGAAATGATACCAGCAATGCAAACCAACTTACAGCTACCAACTCTCTGAAAGTCAAAAATGAGATTCAGAGAACTTTGCTGAAATCAAGTGTCTTCTGTACCCCATGGTCTCTTAGCTCAAGATTCTTCTTCGTTTCTTCAAAATTTTAATTAGACATCAGTCATACTTTAAAGAGATAGAAATTTGACCTGTAATTTCATTGGGGGGGGGGAATGCTAAGAATGGAATGAGCACTTATTAAACACCTATATTTTTACAAATATTTACTCATTCGATCCTCATAACAACATTATGAGACATATGTTTTTATTATCTCCATTTTACAGTTGAGAAAACTGAAACAAGAGTTAAGGTCACACAGTTTTAAGTGTCTGAGGGTAGATTTAAACAAGTTTTTCTGACTTTGACTCCAGGTATATACTTTATCCATTGTGACAGTTAGCTGCCTAAGGATCTCCTTCTGCCTGTGCAGGCCAGCATCTTTTCTGTACCTTATAAAATTAAAGAATAGTCTAGAGCAATGGGAGGTTAAATGATTTGTCCAGAGGTCATAAAACCATTATGAAATAAGAGTTAGATCTTAAACCCTGGTCTTTTTGCTTTAGGAGATATCTCACTAGCTGCCTTTCATTTTATTTTATAAGCATTAAAATTCCCTCTTCTTTTGCTAAACCCTGAAAGGACCAATATATTAAAACATTAATCAAGTTAAATGAAAAAAATTAGTATTAGTAAAGCTTATTTGTTATTATATTACCACATCAAAGATGGTAATCTGAAGATGGAAATTTTCTCAAAGATAGGAATCTTATTCATTTATTTAATCTTTTGAAAACCAGTTATTGAGCACCTATTCTATTCAGTTCTGTACCAGAATTGGGGTGGGGGGGAGGGAAGTAAGGGGAGATACAAAGTTCATTTAGGAGGCTGTTTCTTCTCTCCTGGAGTTTACCTTTTGGCTACACTTAGCTTCTCCCTCTTCATAGTTATTGAATAAATTTATTCAATTTATTGAATATATCAAATTGAAAATTAATGCTAAATTAGTAGTGTCTTTTTAGATCTTTTTGATAGAGTTGGAACAGGAGAAATTATACAAATTTTCACGAACCCAAGAATTTATATCCTTTTATACATTTTTTAAAGAATGTGTGGTACCATTTCTTTCAACTTAGTAATATAGATTGAAACATAGCTTGAGGATTATATTTGTGACTTTATTTTAATATGTTTCAATATGACACCCAGCCTAATGACATTACATTACACCTTTTTTTAAAAAAAAGTTTCATCAAATATCAGAAAGCTATTAAAATAGCTCGAAGAAAACAGCAGATCGATACTCAGATAGAGAGAGCAATATCTGCAAACAGATCCTGAACCATCAGACAGAATATGGTCAGATTTTTCTATGGTGTCCTAATGTGCCAAAAAGAATTTAATAAGAAGCAGGAGTTTCTTCTAATATTTCCTTGCAAGGCTATTATATTGGTTTATAATATGAAAATGTCACTGGGTCCAATTAAACTCACTAAACTTTATCAGGGCTTATGTAAGAAGGCCTAACAGAAGCAGTTGCACTTAACAGCCAGAATGGCATCTAGGAATATTCTGGATTTCTAAGCCTATAAAGAGATCTACAACCTGAATTTCTGTAGCCAGAAGATGTTTCTATGTATCTGTAGCCTGTAACTGACTTCACATGCAAAAAGTTTAAAAAGTGTATCTAATCCATCTCCTAATGCCTATTGCTTCATTCCTCTGTAATGGTAATGGGAATTTGAAGATCTTCCCTGCTCCTCAATAGACCAAGTGTAATCACATGGAGCCCATGAGGGGAGGAGCTTATAGGAAGGGTGGAACAAGAAGGAATGGCAGAGAGAGCCAGAAGAGCTGGGAACAAGCAGCGTGGAGGCAGAACAGCTAGTGTGAGTGACAGAGGGGCATTTTTGCTTATGGGGGCCTGTTTTGTTTTGAAGGCCTGATGGACAGAAGGCTTGGGAATGTTGGCAGTTTCTTCATTAGTTATGCGTACCAACTTCTTGGTTACTATGATGGATTTGGCTTTCTGGTTTTGAGATTCGACTTTCTGGTATTTGAATAAATGTTTTGGTTCTTTCTTCCATATGGAGAGTTTGTTACATTTTGTGATTTCACAACTATACCAGCATATTCATAGCTACTGTGGGTGTTGTGAATATCACATTGGCATTATATCCTCCAAAGGGAAAATTTAATTCTAGCTGCTCATCTACTCATTCTTATTTGGAATTCATGTTTTAGCAGATTATAGCAACTAATTTACTAATGAAAATAGCCATGGGATATGTATCTGTTCTTTTGCTTCTAAAGATAGTGAAAATTCTCTTGAATACATTTCTTTTTCAAAAATTACTCCTTTTCCTTTTCCTACTTCTCTGGGTTCAGAAATTATGGAAACAGACATACCTGGACCCAGGCATCAATGAAAACAACCACTAGCCCTCACTTTCCCCTTTATTTCATGTGATCTAGTTTCCAGTAACAAAGTCAGGAGGAGGAGGGCAGTTATAGCCTAGTTGGAAATAAGAGCTAGATACTGACATAGGGTTGTAGGATCATAGATATTAAATATGTAAGCAATAATCAAGGTGTCCAAGTTCATCCCTCTCATTTTACAGTTGACCAATCAGAAACAGAGAAACAAAGTATCTTGTTCAGGTTTACACAGGTAGTACCAGGTCAAAGATTTCAACTAAGTTAAGCCCAGTTAATTCAGTTGACTGAGAATGCCAGCCATGATAGGAAAATGAGACTGATTAAAAAGAGTGTGTTGACCAGTATTGAGATATATTTAACAACTGGCTCTCTGAAAATGTACTACATACTTATAAGTTTAATCTGCATTATTAACATTTTTCTCCATCACTGTGTTAAGTCTAGACATTTTGAAATGATAAATAAAACCCCAATTTATAATGTTTCACAATTTCCAGTGTATAATTTAATATTCTATGCTAGGCCTTCTACAGAAAACCCGTGGAAACATCACTTAATGGGAAGCAGTCTCGGGGCAGATTTCTGCTTAAAGGAAATTAGCAAACCTCTGAAGCCATTCTAATAAGAGATGCAAGACAGAGAAGTGGAAGTGTCAACAGGACCTAAACTGGCCTCTAACCTGTGGCAGGAGCCTAACAAAGTAGGCTAGGAACAGGAGAATCAAGAATCAAGGAGTTTAAATTCAAAGTGAGGTAAACGGCTTGCAAGCAATGACATATATCAGAGCCCTGCACCTAGTGGGAGAGATGCCCTTTAGTACGCAGGTATCTCAATACTTAAACCTATGGCTGTTTAGTGAGCTGTAGCCCTAACAATGGAGGAGTAAGAGCAACAATGTGACAAATTTGATTCTTAGTAGGGCTTTATGACCAGAAACAATTCTGGGATTTTACTGAGAGGGTGAGCACAAAGGATTGTTGTTATGCCCACCTCAGGGTACAACTTCCTTGCTGAACCTTAGTTCTGAAAAAGAGAGTGTCTCCTAACATCTTGACAGTAGCAAATTAATTCTTAAATTACCAAGTTGAGTCTGGATACTACTAATATCTCCTGAGGCTGCCAGGACACCAAAGGGGAGATGGGAAGTCCTGTTCTCCCCATATCTTAGAAACTTACAAGGTCCTTCATCCTTTGGAGAAGAAGACCTGGCCAGACCAGAACACAAAGGGTATTCCATACCTTAGATTAAATTATTTACAAGTTTGGGTTGGGGTTTGACCAGGATACTAGTGTAATCTCATTATCAGTAATGTTCTACTCAAGAAAAACTGAACTTAAAGTCAGGACTTTGAAAGTAAAAGGCTCAGGGAAGCTCTGAATCTACAAAATAGTGATTATTAAAACCATCTCTCTCATCACATCTATCTATCTATCTAGCTATCTCTCTGGATAGATATGTTTGTATCTGTCTATATCTATCTAGAGAATTGGTATAAACACATTTTAAAAGAAATTTCCAATAATTAAAGATGTACAAAAAATGGAAATGACTATCCCTGAAAGCAGGAAGATTTGAATGTTGAAGATCTTTGCCAGGTGGTTGGATGATCTGTAGGGAGCCAGGGAAGTAGGTGGGGTAGTAGTAAGCTGTGAGTGCTCTTTTGGTTTGGTTAGCCTAGGTGACTTCTGAGGTCTTTTATAACTCTTATATTATGATCCTTTCAGGATTATGACCTCATTTCACCTTTTAAAATCTCAATTGCATTCATAAAACTATATAAATTCATTTCCAGCAAACACTTATTTATCATTTTCTCCTATATATAAAACACTGTAAAACTGAGGTCAGTCCCTACCAAATAGGTTTCTTTTAAGGTATAAATAAGCTGATACACATTAAGGTTCTTTGAAACCATAAAATATTACATAAAGGTCACTTACACTTAACAAAATATTTCAGACACCATTAAAAATTTAACTGTATAAACAAATATTTTGCCCATCTGAATGAAACATATTATGAAACTGGAAAATGACTATAATTTTAATCAGTCAAGATCACACTGTAGTTAGGAGATGTAACATGTAAAAGAAAAACAAAATTTACATTCATGAAATCAGTAAAAATTATCAAATTCTGCCTTAAAAATTAAAGTCTATAATCATTAATTAAAAGTCTTTTTCTGTGCTTATTTATTAATAAAAATAAACATATCTTACCAATGTAAGTTGAACAAGAAAAAATATATAATCACTTGTTTGATGTAAATCAAACTCCTCAGCTGAATTGTGAGTAAAGCTCTATTTTTTTTTCTGAAAACATCTATTGTGATAATTAAAATTTACTATTTCTGATAAATTAAATTCTCCATACTTAAAAGGCAAAGAAGAGAGGGAAGTTTTTTTTCTCCTAGGACAAGAAATATTCTGTCATGATTAGATAATGGGGCTTTTTCCATTTGTGTTTTGGCTCCTTAACTGAAAAAGCAGCATCTCGTTCACCTGACTAGAGTCCAGTGAGTGACCTTAAGACCAGATCTTGGGGGTATGGTATCCTCAATCAAGAACCAAATAAACCTGGAGGAGGACCTTTGACAAGGTGTAAAAGCACCAAATTCTATTTTAAACTCTAAGGTAAATTATCTCTGTAAATCCTCTATATCAAAAGCCTGATATTGAGTGTGGAACTTGTGCTCAGAACACCTGAGTTCAATGTGGTCTTAAATACTTATTAATTCAATTTCCCTGGGCACGTCTTTTAACTTTTTTCTGTTTGTTTTCTTCATTTGTAAAATGAAAATAATAATAGTACTAACGTCCCATGGTTGTTGAGAGGATAAACTGAGGTAATATTTGTAAAGGACTTTGCAAGTTTGAAATCATTATATAAATAAAATAAACCTCAAATCACTGCATAAATAAATCCATTATCATTACAATTATACTAAATTATCATCTTAGGTGCCATATATACAGTACAATGCTTTTGATTTCTGTTGAATATCAACAATTTTCTTATATATCTGGCTAATAATTATTAGTCCATTTTTAAACGCTACCTATACTACTGTATTTGGTTATTGCCTATTTACCACAGAGGCTCTGGATTTTATAGCGTTTTAGGTATACCAAAGTAGGTTAAGTTGATGTACAAAATACAAGAACAATAATTATAATAATAATTGTCATTTACATGATATTTTAGTAGGTCAGCCAACAAGCATTTTTAAAGCACTTTCTATGTTATGGGCCATGTGATAAGCACTGGGGACATAGAGAAAGACAAAAACAGATCCTGCCCTAAAGGGGAGCTGGTGGTCTGCAATGCATTAAATAAAATCCAGCCTTCATTTATTGTTAGAAAAGTATTTCTGATCTGAAACTAGCCCTGGAAAATGATGTGTAAAGGAGAAGACTGTCTAGAGATTTAAGCAGTCAATTTGGTGCCCATGAGTAAAGAATTCAGAGATGCTTATTATAGCTTCGAAATTCTGACAACCACACCCCCTGGCAGTGGCAATGGGAAACTACACTGTTATGAATGAGAAGTGACAGCATTTTGTGGCATGTCCTATTTTAAGTGAACAGCCACAGAGACATGAAGATTTCTTGCTCACAAAATAAATGTTGAAGTGTGACAACTATCGTTATACCCCAACTCTCTTTTTGAGAGAAAAATGAAGTAATTGAATTAAAATTTATCCTGCCATAGTTACTAGACTCATAGGGAAAAAAGGGATACCACACACACACACACACACACACACATGCATACATATATATATATATATATATATATATACATACATATATATTTAATTTAAGGAAAGGCAATATTTACTTATGCTTTTTATTATAGTCAGAACTTAATGTGTATCACATTTTTCTTTTCATTATACTCTAGGACTGAGAAGTTAAAATATAAATATAGTCAGAGAACACTAAGGTCTTTTTTAGAGTTTCAATCCTTGCTCCTTCCTCCTACCATACTTTTAAACTACTATTCCCACCCCCCCCCACACACACACCCCTACCCTTGCCCCAAGCCTCAGGATTAGATTACATATATAATAGCTCTGTGTCCCAAAAGAAAAGAAATAGGTATGTTTAAGGAAATTCAGTTTCTTTCATATTCCTTCCAGATTTTGTTTAGACACCCTAATTTCTTTAAGATACTGGACACATGCTCTATTTCTTTGGTGACAGAAACAGGATAAACCTGATTTTTAGATTTTTATTCTATATCTATCACTTCTTCTAATGTCTCACCTCATCACTGCTGCATCTGTTTTCATAATTTGAAACTTTTCTGTGACTCAAAAGCTTTATGTAAGTTGATAGACTGTGATAGATAGCATGCATTCATTCAGCAAACATGTATTAAGCACTTGCTATATTTATAAGACTTTACTATAATACAGGGGAAAATCAAAGTCTAGGTTAAGACATGGGCTCTGCTATTGTGGTGCAAGGGAGGGGTGTGATACATCTCTTCATAGTAGTATATTTTATTCACAGAAATAACTGTGGAAAGAGCACTGCTTCCAGAGTCCAGAGATCTAGGTGAAAATTCTGATTCTGCCATTGTTAGGATAACAATGGCCAAAATCTGAAATAATTTTAGAAAGAAATTTGTTAGGTCAGTCTGTAGGGAGAGGGCCAGAAAGAAGGTGTGGCTCCTTCCAGGAGTCTTTGTAAAGGTTGTATCATGCAGAATTCAGACAAGGGTGTAAGGATATTTACCTGATTGACCTCACTTTGGCATTAGATAATCTCCAGAAGAGCATTTTTAGATGTTTATCAGAAGGCGATCTATCCAATTTGGGGAACCCAAGACATAAGCTTTGAGTGGATCCCAAACCAGGCCTAAGTGGAACCCAAACAAGTACTGAGTGGGATCTAAGCATTTTTTACAACAAGATTTGGCTTTCCCAAATCTTCTCTGAGGTTAGCCTGACCTCTATATTGAGTTTTTGAAATAATTTTCTATTCACATAAACATATGTTGAACAATATTAACAAAGGATTAATAATAAATAATAAATATTTTCTCCATGCCGATTAGTTACTTACATGACCTTGGCCTAAACTTTTTACTCATAGGGAATTATTTTCCTCATCTGTAAATGGAAGTGGTCAAATTGTTTTCTGTGATGACTACTTATTAATAATGATACTTGGGACTTCAAAGGTCAGATGTTTTGTTGATATAGGTACTTCAAGGATTTGTAATTTCATTGCTGTTGACACAAATGTGGCAAAAAAACTTGAATTCTGTTTGTCTTAGTATGTGATTCCCATGTGTTGCTGGCTAAAGTGGTTGTAAACTGAAACAGCTCCCACTTTTGGAACAGCATTGTCTAATCTTCTCTCAGTAGTCCTTCACTTCTTGCCACCTCCTCTGCTGCTATTTTTTTTTCTTTTTTTGGCCTAAGGGAGGGTGGGTAGAGATCAGATCCTGAGGAATAGAAGGGTAAAAGAAGGGAGAGCATATGCAGATTAGTTTGTAGCATGAAAATACATACGTTTTACTTGATTTATGTTTGTGTTAGTTGCTGTACTAAAGGTCTTTAAATTGTGACTTTTATGAGGAAATTGTAAATTTATTTTTAACAACAGTTTGAAGTGGAACCTTCTTAGAATAGTACAATTTTCTCTTACTTCAATATACTGTTTCTCCTTCTATGGATCAATCAGCTTTCTATTAATTAAGCATCAACTTGATTAAATTAAATGTTATTTCAAAGAAATCCTGAGAGAAATAGGTCACTATGAGCTATAGTTGGCTCATGGGCATTTTTCTGTCAATATATTTGATTCAAATTCATTCATTCATTATTTGTCCATTTACTCAATTTTATATAGTAGTTACTAAATGCAGTCTAATCCAGTTAAATTCATCAGTCCTGTATTAAGCATCTACTATGAGAAAATCATTGTATTAGGTACTGAAGATACAAAGAATAATAAAATAGGCTTCTCACCCTCTATGTATGATACCAAATGAAACAAGCACTATTTAAAAAATTACTTCATTACAGAATTTCATGGATTGATTTCCTGTGTGAATCAAAGTTGAAGCAGCTAAATATTAAGATTGGCTTTCACTACAGTGTCTAAAGTCCTCATCTCATTACTCGAAATACTTAAGGACATCTAGGTATGCAGGAAAGCATATGAATGGACAAAGTTACAAAAAAATTCTCTCTATAAAATGAACTGTATCTGTACTCAATTATTAGTTTAAACATGCTCAAGATTTATATTCTGAAAAGGAAGATCCTTAGAAGACATATGTCAGATTTAAGTATTTTATTGTTAGGAACATATCCTTCATATTTCTCTTTATATTCCCATAATTATAAGATGTTTATAGTATTTAGAGATTTATAATAAATTTACCTCAAAATTATGTTTCAGAATTCTTACATGGCTAGAATTTCATCCCTTCCTGATTCCAGTGTATCTGGAAAATTTTACAACCTTCAGCATCCCATGATGCTAAAGGAGTAGTTCTTAATCTTTTTTGTATTATGGACCTTTTTGGCAGTCTGATAAAGCTTACACATTCATTCACAGAATAATCTCTTTTTAAAAGCACAAAATTAAATACATCAGATTATAAAGCCAACCAATTATACTGAAATTCAGTTATCAAAATTTTAAAACACAAATCCAAATCCACAGAATCTAACTTATGAACCCCTGTTCAAAGGGCACATCTCCATATCATAAAGACTGACAACTTGGCTTTAGTCAGATTTTTGTTGGCATCAAATTGAGGAACTACTTAGCTTCTCTGGGACTCAGTTTCCTCATTTTTAGAACAAGAGAGTTTGAACAGATGATAACTAAGATCCCTTCTAATTCCAGATCTTATAATTTGAAATATGTGCATTTGTGGTGAGAACAAATGTGAAAAATCCATAAAATGAATAAAAATTTTAAATGGGCCTTATTTCAAAGAGGCCCCCTTCTACTTCTACAATGATGATGGTTGTGTTTTGTTTTTTGTTCCTTTATTCTTGAAGAGGACCATGACATCAAGGAGGTGAGGCCATGACATGCAAGTGAATTAGATTTAAGTGAGGGAGAGCTGTGCAAAATCACCAGCCTCACATTTTCCTCCAAAACCATGTGGGTTCACTGGTAAAATATAGATCAGGATGACAGATAATGGCCCCAGATGCAGTGGTCTTGACCCTTTTTAATCTAAACTCTTTCTCATGTCTCAGTTAATCTGGGACCACACCCATTCAGTAGTTAAAGGCTAGCTAAGCACATTGATGATGGCAGAGTTGCAGGAAAGGAAGCAGAGCAAGATAAAAAAATAACAGATTACTATATCCTGTAAACTCTGATTTGAATATTACCATAAATGTGAAAATCTTGTCCAATGATCAACAAATAGATATGTTGATAAAAAATCTGAAACATGGGGGATAGAGCCAAGATGGTAAAGGCAGTGACTCCCTTTAGCACTTACCTAGACCCCTCCAAATACCTTTAAAAAATCACTCAAACCAAATTTTAGAGCAATAGAATGCATAAGAAGACAGAGGGAAAAAAATTCTACCCAAGACAACTCGTAAGGTCAAAAGGAAAGATCTGTTCCCCAGGCTGAGAGGAATGCAGTCCAATGAAGGCCACACCAGTGCAGATCTGGCCCCAGAAAAGCCAGAGCAGGCTTTAGGGGACTAAATCACTGACATCAGTGGTGGTTTTCAGACCTCTCATCCCACAGACACCAAAGACAGTTTAGAGCAGTGGTTCTCAACCTTCCTAATGCTGCAGCCCTTTAATACTCATGTGGGTATATCTGCATGTGGGCAGACCTGCCTGGAGATGGATAGAGGAGTGGTGTATTGGTTCCTAATGGGAAATATGTGTTTTCCAATGGTCTTAGGTGACCCCTGTGACCCCTGTGAAAGGGTCGTTCGACCCCCAAAGGGGTTGCGACCCACAGGTTAAGAACTGCTGGATTAGAGGGTCAGGAGGAAAGGTTTTCTGGACCTGCAACACAGCCCAGTAAAGGCCCCACCAGCATAGCAAAGCTGCAACAAACTAGAATCAGGCCTCGGAAAGTGACTCAATCAGCAGTGCCAACAGCAGTGGCAGCAGCTGTTTCCAGAGCTCTCAGTCCACAGACAGAAAGGGGATTGAGCAGCTGATTAGAAGTAGATTACAGGGGTCTTTTGGTTAGCACTGAGGCAGGACTCTTTGCCCATACTTGGATATGAGTCACAGTCCTGGGGCAAGGAGGAGCACCAGCATAGCAGAGCTTGCAGCAGCAGTGGAGAGAGGACCCTTCTCAAAGCTCTGGGGTAGAAAAGAATGCTGGTGGTCATTTATAGACCAGACCAGAGGCCAGGAGAGGAATAAACACCTCTCCTCTGATCATAACACCTTGGAAGAACTGAAAACTTAAAGGCTGTTAGAAGTATCTCTGAAAACAGCTGCATAAAACCCCTAAAGCTTAGAACACTGGAACTCCACACTGGAAGCAGAGCCCTACCTTAACAAAGAGTGAAAAGTTCAAGTAATAAGATGGCAAAATGAGCAAAAAACCTGAAAACAAACAAACAACAACAACAAACTCTGACTGTAGAAACTTACTTTGGTGACAAAGAAGATCAAAACACATACTCAAAAGAAGACAGCAAAGTCAAACGTTCTACATCAAAAGCCTCCAAGAAAATAGAATTAGTCACAGGCCATGAAGGAGCTCAAAAAGGATTTTGAAAATCAGGAAAGAGAAACAGAGGAAAAATGGGAAGAGAAATGAGAGTGATACAAGAAAATCATGAAAAACAAATCAACTGCTTAGTAAAAGGAGACATCAAAGAATGCTGAAGAAAATAACACCTTAAAAATAGATTAGACCAAATGACAAAAGAGGTCCAAAAAGCCAATGAGGAGAAGAATGCCTTAAGAAGTAGATTTGGCCAAATGGAAAAGGAGGTCTAAAAGCTCACTGTAGAAAATAATTCTTTAAAAATTAGAATGGAGTAAATGGAACCTAATGACTTTATAAGAAATCAGGAAAACATAAAACAAAACCTAAAGAATGAAAAAAAAAGACTGTGAAATATCTCATTGGAAAAATAACTGACCTGGAAAATAGATCAATGAGAGAGAATTTAAAAATTATTGCACTACTTGAAAGTCATGATTAAAAAAAAAGAGCCTAGACATCATCTTTCAAGAAATTATCAAGTGAAGGGAGGCAGGGTGATGGGAAATATAGTTAGTCTTTCACAACATGATTATTGTGGAAGTGTTTTATATGACTACACATGTATAACCTATACCAATTTGTTTACCTTCTCAATGGGAGGGAGGGAAAGGAAGAAAGGAGACAATTTGGAACGCAAAGCTTTTTTTTTTAATGAATGTTAGGGGAGGCTAGATGGTACAGTGAATAGAGCACTGGCCTTGGAGTCTGGAGGACTTGCATTTAAATCCAGACTCAGACACTTAATGGTTACTAGCTGTATGACCTTGGACAAATCAATTAACCTCAATTGCCCTGCCTTTCATCCTCCAAAAAAAACCCATTAAAATTGCTTTTATATATAACTGGGGAAAAATAAAATGCTAAATAAAAATGTAAAAAATCTGAATAATAAATGTTTCACATTCTTGCTATAAATATAATAAGATTAAAGAAGGGAGTTGTAACTGAAAGCAAAGATATTTTACAGGTACTCTTCAGAGAGAAAGGAGTTGGTGGAATAGACTTATCTGTATACACTGAAGTCAGAAAAAAATGATATGGCATATTTGGTCATTATGCTGTGAAAAGAATTGTGATTTTTATAATAATTGATATGTATATAATGAATATACTGATACACTAGAGTTTTCAGAGTTGCCTGTCTGTGAGTTAGTTCACAATGCAGCTAGAAATGATGAGTGCAATTTTTGACAGTATAGTTATTGACTGAGTACCTTAAGTGAAGAGGATAAAAAACTGTGTACCTTGTTCCCCTCACTGAACTCTGGTCCTGTAACCCATCAAATAAGGACTCTCAAGGACTCCAGACCACAGGACTCCAGAATTGTAGTATTGTGTTCTATTTGTGGGCTTGTCATAGGAAACTACTCAAAGCCCTGGGCATGATTATTTGCAATCCACCTTCTCCCCTCCATTCCCATTGTGATTTATGTATAAAATCTCTGTCTTCACTGCAGCAAGGTGGAATTCTGATCAGGAGAATTCTTGATTTGCAAATATATTCCTCATAATTAAATTAGAGCATTAAAAGGCTATCTGATTACTGGCACTTTTCTCTGTCCTGCTGTTTCTTCATTCTTAGGTTAAAGACTGGCTTAGTAAAATTCTTTTAAAAATACATTGCAGTAACATTGGTATCTATCTACAAAAAATAATCATCTAGAAAATATATGCACCAATTTAAGCAGTTTAAACAATGATATAATTTGCTGTAGAAAAAGAGATAGAAAAAATTATATGAAGTACTAGGTAAAATATCCCAAATTAAGTCATCAATTACTCTGATATTTAGTGAATTTAGTTGAAGTTGTTTAAAAAAAAAGGTAAATCTAGGGTGAAATACCTAGGAGTGCATGTCATAAGAAAAAGGAATGAGAAAGGAAATATTTAATGGTAAGTTATAGAGTAGACTTGTGCTTTTGTATCATGAAAATTTTCTTTGAGAAAAAAATATGGACACAATGAGCACCAGAAAACACTTATAAGAAATGTAACAGATTATATTCTTACAATTATGAAAAGAATTGTTATTGATGTAGGGTGCAATGCTGTCAGCTGTTTAGTCAGAACAGATAAAGTCAGAACCACTTCTAAGAGACAAGGAAAGATAGAAGGCAGGCAGGCAGGCAGCAAGCAAAAAGAAAGGAAGGAAGAAAGGAAGCAAACAAGCAAGGAGCAAACAGAAAAATAATGAGAAAAAACTTTGTTTACAATTAGAACAAATTAATCCTGAACTATTTAAGACAGTATACAAAAAAGGGGGAAATGGGCAAGAAATGAAATTGATACCAACTATACTACCTTCAATCTAGACAATGACATAGAGAATACAAAACTCACTGTGCATATTGTTTGTATATTATGAAAAATTATTTGATTCATTAGAGTAAAATACTGCATTATACCCTTTTCCAACAAATTGTTTTCTAGTTATATTTAAAAATCACTTATTACTGCTTGATAGGCATAGAAATAAATAACTCTACCTAACATACTAATCAAAATATGAGGCAAGGCATGAAACAGGGAGATGCATGCTCACCAAAAATAAGGCAGACAACCAGCAAAAGCCAGCAGAATACCATAAAGTATAATTCAATGAACTGTTTTAACTACTGTTCTCCTGGTACTTATTCAAGACCCCTTTCGCAAACTAACCATCTGCTTTAGGATTAGAAAAATGTCACTGGTTAAATGTTTGGTGGTTGATCTGTATCCCCCAATGCATTTTGGGAACTCCACTAAAAAAAACCCTAAGGTTATATGGTTAGGGGATTGATGAGTTATGCAGATGTACATGGAGGAAGAAAAAAGGGGCTAGATGAGTAGGCAGTTTTTGACTCCTACCTGTGTTTCCCATTTCTATCTTTCAATATTTTGGTCTCTCATGCTACCTTCCAGCCAATGAAACTTCTCTTGTGTCTCATTACATATATAATAATTATCCTTTATGTTTAAAGATGCTGATAATACTGTATATTCATTTGTGTAGATATTATGAAAAGAGCAAATGTGTCACCAGAAGACCTTTTCACAGTGGGTCCATAGTTATGACATGCTCCTTTTGCCTTGTGACTCTAGGCTTCCTTAGCATTTCTTATTATCATTTATGAAACAGCCTCTTTATTTCACATGAACTCTTTCTAAGGGACTCGTGGCATTTCTAATTATTACCTGACAATTTTTTTCTTCTATTCCAGTATATTGTAGCTTTTTCATAAGCTCTGCTTTAAATAATTTTATCATATATAGTAGACATATGTTACAGGTGTACATTTATGCATGTTCATATTATGTATCTATATATGATATATGTATATATATATACATATATCCATATATAGTATGTATGTGTGAATATATTTGCTTTTATAGCACCTTTATTCCTAAATAGATCCCTAGACACTAATGTACCTAGCAATCCATCCACTGTAACAAGAACATATGAGAAAGCAGGTGAGTAAAACCAAGCAACACAGAAAACATATCTGAAAGCAAATGCAACATCATATAATAGTTACCTAATTCTGCAAATGAGGAAGGGGAACATATATTCTGAAATTAAATTATTTTTAATTTTCAACATTCACTTCCACATGCTTGTGAGTTTCAAATTTTCACTCCATATCTCCCCTCTCCCACCCCAATTTAGCATGCATTCTGATTACCCTTTCCCCCAATGGTCTGCACTTCTGTCACTCCCCCCACTTTTTTACCACTTCCCCTTCTCTTTTCCTGTAGGGTAGATAGACTTCTGTAACCCATTGCTTGTATATATTATTTCCCAGTTGCATGTAAAAATTAATTTAAACATTCATTTTAAAGTCCGAGTTCCAAATTCTCTCACTTCCTCCCTCCCACCCACTCCCATTGAGAAGTCAAGCAATTGGATATAGGTTATACATATGTAGTCATATGAAACATTTCCATACCAGTCATGTTGTGAACAATTAACTATTTCCCTCTATCTTATCCTGTCCCCCAATTTTTCTGTTCTCTCCTTTGACCCTGTCCTTCCTCAAAAGTTTTTGGTTCTGATTAACCCTCCCCCATTTACCCTCTTTTCTATCATTCCCCCCTTCTCATATCCCTTTCCCCCCTACTTTCCTGTAGGGTAATATAGATTTCTATACTGAACTGAGTGTGTATATTATTCCCTCTTTCAGTCAAATCTGATGAGAGTAAGGTTCACTCATTACCCCTCACCTTCCCCCTCTTTCCCTCCATTGAAAAAGCTTTTTCTCTCCTACTTTATGTGAAATAATTGACCCCATTCTGCCTCTTTTCTCCTTCTCCCTGTGCAGTCTTCCCTCCCTCTTCATTTTATTTCTAAATCATCTTCCCTTTGTATTCAAATCACCATGTCCTTCCTCTCTTGTCTCTCTGTCTGTCTCTGTATCTCTCTCTCTCATATGTATATATGTGTATATATATATGTAGTGTATGTGTGTGTATATATATATATGCATGTGTGTATATATATATATGGTGTATGTATATATATGTATGTATGTGTCTGTGTCTTTGTGTATCCACACACATACACACACACATGCACACATATTCCTCCAACTACCCTAATACTGAGAAAGATCTTATGAGTTACAGATACCATATTTCCATGTAGGATTATAAACAGCTCAACTTTAATAAGTCCTTTATGATTTCTCTTTCCTATTTACCTTTCATTCTCCTCTTAATTCTTGTATTTGAAAGTTAAATTTTCTATTCAGCTCTGGTCTTTTCCTCAAGAATGCTTGGAAGGCCTCTATTTCACTGAATGTCTATTTTTTGCCTTGAAGGATTATACTCAGTTTTGCTGGGTAGGTGATTCTTGGTTTTAATCTTAGGTCCTTTGACCTCCAGAATATCATATTCCAGCTCCCCTGATCCCTTAATGTAGAAGCTGTTAGTTATTCTATTATCCTGATTGTGGTTCCACAATACTTGAGTGGTTTCTTCCTGCATGTTTGCTATATTTTCTCCATGAATTGGGAATGCTGGAATTTGACTACAACATTCCTAGGAGTTTTCCTTTTTGGGTTCTCTTTCAGGAGCTGACTGGTGGATTCTTTCAATTTCTATTTTCTCCTCTGGTTCTAGAGTATCATGGGAGTTTTCCTTGATAATGTCTTGAAAGATGATGTCTAGATTTTTTTTGGTGATCATTGCTTATTGTAGTCCAATATTTTTAAATGATCTCTCCTGTATCTATTTTTCAAGGTCAGTTGTTTTTCCAATAAGATATTTCACATTGTCTTTCATTTTTTTCATTCTTTTGGTTTTATTTTACAATTTCTTGATTTGCCATAAAGTAATTAGCCTCCTCTTGCTCCATTCTAATTTTTAAGGAATTTCTTTTCAGTGATATTTGTTCCTACTTTTCCATTTGGTCATTTCTACTTTTTAAGGCATTCTTCTCCTCATTGGCTTTTTGGACTTCTTTTGCCATTTGGTCTTATCTATTTTCAAGGTGTTATTTTCTTCAGCATTTTTTAGTCAGCTTACCAAACTTTTGACTTGTTTTTCAAGATTTTCTTGTATCAGTCACATTTCTCTTTTCAGTTTTTCCTCTACTTCTCTTACTTATTTCCAGAATCCTTTTTTGGCTCTTCCATGGCTTGAGATCAGTTCATATTGTTCTTGGAGGCTTTGTATGTAGGACCTTTGACCTTGTTGTTTTCTTCTGGTTGTATGTTTTTATCTTCCTTGTCCCCAAAGTAAGATGCTACAGTCTGCTTTTTTCCCACTGTTTGCTCATTTTTCCAACCAATTACTTGACTTTTTAGCTCTTTGTTAAGGTAGAACTCTCCTTCCAGTAAGGAGGGTGCACTGTCCCAAGCTTCAGGGGTTTTGCACAGCTGTTTTCAGAGATACTTCTAGGGACCTGTAGATTTTCAGTTCTTCCATGGTGGTATGATCAAAAGAGAGGTGTTTTCTCCTCTCCTGGCCTGTGCTCTGGTCTGTGAGTGACCACAAAAACTCTTTTCTGTGAGAATGATACCCTCTCTTCTGCTACCACAAGCTCCACTGCACCAGCACTCCTCCTAGTCCCAGGACTACTACCCAGGACTGTGACTCAGATACAAGCAGGGAAAAGCAAGAGAATCCTCCCTTAGTACCAGGAAAGAGATCCCTGCAATCCCTCTTTGATCAGTTGCTCAATCCCCTCAGTTAGATGAATCCAGGTAAGATCTGGGACTATTGAAGGGAGTATAGGGTATCTAAGAAACCACCCTGAGTTAAGCTGAAAGAAGACTTTACTTGGATACTGGGTCCAAGAAAAGTAAACTAATTCAGGTAGATTGTCATTTTTGTTACATTAGCTTGGCCTACTCATGAGCAACTGATGTTTTTCCCATTATTTAGAACTGACTTTCTTTGTGTGAAGACTGTTTTATAATTGTGTTCATATATACTATGGGTCAAATGTTATTGCATTCTGAGGAACACCCCTGGGTTCTGGGGGAATTCCTTTGAGCTCAGATTTGCCAAACAGGTTATCTATTGTCATTGCTCCATCACTTTCATTAACCTGAATAAGCATGAGGCTGGTTATCCTACTGGCAGCAAAGGGCTGTGTTTCCTTGGTGTAAATTGTGGTATTATGTTTGTTCAGGACTGTCATAGCTCCATCAGCAGTTTCACTTCCAGGGGAAAGAGGAGTGACATTTAAGAGCAGCAAATCCTGCACATTTTCAGATTTACTTCCAGACAAACTGACAGCTGGACAGTTGTACAATAAGCAGTAGCCTCATCAGGATTGATACTCTTGTTGAATTCCTTGCCACTGAATAAGTTTTGTAGAAGCTTCTGGATTTTGGGGATTCAAGTGGACCACCTACCAGGACAATATCACAAATCTGTGTTCTATCTATCTATCTACCTCATCTCTTAAGGCCTTTTCTAGAGAGTGCAGTGTGCCACAGAAGAGATCAGCATTCATTTCTTTGAAATGAGTTTGGATGATTGATGTATAGAAGTTGATACCTTCATAGAGGAAATCAGTCTCAATACCAGTCAGGGTACTAAGAGAGAGGGTCTGCTTTGCACATTCACAAGTGGTGTGAAGATTGCAAACATCCCTCTTATTCTCACTGATGTCCTACTTGCGATTTTACTTGATCTTGGCAATGAGATGGTTGACCATTTTGTTGTCAAAGCCCTTCCCACACAAACAGGTGTGCCCAGTTGTGAACTTGACCTTGAAGGTGCCATCTTCACTGGTAAGAATGGAGACATGAATAGTACCACCTCTAAGGTTAATGATCAACACATTTCTCTCAGCATCAAGCTTTTTCTCCAAGCCATAAACAATAGGAGCAGCAGTTAGTTCACTGAGGAGTCAAAGCACATCTAGACCAGTGATGGTTCCACCATCTTTGGCAGCCTGACATTGGGAATTCTTGAGATCAATTGGTAATGTGTAACAGTCTTCAGAAATTTTTTTTCATCTTGGTAGAGACCATAGAAGATACTTCTGGATAGAAACTTTTGTTCTCTTCCTTGTACTCCATTTGGACCTTAGCCCTGCTGTGTCATTCACTACTATAAAAGGCCAGTGCTCCATTTCTGACTGTACAATTGCATCATCAAATCTGTGACCAATCAGACATATGGCATAGAAAACTGTGTTATCAGGCTTCATTGCAAATGTCTTCTTTGCAGCATCACTTATTAAACATTCTGTGTGGGTGAATGTGACATAGCTTGGGGTGGTGTTGCTTCCTTGGTCATTAGCAATGATCTCCTCTTTCCTATATTAAAGACTCCCACATGGGAGTAATTGATGTTTAGATCAATGCCAAATGTGAGTCCCTTCAACATGGGGAGTTGGGGGTCATAGCTGACCACAGTGTAGAAAGAAGAACTGCTGCTATACTGAATAATCAGTAGATTCTAAAAGTAGTAAAAGGATCTTAGAAACTGAAAATAGAAAGGTGGAATCCATTTTAGTCATAGACAAAGGCACTGAACTGGAAGAAGATCCAGTGGAATTTGGGTGCAGAATCAACTTGGTGGAGTGAAATGAGGAACTTCCTTGAGATCTCCCTAAACCCCTCCATATACCTGTAAAAAAATTACTCTAAACAAATTCTATAGTAGCAGAACCCAGAAATGACAGACTAAAACAAATTTCTACCCTAAGATAACCTGGAAGGGTGGTAGGAAAGATCCATTGCACCAGACTAGGAGAGGAATGGAATCCACTGTGAGCCACACTGGCACAGCCTGGGCCTCAGCAATGCCATGAGTAGGCATCAGGGGTCTGTGGTGGTTTCTAGACTTTTCAACCCACAAATGCCAAAATCAATTTTCGTCCCTAGGAAAGGTCTGTGGGACCTGAGTGAGAGAGGAGTGTCATCCGGTCCAATCCTAAGTCTCAGTGCAGTGGTAGCAGCTGTGAAAATGGAAGTAGAAGCACTGAATGCTTCCAGAGCTTTTGGCCCACAGATGGTGAGGGGATCAAGCAACTGATTAGAGGGGGATTGAGATGATATCTTGACTGGTGCAGAGGAAGTATTCTCATGCTTTGTCCTGCTTGAATCTGTGTATTAGTTCTGGGTGGCAGTCCTGGGGCAAGGAGCATTGGCATGGAGGAGCTGATGGTGGCAATAGAAAGGTAATTCTTCTCACAATTCCAAGACAGAAAAGAGTGCTTGCGGTCACTCACAGACCAGAGCACAGGATGGGGAGAAGAATAAACACTTCTCCTTTGATCATAAAACCTTGGAAGAACTTAAAATTTACAGGTCTCTAGAAATATTTCTGAAAACAGCTGTGCAGCTTGGGACAGTACATTCTCTACTCTGGAAGCAGAATGCTACCTTAACAAAGAACAAAAAAATCAAGCAACTGACTGGGAAAATGTGTAAAGAGAGGGAAAAAAACATCAGACTGTAGAATCTTTCTTTGGTGACAAGGAAGGTCAAAGCATACAACCAGAAGAAGACAACAAAGTCAAAACACCTATATCAAAAGACTCCATGAAAAATAATGTGAATTGGTGTCAGATCATGGAGGAGCTCAAAAAGGATTTTGAAAATAGAGCAGTAGAGCAAAAAATTGGGAAGTCATTCAAGAAAAAAACAAACTAGTCAACAGCTTGCTAAAGGAGATGCCCCCAAAAATTACTGAAGAAAATAAAACCTCAAAAAACTAGACTATCAAAAAGATAAAAGAAATCCAAAAAGCCAATGAAAAGAATGCCTTACAAAGCAAATTGACCAAATGGAAAAGGAGGTCCAAAAGTTCTCTGAAAAAAATTCCTTCCAAATTAGAATGGAGCAAATGGAAGCAAATGACTTTCTTCACAAGAAATCAATAAATTATCAAATAAAACCAAAAGAATGTGAACATGGAAGATAATGTGAAATATCTCATTGGAGAAATCACTTCCACTGATACAGAAAGTAGAGCCATGAGAGAGAATTTAAAGAGTATTGGACTACCTGAAAGCAATGAAAAAAAAAAAGAACCAGGGCTTAGGGGGTGTGGCTAGGTGGCACAGTGAATAGAGCACTGGCCCTGGAGTTAGGAGGACCTGAGTTCAAATGTGGCCTCAGATACTTAACACTTACTAGCCATGCGGCCTTGGGCAAGTTACTTAACCCCAATTGTTCTGCCTTCCTTCCTGCAAAACAAACAAAAAACAACAAAAAACTAACAAAAAAGATCCTAGACATCATCTTTCAAGAAATTAACAAGGATAACTGTCATGATATTCTAGAACCAGAGGAGAAATAGAAATTGAAAGAATTCACTGATCACCTCCAGAAAGAGATCCTAAAAAGAAATCTCCTAGGAATATTATAGCCAAATTCCACAGTTCCTAGGTTAAGGAGAAAATATTGCAAGCAATCAGAAAGAAGCAAGTATTGTGGAAACACAATTAGGAAAGCACAAGATTTAGCAGTGTCTGAATTGAAAGATCAGAGGGCCTAAAATATGATATTCTGTAGGTTAAAGAAGGTAGGATTAAAACCAATAATCACTTACTGAGCTAAACACTTCAAGGATATTCAATGAAATAGAGGACTTTCAGGCATTCTTGATGAAAAGACCAGAGTTGAATAGAAAATTTGACTTTCAAATACAAGAATCAAGAGAAGAAAGAAAAGGTAAATAAGAAGGTGGAATAATAAGAAATTTATTTAAGCTGAACTGTTTATATTCCTACATAGAATGATGATATTTGTAACTCATAAGATCTTTCTCAATGTTAGGTTGTTTGGAAGGAAAATATATAGAGAGAGGGCATAGGGTGAGTTGAATATAAAGAGATGATATCTGAAAAATAGAATTAAAGGGTGAGAGAAGAATATTCTGATAGAAGGAGAAAGGGAGACGTAGAGTGGGGAAAATTATCTCATGTAAAATGGGCAAGAAAAAGGTTTACAATGGAAGGGAAGGGGGAGTGAGAGGTAATGAATGAACTTTGCTCTCTTCAGATTTGACTAAAAGAGGGAATAACATACATATTCAGCTTGGTATGGAAATCTATTTTACCCTACAAGGAAGTACAGGGGAAGAGAAGAAGAGAGGGAATAATAGAAAAGAGGGCAAATGCAGGGAGGGTTAATCAGAAGCAAACACTTTTGAGGTGGGATAGGGTCAAAGGAGAGAATAGAATAAATGAGGGTCAGGGCAGGATGGAGGAAAAATAGCTAGTCTTTTACTACATGACTGTTATGTTGGTGTTTTGTGAGACTACACATGTATAATTTACATCAAACGGCTTGCCTTCTCAACAAGGGTGGGGGGCAGGAAGAAAAGGAGAAAATGTGGAATTTAAAATTTTAAAAATGAATATTAAAATTGTTTTTACAATCAAATGGGAAATAAGATAAACAGGCAGTGGGGTACAGAAATGTATCTTGCCCTAAAGGAAAATATAAGGGAATGGGATAAGAGAAGGGGTGTGTGTGACAGAAATTAGGGCAGATTGGGGGAGGAGTAGTCAGGATGCATGCTGTGGGGGAAGGGAGAAAATTTCAAAATGAAAATCTTATGGAAGTGAAGATTGAAAACTTAAAATAATTTAATTTATAATTTAAAAATGATCCAATATAATTCAAAGATAGTAACTTTCCTGTTTGGTTAGAACACATAGTGCATGAAGTGGGGTAATATATTATAGAGAAAAAAAGATTGATTATAAAAATAATTTCAGAGAGTTTTGCATACCATTGTAAGAACCATATACTTTCATTTTAGCAGGAGATGGGAAGCCACTAAACATTTGTAAAGAGGGGAAAATTGATTTGCTGTACTCAAAGCAATACATGGGGAAGAGTATTTGAGCAGTGAAATGAAGGATGGATTGGGCATAGAGAACTCAGAAATAAGAACACAATTTAGGTTGTTGACAGTATCTCCTATATATTCAGATATCCACAGTTGCTTTGTCATTGTGGGCAGACACACGATATTTGTTGTTTTGATGATATTATAGTAGCAGTAGCTAATGGCTATTTAGGAACATTTTGAAAAAGTAGAGTGAAAGTACTATAAACAATAAGGATCATATACTTAAATATGTATTTTGTACAGGAGAGGGAAGGTGAGATTTGTCTCTAAAACATTAATCTATGCTACAGTCTTCTGGCATATATCAATGTAATTTAAGCCAATATTAAATTGGTGTGCATACCTTACATACATACACACATACATTTCCAATTGTGCTGTAGTAGAGACAGTCAGGTGGGAGCTGAAGGTGGGTCTTGCTTATTCCAAAGAAACTCTTATTAAATTCATGGCTAATATCATTGCTTAAAAATAGTTTGTGCAAAACGCAAGTGATTTGCTGAGTCATCATAAAAATTCCAACCTCAGACACCTTACAAAATTTAGTTGGTTAAATACGATCCAGTATATCACTATAATCGTGTTGTACAACACCCAAATAATAAAGAAAAGACAGTGTATTCCTTCCTACAGTATAAAGACAAATGATCCTTTAATTTGAAGTAGGGAGACACACTTTAAGAACCTGTTTTTGTAAATGTTCATAAAGCCATCTTTTATTTTCCCACATTGGCACTCTGAAAACAAAGTTTCCTCTTTTGCTCTGGCCTCCCTCAACAAAGCAGCCTTGCTATTTTAATGCAGTTTAGCTGTTGAATTATCAATGTCACCTGTCAGAAGCTTCATCAAAGAAAATACAGTCGCTCTTTTCTACTTGCTTCTTCATTTCCATGTTAGAGAAATCTGTTTTCAGCTGCTCCTCTGTTTTCTTGTTGCTTCTGCTTGGCTAAAACCTTGTTTCCACTGAAGTCATCATAATGGGATTTTGTGATCGCTCTATTGCTCCTCTGTACCATATGTTTTTAACTGACTTTCCAAAGTGACCTAAACTTCATAAGACACAATGTAGTTTGTCAGAAAGAATACTGGATTAGCAGTCTGGGGAATGAGGTTCTCTGTTCTACTCTGTCATTGTTAATTTGGTCAAACAAAGCAACTTTTACACTAGTTGACTTTTGTTTTCTACCTAATGGGGATTAACAAAACATGAAACTTCAAAGTTAATTTCAGACTTTCTGTGGTGATTTAGGAATCATTCTTCCTGCTCTTTGGAGATCCTGCAAATCCTAAAGTTTCAACTAAAAATGGAAAAGTGAATGTGTGCCTAGTAGTATCTCTAAAGAGTTGGTATTTGGGAGATCTGGGTTTGAGTCCTGCTTCACACAAGCTGCCTATGGGATACTAGGCAAATTAGATAACATCCCAGTGTTTCAAATTCCTCATCTGTGGAATGAATATATTGGACTAATGTCCACTCATGCCTCTTCCAACTGTGGGATGTTCGATAATCCTACACAATTCTTTGAAGACCACAGCTTGCTAAACAGATTACAATATGTGTTGTAGATTCCATTTGCTCACTGGGAATTCTCTATAACAGTGAAATCACTGGTTCAGCCACTTTCTAGCCATACCCTCCCATGATATTTAATTCTGTTTAAAAAATAAATGTTTTCTACCTAATGTGGTAATTATTTAGATATGTATTAGGAGGAAGGTTTTTAGGATCATCAGTAAAAAAGTTATTAATATCCATTGCCAACACCATAGTTGAGTTACTCATCATCTCTCATCTGGACTATTATAATAACTTCCTATATTGATTTCTTGCCTCTTTCTTCTTGTTGCAATGGATAAAGCCCTGGGCTTGGAGTGAGGAAGACCAGAGTTCAAATCTAGTCTCAGACACTTCCTACCTGTGTGATCCTTGGCAAATCATGTAACTTCTGTCTGACTCAGTTTCCTCATCTATAAAACAGTGATACTAATAGTGACTACCACACATGGTTGTTGTGAAGATCAAATGAAATATTTGTAAAATGCTTAGCACAACGTACGGCACAAATTAGGGGCTACATAAATGGTTATTTCCACTCCTGTCATATAACTGCTGAAATAACCTCCCTAAGGCAATCTTATTGGCAGCCTCCCTGTAACAATTTTATTCCACCACCTAAAAAACTTTGGTGACGTCCAACTGCCTTTTTTTAAAAACATGTGCAAAAAAATCCTCTTAGCCTATTTTATGGTCCTATGTAAGCTTTCTCTAATATATCTCTCCAACCAATATTTTCTAGTTTACTTTATATGTATCAGGAGATGTTTCATTCTTCCTCTACAGTGATTCTCACACTTATCAGGATGCTAAGCACTATTTCTGAACAACAGTAATAGCAATTGAATTGCTGGGACCTAGCACAATACCTTTGGCATAGTAAGTGCTTGATAAATGTTTGTTGTGGGAGAGGATTCTGGGAAGATGGCGGAATAGGTCAGAAAATTCCAAGTTCTCAAAATTTTCCTCCTCAAAAGAGATAAAACATTGAATCAGGGCAAATATAGAGTATTAAAAATAAATAAGAGAAGGGGCAGAACATGCGTCCTCCTGAGAAAGCCAGGAAAGATTGGAAGAAAAATCCCTGGAAGAGGTTTGGTCCTGTGCCAAGTAAACACCTCCAGGCTAGGGAACACTTAACTAGAAACCTGCAAACACTGGAGTTAATCCGTTGGGAGGCTGCCGCAGTCCTAGACACAGGAACTTTTACCCCCAGGATAGTGAGAAACGTTAGGCGTCTGAGACCAGGAAAACTGAGGGAGCCCCTGCTGACAAGGAACATGAAAAGCAGCTGTTTTGTAAAGTTGAGGCATGGGAGTAGGGGGTGGGACGTGGGAGGTGGGAGGCTGAGAAATAACCAGCATATACCAACTGAGTGTAGAAGTAGTGACATGGGTCAATGCTGCTGTTGGCAATTACAGGAGACTGGAGGCCTTGGTTCTAGTTCCAAGTGAGAAGGGAGAACTGCAGGAAGATCTGAAGCCAGAGGCACTATTCCTCCATACTCCAGGACTAGATGTGATTACAAAAAATATGCTATTACCAAAAAAAAAAATAGCACAGGCAAAAGATAAAGAATCCAACCACAGAAAGCTACTATGGGAATAGAGAAGGCCAAGATTCATGTTCAAAGGAGGATAGTGAAGCAAAGAAAAATTCTTCTACCCCAAAGAGTTATATAAAATGGTCAAATGCCCACAAAGAATTCATAAAGCTTTTAAAAAAGACCTTAGAAATTAAATGAGAGAGATTGAGGAAAATGTTTTAAAGAATGAAGAACAATACAAGAAAAAAACAAGATTATGAAAAGAAAGTCAATTAGAAGAGGAGATCTGGAATCTTAAGGAAGAAAAGGACTCCTTGATGATCAGAATTGGACAAAGGGAAGCCAGTGAAGTCACAAGAGACCAAGAAATAATTAAATATAAAGAATGAAAAAATAGAAGAGAATGTGAAACAACTCAAGAAAAACTGATCTGGAGAACAGATGAAGAAGAGAAAACATAAGAATAATTGGAGTACCTGAATGCTATGATCAGAAAAATAATCTTGATACAATAATACAAGAAATAATTTTTTAAAAATTTCCTGAAGCATTAAAACAAGAGGGAAAAGTAAAAATAGAAAAAATTCACTAATAACTTTCTGAAATAGATTCTACAAGGAAAACTCATGAGAACATAATAGTCAAATTCCAAAACCCCCAGCTAAGGGATAAAATATTACAAACAACAGGAATAAAACAGTTATATATAATAGTACCTATGTAAGAAATCACACGAGATCTTGTAGTGAAAACACTAAAAGAGCACAGGTCTTGGAACACTACATATCAAAGAACAGAGGAACTGTTCTTCTGGTCAAAAATCTCATACCCAGCAAAGCTAAGCATAATCCTAAATGAAAAAAAATGGATATTTACTTAATTGTCAGACTTTCAGGACTTGATTAAAACAAAAGAAATTTTTAAAACCTCTGAAATGAATAGATTTGACATTCAAGATACATATAAAGTACATACCAAAGACTAATTACAAGTGACTCAATAAGGACAGACTATTTAGTTTTTATATATATAAAATGTAAAACATATGTCTAAAATTGTTATTAGCAGTTGGATAGTTCATAAGAAAGATTGGGGTAGACCTCAGCATGATATGACTTCAAAAAGTAAAACTGTTCAGAAATAGCTAAAAGGAATATTTTATACAAATAAGGTTGAGAGGAAAAACCAAAATAGAGGAATTAAATAGGGGAGGAGGACTGGTAATTCTAGGAACTTACTTTCAAACTTATTTTCATCAGGAATGGGTTCAAGGAGGAACAATACATATATATCTAGAAGAGTATAAAAGTTTTCTAAATTTAGCAAGAAATAAAGCATTAAGGGGACAGGGATGGTAAAAGAGGAAAAGGAAGGGTTCTTTAGAGTTGATGGTGAGGGAATAGGTTAAAGGGGGATTTAGAAGGGTGTTTGGATTAATGGGAATGGGAGGATAAAGAAGGAATTTTGGGGAGGATAAGGGAGTGAACTTTACAGGGGAGGATAAGGTAATAGGTAAGAGGGGCATATAAAAGAATGATTAGATTTACTGAGTGGTAGGATATGTGAGGGATTTTTGGAGGTGTAGGTTGACTAATCGGATGGCAAAATAGTAGGTAGAAGCAAAGTAGAGGAGTCAGGAGAGACAGGAAATAAGAGATACACATACACAAAAATAGATTAGGATTAGAATCTGTGTGTGTGTATATGTCTGTACTTATGTATATCTACACATCAATTCCATAGTTAATTGTAACCTGGGGTATGGGGGGAAACAAAGGGGGAAAAAAGAACAAAGTAGCAAGTATACAGCATAGAACAAAAGAAAGTTTATGAAGGAGCAAAGAAAAGACAGCTTTTAATGCAATGTGCAATGTTTAATATATAGGCTTTCTTGTTATAGAAATTTATTTCTGTGTATTTTTAATCCTCTCATGTTCTGCTGTGCACATGAAGTGTTTTTTTTCTTTTCTTATTTTATATTTATTTGTAATGTTTTTCTTATTATATAAGCTTTAATATTCAATCTAAAATTTAAAAAAGAGATGAACAAATATTTGTTGTTCTCATACTTGGTTAGTTACTAGACCAAAATGAATTTGGTAGATTGTTTAAAATATATGGACTTTCTAGAGGCAGCTAGATGGTACAGAAGATAGAGTGCTGGGTCTGAGGTTTGGAAGACCTGAGTTCAAATTCAACCATGGATGCTTTATAGTTATTTGATTTGGGGCAAATCATTTAGCCTCCCTTTGCCTTGGTTTCCCCAATTATCAAATGTTAACTACCTCCCAGGCTTGTTGTAAGGATCAAATGAGTTAATATTTGTGAAGCACTTGGTACATAATAGTACTAGATAAATGCTAGCTACTATTATTTTTTTTGTTTGTTTTTTGGGGTTTTTTTTGAGGGCAGTTGAGGTTGTGACTTGCCCAAGGTCACACGGCTAGTTTAAAGTGTCTGAGGCCAGATTTGAACTCAGGTACTCCTGACTCCAGGGCCGATGCTCTATTCACTGCGCCACCTAGCCGCCCCGTTAGCTACTATTATTAATATTAATTTACATATAATAAGGAGACTGGTCATTTAGGTCTAGTCCCCAAAGCATGCTTGTTTCTGTTCTTCCCAGTTGGAAGATGTTCTAATTCAACATGGGAAACTTTAGAAACTTATTTCCAGGCCAAGATGGTGGAGTAGAAGCAGCAAGGTTCTGCAGCTCCCACACAGCCACCCAAAATACTCATAAAATATGACCCTAAACAAATTCTAGGACTCTCAAACTCACAAAAATACAGAAAACCCATCTCTCACTGAAGGCAGCTCAGCAAAAGGGGCTCACCATGGCATGCTGGTAGCTGAGGCCAGCCCAGCCAGAAACCAAAACCATGGCCAGGCCTCAAGGCAGTCTGGGAGGAGCCGAGTCACGCCGCAGACAGTCTACAAGAGAGAAGATCTACAACACCTGTAGCAACACCACATCTACCAAGATTTGGAAAACAAGGATTAGAGAAAGGCAGCTCGGCAAGAGGGGCTCATCAAGCAGGCCGGCAGTCCAGGAGCCAAGACCAGCTCAGCCCAAAACCGAAACCATGGCCAGACCCCAGGGCCAAGCCTCCAAAGCCAAAGCGTGACTCTACTTCAGAGAAGATCTACTGCACCTGAAGGGATCTTCACATCTATAAGAGACAGTCAGTGAAAGTGAAACTTTGAAACTTAATTTGGGAGAGGAAAAGCAGTTTGGCCAATCTAACCCCAGGACAAGGAAGCAGTGGAGGAAGGGCAGGAACATTTGTAACTGGCGGCTGCCCCCACTAGGCTGCTTCAGTGCGCCTGGTCTGTGGACCCCACGGGGGGCTGAGTCGATTGATCAGGGCCAAGTGCTCTTGCATTGAGCGGCCTGGATCTGGATCATGGTCTTTGGTGGTGGTGCTGGGGTGCACTCTCAGCAAGCCAAAGCTGGGGGGAGGCTGCAACACCCCCCCCTAATAACTCTGACAGTGGGGAAAACCCCAGTGATTTGGAACAGAGCTTTCCCCCCCGGAAGCAGAGTTCCACAAAGCTAAAAAAAAACCAAACAACCAATTAATTGACTGGCCAACATGAGGGAAAAGAAGCAAAATAAGAACAGCAATAAAACTCTAGAATCCTTTATTTGGACAAAAAGGATCAAAGCATAGAATGGGAAGAAAACAACACAGTCAGAACTCCCACACCAAATACTTCCAAGACACTTGAAGAATGCCCAGAGGTGATAGATCGACTGAAAAAGGACTTTGAAAAACAAATAAGAGAAGTGGTGGAAAAATTGGGAAGAGAAATGAGAATGATGCGAGAAAATCATGAAAAGAGAGTCAATAACCTGACAAAAGAAAACAACACTTAAAAAAAATAGATTAACTCAAATGGCAAAAGAGGCCCAGAAAGCCAATGAGGAAAAGAATGCCTTAAAAAGTTGAATTTGCCAGATGGAAAAAGAATCTCAAAAGCATTCTGAAGAGAATAATTCCTTCAAAATTAGAGTGGAGCAAGTAGAAGCTAATGACTATATGAGAAACCAAAATACTATCAAAGAGTTACAAAGAAATTAAAAAATAGAAAGCAATGTGAAATATCTCCTTGAAAAAAACCACTGACCTGGAAAATAGATCCAGGAGAGACAATTTGAAAATTATTGGTTTACCTGAAACCCATGACCAAAAAAATAACTTGGAAAGTATCCTTCAAGAAATCCCCAAAAGAAATTGCCCTTGAGGTTTAGAGTCAGAGGGCAAAATAGAATTTGAAAGAATTCACCAAACACCTCTTCAAAAGGACCCCCAAAAGAAAACTCCTAGAAATATCATTGCCAGGTTCCAGAATACCCAGTTAAAGGAGAAAATATTACAGGCTGCCAAGAGAAAACCATTTGAATACTGCAGAAGCACTATTTTTTTTTTTTGCTTTTAGGAGGGAAGTTGTAGTTAAGTGACTTGCCCAAGGTCACACGGCTAGTTTTTGTGGTAAGTGCCAGAGGCTGGATTTGAAATCAGGTCCTCCTGACTCCAGGGCCGGTGCTCTATTAACTGCGCCACCAAGCCACCCCTGGAAGCACTATTAGGATAACCCAGGATCTGGCAGCTTCTACACTGAGGGACTGAAGGGCCTGGAATATGATATCTCAAAGATCAAGGGAGCTGGGATTAAAACAAGAATCAAGTACCCAGCAAAATTGAGCATATTATTCTAGGGGAAAATATGGTCATTCAGTGAGGTGGAGGACTTTCAAGGATTCTTGCTGAAAAAATGAGAACTGAACAGAAAATTTAACAATCAAACACAAGAAGCATGAGAAGGTAAACATGGGAAAGAAATCATAAGGAATTTATCAAATTTGAATTATTTACATGCCAATATGGAAAAATGATAATAGTAACTTATGAAACTTTTCTTATTATAAGGATAGGGGAAGGGAATACAAATGTATATGTAAATATACTTACACATATATCTAAATAGGATGCTATATATGCATATGAATACATAGCTGAGCA
>CM053594.1:160230189-160254171 GCA_028646575.1 Pseudocheirus occidentalis | reverse complement strand
TAACCAAGAAAATAAATTAAAATTTAAAAAAATAAAAATTAAAAAAATAAAATAAAATAAAATTTTAGAAGAGAGATGACAGCCAATTGTCCTGCGGATAATGCACTATGAACACATAGGATTTATGCCAGGAATGCAAAGCTGACACAATATTAGGAAAACTGTCAGCATAATTCACCATATCAACAACTTAATTAACAGAAATTGTATGATTAGCTCAGATTCAGAAAAAGTTTTTGAGAAAATATAACACTCATTCCTATTTAAAACACTTGAGATCATAGGAATAAATGGTGTTTGTCTTAAAATAATAAGTAGCATCTATCTAAAATCATCAGTAAACTTTATATGTAATGGGGATGAGCTAGAAGCAATTCCAGCAAGATCAGGGGTGAAACAAAGACATCTATTATCACCACTGTTATTTAATGTTATACTAGAAGGTTAGCTTCAGAAAAAGAGAAGAAAAAGAAATGGAAGGAATTAGAATAGGCAAAGAACAAACAAAGCTGTCACTTTGCAGATGCTATGATGCTATATTTAGAGAATCCTGGATAATCATCTTAAAAATACTTGAAATAATAAAAAACTTTATCAAAACTTCAGGATATAAAATAAACCCATTCATAAATCATAGGTATTTATACGCTTTACTATCAAAACCCAGCAACAAGAGATAGACAGAGAAACTCCATTTAAAGTTACTGCAGACATAAAATAATTGGAAGTCTACCTGCCAAAACAAACTCTGAGACTATATGAACACAATTATAAAACCGTTTTGACACAAATGAAGTCAGATCTAAATAACTTGAAAAAATGTCAGTTGCATGGGGGCAGACTGAGCTAATACAATAAAATGGCAATTCTACCTAAATTGATTTACTTATTAAGTGCCATACCAATTAAACTACCGAAAAATTCTTTTACAGAGCTAGTAAAAAGTGTAACATAATTCATCTGTAAAAACAAAATGTCTAAAATATTAAGGGAATTAATGGAAAGAAATGTAGGCAAGGTTGCGTAGCCATACCAGATCTTAAATTGTATTGTAACACAGCAGGCATCAAAACCACCTGGTACTGGCTAAGAAATAAAATAGGGGATCAGTGGAATAGGCTAGGTACACAAGACATAGTAATCAGTGACTATAGTAATATACTGTTTGCTAAACCTAAATAGGGTTTGGGTTATCTGGGATAAGAAATCACTATTTGACAAAAACTGCTGGGAAAACTGGAAAATAATATGACATAATTGAGGCATAGACCAACCTCTTATACTGTATACCAAGATAAAGACAACATTGTTATATAATTTAGATGTAAAAGTCCATACTATAAGCAAATTAGGAGAGGAAGGAATAGTTTAGTTGTCAGATCTATAGAGAATGGAAGAATTTATGACCAAACAAGAAGTGGAGAACATCATGAAATGCAAAATGGATAATTTATAATACATTAAGTTGAAAAAACTTTGCATGAACTAAGCCAATACAACCAAGCTTAGTTTTGCCTCTTTTAGGTGGATGTTTCTATTTTATTTTATCTTATTTTTTAATTCAACAAACTTGGAGTAAAGAATACTTAAGTTTGAATCCTACCTCAGATCCTTCCTAACTGGTCATGTCAGTTAATCTCTTAAATTCATTTTGCTTATCCATAAAATGGAGATGATAATTACACCTTACTCATCGGGTTCTTGGGAGTATCGAGCCTGTAAATTGTAAAGTGTTATATAAATGTCAGCTATTATCATTAACAAATATTAATTAAATTTGTACTATAAGACACTGCTAGTATTATGGTAGAGGGGTATCCAGAAAACTGTTATTGCTTAAAAAATAGAAAATAGATTCACTACTCTTGAAATTTTAATACAACAAATATCTCATGACTATTATGCCCAAAGTGAATAATCTTTCAGATAGATCAGAATCTCTATCTTCATAGCCTATAAATCTTATAACTGGGAATGGTATATGCACAAATTTTAAAACTGTAAATTAAACTTTTTTTCAGATAGTTCAACTTTTATTAGAAGGTTCACCAATTCAGAGACAAATTCTGCAAAACTTGTGGGTGGGCATCAGAATTCTGGATATTTTCATATTTTAATCACATGGCATATTGGAATCAGGGTATATGGAAAGTCTAGATTTTCCTGAGTATGAAAATAGTTTATGTTGCTACTGCTGAGGCAAAGGGAAAGAGCAGCCTATTGATAAAGCTAGGACAAGCACTTAAGGATAGTTAACTGTACTAGAAACTGTGTACTAGGCACAAAGAAGATAATGAAAAAAAATTCTCTGCCCTCAAAGAGCTAGTGTGTGTTTGTGTGTATGTGTGTGTGTGCATGAACATGTCCATGGGTATATAAGTGTATAAAGGACACTGTATACAATAATAATATAATTTAGGACTTGGTCCCTTTGACATAGTGCTAGGTGACTCCTGACCCTGTTTGCTCTAGGAAAGTGAAAGAGAATGTTGGCCCTTGTTACTCTCTGGGATGAGGGAAGTGAAGGAGAAGAGTCTTGATTTGAATGCAACTCTAACATTTCAATGGATACTCCTATACCCTAAATACTCTTAAAAAACCCGAAACTTTATTCATTTATTTATTTTTAAATTTTTCCAAATTACATATAAAAACTATTTTAACATTCTTTTTCTTTGAGTTTCAAATTCTTTCCTTTCCTCCTTCCTCAACCCTACTCCCCCATTGAAAAGACAGTTTGATATAGGTTATACACATATAGTCATGCAAAACATATCCACAGTAGTCATGTTGTGAAAGAAAGCAGACAAAAAAGAAAACCTCAAGAGAAAGTTAAAAAATGATTTTGCTTCCATCTATATTCAGACACCATCAATTCTTTCTCTGTGATCTGATAGCATTTTTCATCCTAAGTCCTTCAAGTTGTCTTGAATTGTTGTATTGCTGGAAATAGCTAGGTCATTTACAGCTGATCATCTTAAAATATTGCTTTTACTTTGTACACAGAACATTTCACTTTACATCAACCCATGCAAGTCTTTCCAGGTTTTTCTGGTAGCATCCTGCTCATCATTTCTTATAGTACAACAGTATTCCATCATAATCCCATATCATAACTTGTTCAGCCATTCCCTAATTTTTGGGTATCCCTATAATTTCTAATACTTTGCCCCCCAAAAAGAAGTGTTATGAATATTTTTGTACATATAGGTAATGTTCCCTTTTGTACCTTAGTTTCTAAGAGAAATCGGGGGAAAAAATGGTTTGTGAAAACCGGAGGAAGGAGTGACTCTGGGATAGCTGAAAATTCTGTGTTGGAACTGTTATTGAGTAGGGCTTAAGAAGATGAATTGGGATTCAATCCATGAGGGAGAATATTTCAGATGTTTGAAACAATGTATAACAGGGTATGGAAGTACGCACTTGGGTAATGTAAGAGGAGGGGAACGGGGTACATATAGTATACTCTAGTCATATAAAGAGGCTATATACAAGATAAACTATAATTAAGAGAAGAAAGGCACTAGAATTAAGAACATTTGGAAAGGATTCAATTGTGACTACAAGGAAATAGGAAGTGATGAGAAGGGAGACCATTCTAGGCTTGGTGAATAGGCAGAGAAAATGCCTGAAATGGAGAGATGAAGTGTCTTTCTAGGAACAGAAGGCAGGCCAGTGTTACTGGGTTGAAGAATAGTTTGGTTGCAGCATGTCCTATAAGTATTACAGGGAGTCCTCAATTTTCTCTCACATTTATTATTATGGAAGGGGAGTCTCCATAGGTATACGGTGGTGACCAGTACAAGAATATGACTTTGTGTCTCATAGTTAATGTAAACTACCTTCAGTATAAGTAAACAGCAGAAGAAGCTCCAACTATCACACAGGAGCACTTGTGCGTGGCCCTAAAACATCCCTGGAACTATGCCTTCTTTTTTCTGTTTCTATATAATATCTAACATGACCTGGGGTTGGCCTGGAGATCCATTACAACATTGGGTCCTCCTCCCACTGATGTCTGACTTCCCAGTCATCCTAATTAACCTAACAAATACTAATAAACCAGCTATATAAACAATCTTCAATGGGCTCCTCTTTCTTCAGTATTGGGGTATATAGTATATTCAGGGAAGTCTAGTACCTCTGGTGTAAAGACAGTGGAAGCTTTTTCAGGGCTATTTTCTACCTTTGGTGTCCACCTCTTCCACCTAACTCTCACCTGTGACTTCAAGAAATTGTATCATGCATAGTGGCCACTACCCGGAAAACCATTTGGGTAGATGGACTAAATCAGCTGAGGTGCTTCAGAGTGCTTAGAGCTTGATTAAATATCAAAGAGGCCAAGGTGATCCAGTGTAAATTTTTTGTGTGTACTGTGCGTCACTCCTGATTGGACCACAATTATTCATGGCACGACCATATCATGTCACATTTTCTTTTTATTTATTTATTTATTTTTAGTAACATTCATTTCTGCAAGGTTTTGAGTTACAAATTTTCTCCTCATTTTTCCTCTACCACCACCCCAAAATAGCAATCCTACTGAATATCCTTACCCCAATCTGCTCTCTCTTATATCCTCCCCCATGCCTCCTCTGACTTTCTAGTGGGGCAAGATGGATTTCTATACCCCAGTGCCTGTATATCTTATTTCCTAATTACATATAAAATAATAATGATAATAACAATAATAAGTAATAATACATTTTTAAAAGAAAAATTTTGATTTTAAAACTTTGATTTCCAGATTCTTTCCCTTCTTGTCTCATCACCCACCCCTACTGAGAAGATAAACAATTCAATATAGGTTGTACATGTATGTGTAGTTATGAAAAAAACATTTCCATAGTAGATATATTATGCAAGACTGACTATATCATCTTCCATTCTATTCTGCCCCTCCACTTATTCTATTTTCTACCCTGATCCTGTCCCTTTCAAAAAGTGTGTGCTTCTAACTACCCTCCCCCAATCTGACTTCCCTTTTATCATCCCCCTCTTATTCCCTCCCCTACTACTTTCCTGTAGAGTAAGATACCCAATTAAGTGTGTATGTTATTCCCTTCTTAAGCCAAATTCAATGAGAATAAAGTTGACCCATTCCCTTTTGGCTTCTTGTTCTTCCCCTCCATTGTAACAGTTTTCTTCTGCCTCTTTTATATGAGATAATTTACCCTATTCTGTCTCTCCCTATCTCCTCTCATATACTCCTCTCTCACCTATTAATTTTATTTTTAGATATCATCCCTTCCTATTCAACTGATCCTGTGCCCTCTGTCTATGTATACATGTACACATACTCACATATCTATTTATATACACATATACCCTCCTATATAAACATATATATGTATGAATGTATATATGTGTGTATACATATGCATATATGTATACATATATATTCCCTTCAACTATCCTCACACTGAGAAAAGTCTCATGAGTTACAATTATTGTTGTGTCCATGTAGGGATGTAAATAGTTCAACTTTGATAAGTTCCTTATGATTTCTTTTCCTTCTCATGCTTCTCCTACTTCTTGTATTTGAAAGTCAGATTTTCTATTCAACTCTGTTTTTTTTTTCATTAAGAATGCTTGAAAGTCCTCTATTTCAATGAATGACCATATGTCAGGTAATGCCATGTAATACCATGCATGAGCAGATTCCCAAAACAATGCTAATGTGAACAGCTTTTAAGGTTCTAATTACACAGTATAGTGAACACTCCATTTACTCCATTACAAATCAAGGCAAACTTTCACAACAAATCACAATATAATATTCACAATATTACATCTTATCACATAAAATCACAATATAGTGTTTGCAACAACTTAACAATAGAATGGCTTCATAATTTTCACTACAGTGGCCACAATATTTAGAACAAGGAACAAAAGAATAATCATCTGGTTTCCCTAAGGGGAAAACTCTCCTAACTTAATCATTCAGTCAATCTACAATACAATAATCAATCTTCCAGTAATGGGGCAATTATAGGTTAACTTAATCAGTCACTTATCTAGCAATCAAACACTAAATACAATCATTAGAAAATTACACAAACCCTCCACCCCTTGATGTCTGGTAAATTTAATTTCATCATGCATCCAAGGTGAGGTCTTTTCTTCATCTTGACTTGGGGTGGTCTCTCAAATTCCCTGGATCCCCTTCCATGACCCCAGCTCCTACTTGAATCCATGAAACAGTCACCTGGATTCAGAAGCAGACAGCTCCCAGGTCCTTGTCCAGTCCTCTGGGCAGTTCCTGGTGCACACTGAAGTTCATAGGGTCCAGAACATCTCAAAACCTTCACCACTTCTGTTGCTGGGAACTCAAGGATCTGCTAAGCCATGCACAAAGTCTTATCTTGGTCATACTTCTTCAGTCCTCCAGCAGTTCAGCTGGCCCTAGGATTCAGGCCTACCGGGCAGCATTCACCAGATTCTGGTCTCATAGAAAACTCCAACTCAGTTCTCAGTCCATCAGGCCCATCTCCTGGATGCTGGGACAATCCTGTTTCCTCTATAAGGAGCCACCAGGAGAAACATTCCTGACTCTGATTCTCTGTCTCCGGAATTATTCTTATACACACTGGCCTCCTGTCTCAGCCAACTCCCTCCTGCCACACCAGCAATAGGAGACAGAGTTCATACCTTCTGCCTCTCTCAAGAGGTACCTAGACCCAAGTTATCAAGGGCGAAGTATCTGCTAAATTGATTACTGTTATACTATATTTTCCCCTGAAGCATTATACTCAGTTTTGCTGGATAGGTAATTCTTGGTTTTAATCCTAGTTCCTTTGACCTCCAGAATATCATGTATCAAATCCTTCAATTCCTTAGTATAGAGGCTGCTAGATCTTGTGTTACCTGATTATGTTTCCACAATAGTAAAATTGTTCTTTCCTGACTGCTTGTAATATTTTCTCCTTGACCCTGGGAACTCTGGAATTTGGGTATGGTATTCAGAATATTTTTCAATAAGTGATCAGTGAATTCTTTTAATTTCTATTTTGCCCACTGGTTCTAAAATGTTGTAACAATTTTCCTTGAGAATTTCTTGTAGGATGATTTCTAGGTTATTTTTTTATCATGGCTTTCAGGTAATCCAGTACTTTTAAAATTATCTCTCTTGGATCTATTTTCCATGCCAGTGGTTTTTCCAATGAGATATTTCACATTATATTCTATTTTTTTCATTTGTTTGGATCTGTTTAATAGTATCTTGATTTCTCATAAAGTCATTAGTTTCCATTTGCTCCAATCTAATTCTGAAGAGATTGTTCTCTTTAGTGAGCTTTTCTAATTCCTTTTCCATCTTGCAAATTCAGCTTTTTAAGGCATTTTTCTCATTGACTTTTTGGGTCTCTTTTGCCATTTGAAATTGCCATTTGCCAACAGAACTGTATTCTGTTTTTAAATTGTTATTTTCTTCAGTCAAGTTGTTGATCTGCTTTTCATGATTTTCTTATATCATTTCCATTTTTCTTTCCAATTTTTCCTCCACTTTTAAAAATTGATTTTCAAAATCCTTCTTGAGCTCCTCTATGGCCTGTAACCAGTTTATATTTTCCTTGGAAGTTTTTGCTGCAGGAATTCTGAGTTTGCTGTCTTCCTCCCCTTCCATGCTTTGATCCTTTTTGTCCCCCCAAAAAATGAATCTAAGGTTTGATTACTCTACTTGCTTTGCTTCCTCTGCTTGCCCATGTTGCCAGTCAATGACTTGACCTTTGAGCTCTTTGCCATGGTAGAACTCTGCTTCAAGAGAGGAGAGATTTTCCCCAAATCACTGGGTTTTTTGCAGCTGCTAGAGGTATTAGCAGGGTGCCCTCTCTGAAGCCCCCACAAGCTCTGGCCACACACTCCAGGATCTCCACCCAAGAGAGGGATCCAGATCCAAGCAGGTTAAAGCAAGAGCAATTGCCCTCTGAATGGTCACTTGGTACCCCTAATAACTGCAGGTGAGTAGCTCTGGAGGCAGCCTCATGGGGAAGCAGCTGCACCCACAGTGACTCTGCCACCTCTCTAGGGCCTGGGGCTAGACCATGCCCTTCCTTTTCAACAGCATTCCTGACTGACCTTTTATTTGCTCTTTGGCATTTACTGTTTGAGGAGTCCGGTAACTACCATGGCTGCTGGTGATTCACTCTCCTGAAGTCTGCTCCAGCACCTGCTGGTCAGGGCCACCCTTAGGCCAAAACCATGCAGCTCCTGGGTGACTACGATGGACCCTTTCTTAGGCCTGCCAGGCTGCCTTCAGCAGTATATTTGTTTCTCTCTGTCACTTTTTGGTTTCTGTACGTCTAAAATATGTTTAGATTTATATTTTATAGTTATTTGAGGTGGTTGTTGAGGGAGCTCAAAGAATGTCCTGTTTCTGTGATGCCATCTTGACTCTTCCCTTTATCCAGTGTATCTTGAGCCATCATCAGTTGCCTTGACTTCATCCTACCACTGAACTGTGAAGACTTTGGAGGAGAGAGCAAGGTTGATGACTTCATGCAATTCTGCGTCACTTAAATTTACACACAAATCAAAAGATATCTTTCATTCCATTTTTTACCATTTTTACCTACTTCAAAGTGCTATGGGGACAGGCAAGTAATGAAGCAGCAGGAGCAGATTCACTGGCAGCTGTAGTCATGATCCTGCACACAGGCAGCCCAGGACACAGAGTCATCTTCTCATTGGAAGCAGCAATGGGATTTAGCAGTTCCATGAGTGTGTGAACAGCCTTTTAAGGAACACATTGCTCACCTCCTTGTGTGAGAAACGGGCTAGAAAAGGTGCCTTAAAAACTATCTGCAGAATCAACTATAGCCTGATTACCATGGCAGGTGGGGATCTCACCCTGTGATCAAAATACAAAGACACAAAATGCACAAAAACTTCTACAAAGATGATTCTGCTCACCATCAGTATAAGGAATGTGCACACATTTATACACGACACAAAATCCAGTAGATGTGAAAGACAAATAGCTCTTGTTGCAAGAGAACTGCTAGTTATCACATCCAAATAGTGTCCCTGAATGAAACAAGGCTGGCAAATGAAGACCAGCTTATTGAAGTTGGAACTGGAGAAATATTTTCTAAAATGGCTTCAGTGAAGGAGAGCACTATGAAGCTTGTACAATTGAAACTAATCTACTTACCAAGTTTGTATGCCTACAAAAAGAAATGAACAATAGGCTTATGGCAATGTGATTACCACTTGCAGGAAAGTGCCATGCCACCATCATCAATGCCTATGCTACCACCATGATGAATCCTGATGAAGTCAAAGAAAAACTTTTTGAATACCTGGAGACCCTTATCAGCAATATGCTAAAGAGGACAAGCTTATAATTCTGGGTTATTTGTAGCCTGAATAGGCTCAGACTACCAGACTTGGCAGCCTGTCTTTGGACGAATGGATTTGGAAACAGCTAAAGCAAGAGTTACTTACTACAAAAGACTTGCACATTTCATGACTTTTTCATTACCAACACTATTTACTTTTACCTAAATGCAATAAAACTTCAATGGATGCGCCCTTCCAATAAATATTGGCATATAATATATTCTGTGATTATGAAGAGAAGAGACAAACAGGAAGTGAGAGTGATGAAGGCAATGTGTGATGCAGAGCACTGGACTAATTGTAGACTTATCCTCTGCAAACTAAATATTCTCTTGTCATTTAACAAGAGTGGTGCCCTCAAGGCAAAATAACTACCAGAATTAATGTCAGCAGATTAGTGCACTTCTCTGGACAGGAACATTTTGTTGCTAGCTTGGTTGATCCAACATACAGTTGGAAACAGTGGAGCAGAAAAGGAGCAGGCAGCTTAAGAGTGGGCAGCTTTCAGAGATTTGGTATACAGAACTGCATTTGCTCATCTGCGTCAGAACACCTGCAAATATCAAGACTTGTTTGACAAAAATGATGGGGAAATTCAGAAGCAGATTAATGAAAAATGAGGACTCTGCAGGGTTTACCAGGAGAATAGATCATCCATCTCTAAGAAGAGAGCATTTAATTCCATCAAAAATAAAGTACAAGAGAATCTTATAGAGATTAAGGATTCTTAGCTCAATAGGAAGGCAGAGGAATTTCAATTTCATGCAGATAGTAACAATCCAAAGCATTTTTATGAGGACAAAGACCTATGGTATATCTCAGCTACTCAGTGCTGATGGAACCACATTGATTACTGATAACAACATGATCCTAAAGACATGGACTGAACATTTACATAGTGTTCTCAATAGACTTCCATCAATCATTGTTGGAGCCATTGGCCATTTAGGTAAGTCAGTTCTTCTGTAGCCAAATATCTGACTAAAGAAGAGGTTTTCAACATCATTGAGCTCCCCTCCTGTGGCACAGTGCCTGGTGCTGATTCTATTTCACCTGATATTTACAAGATGAGGGCAGGGAGGAGGCCTCAATTGCTTATACAAAAATTGGCTAAAATTTTCCAGGTTACATGGTAAGAAGAGACTATCCCAAAGAGTTCAAGGACACCTCCATCCTCCATCTCTATAAAGGGAAAATATGACAATCATGGTGGGAGGGGGTCCTCCTCTTACTGACAAGATTCTTTTGAGCTACAGTATACTAGAGTCCTCCTTAATAGATTGGCAGTATACCAGAGTTTTCCTTAACAAACTGATCCTTTACCTGGAAGATGGTGATGTATCTGAGAGCCAGTGTAGTTTTAGAAAAATCTGAGTAAAGATCTGTATGGTATTTGCTGTCCAACAACCCCAGGGAAATGCCAGGAGCAGAACAAAGGCCTATTCAGAATGTTTGCAGATCTGGACAAAGTCTTAAATATTCTCAGTTGTGAGGGCTTATGGAAAAGTGTGTCAAAATTTGGTTGTCTGGAGAAGTTTATCAGGGTTGTATGCCAATTTAACAGTGGCATGTTTACCTGGGCTCTGGATGATGGACGATGCTTTTGAGCTTTCCCAATCACCAATGGAGTGAAACAAGACTGTGTGATTACTCCCATGCTTTTTGGCATGATGTTTTCAAGCATGTTGTCAAATGCCTTCAATGAGGATAAACACAGCATCAAGGTCAACAACTGCACTGATGGTAAATTCTTCAACATGAAATGGTTACAAGTCAAGATTAAAGTGTAAAGAGTGTTTATTCATCATTTTATATTTACTGATGACTGTGCATTCAGCAGCTTCTGAAGCTGAGATGCACCAAAGTATGGACCAGTTCTTTACTGCTTATGCTAATTTTGTCCTAGGAATTAACACCAAGAAAACACAGGTGCTCCATTAGCAAGTATCACACCTTCCATGTGTGGAGCCATCAGTTATAGCAAATGGAGTTTTGAATGTTGGAGATAAGTTAACTTACCTTGGCAGTATACTTTCCAGGGATGTAGACATTGACAATGAGATTGATACACACATTCCCATAGCTAGGTCAGTGTTTGGGAAGCTCCAAAGGAAAGTTTGGGAGAGAAGAGGTATTTGACTAACTAACGAACTGAAATTCTACAGAGCTGCTGTGCTGACTTCATTGGTGTATACGTGTGAAACCTGGAGAGTATACCAGCACCATGCCAGCAAGCTGAACTGCTTCCATATAAATTGTCTTAGGAAGATTCTGAAGCTCAGCTGGCAGGATAAGATACAAGACACTGAGGCTGTTTCTTAAACTAAACTGCCAAGCATTCAAACTCTACTACACAGAGTGCAATTCTCATGGGTTGGCCACATTGTCTAACTGCCAAACACATGCTTGCCAAAAAGACAATTTTATGGAGAACGCAAAGAGCAAGCAGTCACACAGTGGTCAGAAAAAGCAACACAAGGATATTCTCTAGGTCAGTGGTTCTCAACCTTTTCCAGCGTGGTGGCCCTTTAATATCCATATGTGCCCACACACATATGTATCTGAATGTGGGTGGACATGCATGGAGATGGATAGAGGAGCAATGTCTCAATTCCTAAGACCACTGGAAATATGTGTTTTCTGATGGTCTTAGGTGAAAGGGTCGTTCAACCCCCAATGGGGTTGCCACCCACAGGTTGAGAACCGCTGCTTTAGGTGTTTTTAAGGAGCTTTGGAACTGATGGTGTGACATGTAAGATACTGACACAGGACTACCCAGTATGGCTTATCCTCATCAGCAAAGATGCTGTGCTCTATGAGCAAAGCAGAATTGAAATAACTCAAAAGAAACATGAGATGTTCATATTTAGTGAATCCGCAGTAAATTTTCACATGGATTGTTTGGGCCTTAATGTCTCCTTTTTCCCACACCACATCCAACATTTGTCATTGTCCTTTTCTATCCTGTTAGCTAATCTAATAGATGTGAAGTGGTACCTCAGAATTGTTTAATTTGCATTTGTCCAATCAATAGTGAGTTAGAGTATTTTTTTAAAATTTAGCTATAGATAGCTTTGATTACTTCAACTCAACTATTCATATCTTTTGATCATTTTTCACTTGGGGAACAGCTCTTATTTTTTCCTGAATTGTACTCAGTTCTCTGTATGTTTGAGAAATGAGGCTTTTCTCAGAGAAACTTCCTTCAATTTTTTTCTCAGTTACTTTTGCTAGCTGTATTTTCCTGCATCTTATATCCCTCCTCCACATCTATTCTATTCTCTCTCTCCTTTTACTGTCCCTTTTCAAAAGTGTTTTGTTTCTGACTACCTGCTCCCAATCTACCCTCCCTTTTATCATCCATCGCCCATTTTGTCTTATCCCCTTCCCCTCCTTCTTTCCTGTAGGGTAAGATATATTTCTAAACCCATTTGAGTGTGTACATTATGCTCTGTATGTGGATAGGATTTTTCATCAGGAATTTTTTGGAGCTGCCTTCAATCCCTGCATTGCTGAGAAGAACCAAGTCTAATAAAGCCAGTCATTGCACAGTGTTGCTATTACTATGTATAATGTTCTCCTGGTTCTACTCACTTCATTCAGCATCAGTCCATGTAAGTTTTCCCAGGTTTTTCTGAAATCCACCTGTTCATCATTACTTATGGAAGAATAACACATATACCACAACTTGTTCAGTATTCTCCAATTGATGGGCATCCCCTGAATTTCCAGTTTTTTGCCACCACAAAAAGAGTTGCTATAAATATTTTTATACATGCAGTTCCTTTTCCCTTTTTTATGATCTCTTTGGGATACCGATCTATTAGTGGAATTACTGGATCAAAGGGTATGCACATTTATAGCCCTTTGGGCATAGTTCCAAATTGCTCTCCAAATGGTTGGATCAGTTCACAACTCCAGCAACAATGCATTAGTATTCCAGTTTCCCCATATCTTCTCCAACATTTGCCATTTTCCCATTTCATCATGTTAGTCAGTCTCACAAATATCCTTTTGTACCTCAGTTTTTGAAAATATTGTATCATCTAATCAATTATGATTTAGAACACTTTTTTCATGTGACTATAGATAGCTTTAATTTCTTCATCTCACAGGTGCCTGTTCATATCCTTTGACCACTTATCAAGAGAGGAATGACTTCTATTCTTTTTTTTAAAGATTTGTTTATTTACTATTAGTTTACAAAATTCAGTTCCACAGTACCTTGAGTTTCAAATTTTCTCCCCTCCCTTTCCCCTCCTCCCCATGGTGGCATGCAATCAAGTATAGGATCTGCAAATATTTTCACATTAGACATTAGTCTGGTTCTATAGAAGGATTGTAACCAATGGAGTAAATACTGGGAAAGAAGAGACAAAACCAAACATGGAAAAGAGCAATAGCATGTAGATTGTTTCAGTCTCCATTTAAAATCTGTTCTTTCTAGATCTTTCTCTGAATGTAGACATCTCCTTCCATCCTGAGACTTGTAGAGTTGTCTTATAACTGTGTGTTCCTGAGAAGAGTCCAGTTTATCAAAGCTGGTTGTCTCACATGTGATGTGTCTGTGATTGTGTACAAATTTTTCCTGGTTCTGCTCTTCTCACTTAGCATCAGTTTGTATAAGCCTCTCCATGTACACATGAAATCCATCTCCTTCTCATTTCATATAGAACAATAGTATTCCATTATATTCATGTAACACAAGTTGTTTAGCCGTTCCCCAATTGATAGTCATCCCCTTAATTTCCAATTTTTTGCCACCACAAAGAGAGCTGCAATAAATATTATGTACACATGGGTCTTCCTCGCACTTCTATGATCTCTTTGGGATACAACACCAGAAATGGTATTACTGGGTCAAAGAGTATGCAATTATTTATAGCCCTTTGGGCATAGTTCCAGATTGCTCTCCAGAATGGTTGTATCAGTTCCAATTTTTCCATATCCTCTCCAGCATTTGTCATTTTCCTGTTTTGTCATCTTAGTCAATCTGACTGGTGAGATGTGGTACCTCAAAGTTGTTTTGATTTGCATTTCTTGAATCAATAGTGATTTAGAACACTTTTTCATATGCTTATAGATATCTTTAATTTCTACCTCTGAAAACTGCCTGTTCATATTCTTGACCCTTAATCAATTGGAGAATGACTTGTATTCTTATAGATTTTACTTAATTCCCTGTATATTTTAGAAATGAGACCTTTATCAGAGACACTGGTTGTAAAAGTTCTTTCCCAGTTTCCTACTTCCCTCTTAATCTTGGTTACCTTAGCTTTGTTTGTACAGAAACTTTTCAATTTAATATACTCAAGATGATCAATTTCGCATTTTATAATGCTCTACACCTCTTCTTTGGTCATAAAGTCTTCCCTACACCATAAATCTGAGAGGTAAACTATTCCTTGCTTTCCCAGATTACTTACAGTATCAGCCTTTATACCTAGATTGTGCACCCATTTAGATGATTTTGGTGTATGGCATTAGATGATGGTCCATGCCCAGTTTCTGCCATACTATATTCCAATTTTCCTAGGAGTTTTTGTCAAATAGTGATTTCTTATCCCCAAAACTGGGTTTTTTGGGTTTATCAAACAGTATGTAACTATCATTATTGACTGCTGAGTCTTTGATTGATCCATTACTCTATTCCTCAATCAGTACCAAATAGTTTTGATGACTGCTACTATATAATTCAGATTAAAATCTGGTACAGCTAGGCCACCTTCCCTAGAATTTCTTTTCATTAGTTGCCTTCATTTTCTGGACCTTTTGTTCTTCCAAATGAATTTTGTCACTATTTTTTATACCTCTCAAAATTATTTTTTGGTAGATTGATTGGTATGGCACTAAATATGTAATTTAATTTAGGTAAAATTGTCATTTTTATTATGTTAGCATGACCCAGGCAAGAATAATTGATGTTTATCCAATTAGTTAGATGTGATTTTATTTGTGTGAAAAGTGTTTTGTAGTTGTGTTCATATAGGTAGTAGGTTTGTTTTGGCAGGTAGATTCCCAAATATTTTATAATGTCTCCAATAACTTTAAATGGGTTTTCTCTTACTATCTCTTGCTGTTGGGCGTCATTGGAAATATGTAGGAATGCTGAGGATTTGTTTGGGTTTATTTTATGTCTTGCAACTTTGCTAAATTTATTTATTGTCTCAGGGAGATTTTTACTTGATTCTCAGGGATCCTCCAAAATATCATCATATCATCTGCAAAGAGTGATAACTTAGTCTCTTCTTTGCCTAATTTGATTCCTTTGATTTCTTATTCTTCTCTAATTTTTACTGCTAGCATTTCTAGTACCAGATTGAATAAGAAGGGTGATAGTGGACATCCTTGTTTCACCCCTGATGACTTGTATTCTTATACATTTAACTCACTTCTCTATTTTAGAAATGAGGTCTTTATTAGAGACTTGGGCTGGAAAATTGTTTCCTAACTTTCTGCTTCCCTTCTGATCTTGGTTGCATTAGTTTTGTTTGTGCAAAAGTTTTTAAATTTAATATAATCAAATTATTAAATTAGTATTTTATAATATTCTCTATTTCTTGTTTGGTCATAAATTCTTCCATTCTCTGTAGATCTGACAGGTAAACTATTGCTTGCTCTGTTCATTGTCTTATAGTCTCACCTTTGTGTCTAAACCATGTGCCCATTTGGACTTTATCTTGATATATGATGTAATTTTTTGGTCTATGCCTAGTTCCTGCCACATTGGTTTTAAGTTTTCCGAGCAGCTTTTTAAAAATAAAATAGTTTGTTTTTATGGGCAAGGCAAAGCAATCAGTGTTAAGTGACTTGCCTAAGGTCACAAAGCTAGTTAAGTATCAAGTGCCTGAGACTGGATTTGAATTCAAGTCCTCCTAACTCCAGTGCTGGTAACACTAGCTGCCCCAATAGTGAGTTCTTATCCCAGAAGCTGGAGTCTTTGTCATTAGCTTCCATTTACCCAATTCTAATTTTTAAGGAATTGTTTTCTTCAATTAACTTTTGTATATACTTTTCTATCTGGTCAGTTCTAATTTTTTAAGGAGTTCTTCTCTTCAAGGGATTTTCTTTTTCAATTTGGCAACTGTATTTTTAAGGAATTTTTTCTTCAGTCAAATTTGCACTTTTTCTAAGCTGTTGACTCTCTCTTGTATAACTCTCATTTCTTTCCCCAATTTTTCTTCTTCCTCGCTTGTTTGACCTCTAGAAATTCTTTATGAACACTTCCAAAGAGACTTTTGGGCTTGAAACCCATTCACATTGCCCTTTGAGGTTTTGGATGTAGCTATGTTGAGAATGTTGTCCTCTTCTGAGTTTGTGTTTTGATATTCCCTGTCACTATAAAAATTCTCTATGGTCAGTGTTAGATTTTGCTTTTTTTCTCATGATTTTTGCATATTTTCTACCTTTTGAAGTTGAACTCTGCTCCTGGGATATAGGGGACACTTTTGCACACTTCTTGTTCTAAGGGCCAGGTTTCTGGTCATTGGGTTTGTGTGCTGGGGCCTCAGGTGCTGGCAGGTGGAGGCTGCAGAGGTCTGGTAGCTTACCTGGTACTGAACTGGGGTCCCAGTGGTGGTGTCTTGTGTATGCTGAGGCCAGATGGGGTCTTTCTGTGTTTCCCCTGTGCTACACTGAAGCACATGGAGGTCTGGCCCATGGTGGGTGTTTGCCTGCCTGGGGCTGTGCTGGAACATAAGGAGGAGGGTTGGATGTATCTGGAGGTTCTCTGAGCTGGAGTCTGCTGGTTCCCTTGTTTGTGCTAAGGCAAGTTCCTGATGTTGGCATTTGCCTGTTCCACTACTCTTAAGCTTTGGATCACCTGGTAGTTTGCTGAAGTGAGATTTGTTGCTGGCTTTCTGGGCTGCTTCCTCTCCTGGGCTATGCTCCTTTTATACCTTAGTGAGATGAATCTTTCTTTCTGATCCTCCAAGTTTCTTGTTCTAAAATATTGTTCCACCCAGATGTCAAGGGCTTTCCAGTAACCTGAACTGACTTCATTGATATCGTTCTTTTTTTTTTTGCTTTTTTTGGGGGGGAAGGCAGTTGGGGTTAAGTGACTTGCCCAAGGTCACACGGCTAGGTTTTTGTGTTAAGTGTCTGAGGCCGGATTTGAACTCAGGTCCTCCTGACTCCAGGGCTGGTGCTCTATTCACTGTGCCACCTAGCCGCCCCCATTGATATCATTCTTGACTCCTCACTCTCATTAATCCCATATGTCTAATCAGCTTCATCTTTTTCTTTTTTTCTTTACTTTATACAGCCACTTCCCTAATTTCCTCGTTATCTCTTAACTGGGCTATTGAATAATCTTCTACCTTGTTTCTCTCTGCTTCAAGACTTTCCCCACTCCAATCTTTCATCTCCACTCAGCTACCAAAATTATCTTCCTAAATCACAGCCTTTACTGTATGATTTGTCCCTTTTATTTAGTTCACCTCCAAAATATTCTCAGAAGGGAAAAAGGAAGGGAAAGGGAAAAAGCATTTATATTGCACCTATTTTGTACAAGGCACGGTGCTAAGAACTTTACAAATATTATCTCCTTTCCTTATTCAGTAATAAAGTATAGAGCTCCTCCCAGAACCCCCATGTAGTAACTGGCATCAGAGATCATTGCATCTATGACCTCCCTGTTATCTAACATTGAGTAAATCAGAAAAATCCTTCTATTCCTTCTAATGTTACTTCACTCTTGTCTACCTCAACTACTTATTGTGTTCCAAGTTCTCAGAGAGCAGATCTGGAAGCTGATATAGAAGGGAGTATCTTCCTCCCCACCATTCACTTTTCTTATCCTTAATATGCAAAAAAGAGAAATCTGGAAAGACATCTGTGGAGGTGTTTTATAAGATTAATCTGGGAAGCTGCTAAAGCACCCCCTAAATTGGATGCAGATTTGGAGGTTTCACAGTATCCCATTCCCTTATCCTGTTTGTGAAGCATGTTCTTTAATGAATCTCCATGGAGATTTATAGATCTTATGCTCAGGTTTTCTTTCCTCCTTCCTAGTTACCACATAATCACTCATTTGAAGAAATATTTGCCACTAAATGATGAATTTAAATGATTAGTAGGACCTAATCAAATTTCCTCTTTATTTTTTTTAATTCTCTGAATTCAATGAGACATCATTTCAGTTATTTAACTAGCTGTCCTTAATTTAAGAACAACATTTACAAATTGGTTACCAATATTACTTTTACCCATATTTCCCCTTTTCTCTCTATTTCCATTATTTTTATTGATTCCTAAAGCAGGAGAATAAGAAAAAGACAAAAATGTTTTCCATAGTAAAATTTTATTCTTAACTGGTATGTGGAATGTAAGTTACTTGAAAGCAATGGCTATTAATCTTCACAACAAACCTGAGAGTTCAGTGCTATTACTATTCTCATTTTACAGTTGAAAACTGAGACAAACACATGATTATAGAACTTCCTAAGTGACAAGCACTGTGCTAAGTACTTTTAAATTGTTAACTCATTTGAGTCTCACAATAACCCTGGGAGGTATGTGCCATCTCCATTTTTCAGATGAGGAAACTGAGGCAGAGGTTAAATCACTTACTCCAGGTCATACAACTTGGAAGGGCTTGAGGCTGGATTTGAGTTCAGAACTTCCTCATTCTAGGTTCAGTGCTCTATACATTGTGCCACCTAGTTGTTATGATATCCAGTGCTGTATCACTGGAGAACTGTGACTGACCTAAGCTTTTAAGAGTTCAATTCGGTGGAAAGTGTATTACAATCATAGTCAAAAGACTTTTATTTAAGTCCCACTTATTAGACACTTACAAGCTCTGTGTCCAAAACATTTAATCTTTCTGGGTTTTAAGTTTTCCTATGTTTCAAATGAGTGGGTTGGAGTAGATGCCTTTAAGATCTTTCCCAGCTCTAAATGCATGATGCTGTGATACAAAGTAATTCAGTGACATGTACAACTGCTTATAGATAGTGGGGCAACTAAACACTGAAAATGAGCTTTTTCTTTACCTTGAAGACATTGCATATGGGCAAACATCTGGTCCCTCAATTTTTTCCCCTCCTTTCATGGACTTAAAACAAAAGTTTTATCACTACCCCATATGTATATACATACATATATATTCTATATACACGGGTATATATAATATACATACATACACATAGACACACCCCTACCCCCATATATATATATAATATATATGTACACACATACAAATATATATACACATATGTATGTGTGTATACAATATGTACAGATGTGTATACAGACACATATCCTCACACAATCTTACATTTTACTCCTTGCTCATTCATGGAATGGAAGTATATATACAAATAATGATAATAATAATTATAAGAAAAAGAAGACTATACATCTTCGGTGGTTAGATCAAAAATTTCTCATGTAGCTGCTTTCATTCTGAAAACACTCTAGAGCAGTGGTTCCCAACCTTCCTAATGCTGCGACCATTTAATACAGTTTCTCATGTTGGGGTGACCCCCCCAACCATAAAATTATTTTCATTGCTGTTTCATAACTGTAATTTTGCTACTGTTATGAATCTTTCTGCTATACAGGATGTATTTTCATTGTTACAAATTGAACATAACATAACTCTCAGGTTGAGAACTGCTGCTCTAGAGGATACATTCTAGATATTCTATGAGTTCTTAGCACCCTCTGGTGGGCTCTTGTTATTCTCATACTAATTTTATTCCCTAACCATAGTGGATTTTTCTATTACAGTGATAGGGAAAAACAAATACTGAACATACTTTCAAGGTTTACTAAATAAAGTTTAACTCAGAAAAATCTTAAAACTTTGAATTTTCCCTCCCTTCCAAACTCAAGACTATAGAAATTTGTCTTAAATTTTAAAGTAATGATAATAATTCTGAGTTCATGTGGTATTTTAGATTAAGAGCTGTGTTCCTGAAAACAGGAAGACCTGTTTTTAAGTCTCATCTCTGGCGTATTCTGGCTGTGTGATATTATTTTTCTAGGACTATAAATTGCAGAGAAGAAGCTGACTTTCATTAGTACCAAGAATCCCCTCATATTTTAATGAAATAATAGATCTTTCCCTGTCCCCTTAAAATTATACTTAAATGGAGTATTTCTTAATAATATACACATACATTTCACACACAACACACAATTTGCATTCTAAATATGAGAAATGTTTTACTTGTTTACAAAGAAAATACTTTGTGTCTGAAGGAAGAGAACTATCCAAATATATTTCAGCTTAGACAAGCCTTAAAACAAAGACCTAAAAAGTAAAATAAAATCAAAGACTGGGCTGAAGTTATGAACTGAAGAGATTGACACAGAGAGACAAGGAAGTCTGCTTTACTGGTCTCTAGCCATTCATGCAGAAGATCATATGAATTCCCCCTAAGCATTTACTTATGGAAAGGGCATGTAAAAAGTCTACTTCATGTGCTACATTATGAAGGGTAAGAGAACATTTTTTTTCAGACCTGGGGCAACATGTGGCCTCATTCTCTTCTGCTTGTCAATGGAGCGTGATAGTTGACAATATTGAGAATGTCATGACAGTTACCTTGACAGGGCCCACATATAAACATGCAAAAAAAGAGGGAAAAAATGGGAGATAATTTAACTTGTCGAATTACATGGTCCAGTAGAGTTCAACGCACAGAAATAAAGATAAACATATTTTACACCTTTGGGTATTCTCTATACATTAATCAGGCTGTATAGTGAAGTGATAAGAGCTCTGAATTTAAAGGGCAAAATGGAGAGACTGGATTTTACTTCAATTCATAGCAGTGAATGTGAGGCTCTTTGATTGCCTATGAAGGCATTCAAAAGCCCTGATTCAGTTTTGGCCTGGTCTCTTGCCTCTGTCCTTTGAGTTGCTTTGTTTGTAATTGGACCCCACTGCTTATGGCTCCTGGAGAAATTACCTTTGGTCCTTTGACCTCTGTATTCATTCTTTTCCTCTCTAGGAGAAGAAGCAGAGCCTCTGATTTTATGTTTTGAAAGATCAGGAGGGAACCGGCCATCCCTGCATTCCAGTTTGCCTTTGTAGACAGAGCAGTGTTGATAGCTTGGGGAACAAGGAATAATTTCTGGGACCGACCTGAAGAAGACTTATCCCATTGTCATGATGCCTTTAGAAATTGGTCCTACTTGGTAGGAAGCCAAATTCTGTTTAATTTTGAAGTGAGGGACCATGAGTTTGCATATATTGGCAGATACAATCACTCTGTCAGTTGATTTTGAAATTAGGCTAAGTTTGAGCCTACCATAGCCAGGCATTTAATGGTATTAGGGAAAATAGACATGCAAAGTATTGAAGAGAACATATTTGTATTTTGTTCTGGTAGTATCTTCAAAGTAAATATGCCTGAAAAAAACTTATTGATGTTAAGTGGTTAAATGGAGCCAGTGTTCCAGTCATAGGCACCTACGAGTAGGGAAAACACAGACAATGAGGGTTTTGGCAGATAGCCTTAGAAAAAAAGAACTCTAAACTTTGCTGGGTACTCTAGATCCTCATATGGAAGGCCAGAGTCAAGGAGAATGAATCTAGATTGTGCTTATTACATAGTATATCCCATACCTCATACATGAAAATATGTACTGCGTATAAACATATCCAACAATTATTTACCCAGTGCTTGCTGCAAGATATCTAATTTGTGGTAATCTACTATATCCCAAGACAGCCCATTTCACCTTTGGTCAGTTAATCACAGTTGGTCAGTCAATCACAAATTTACACTTATCAATTCCATCCTCTGCTTGCAGATCTTCCTCCTAAAATAATTGTCTCATCCTTATACTTAAGGATATATATTATTCCTACTTTTGAAGTTTTCTTCTCTCCCATCTAAAAACCACTACTTTTTCAGTTTATTTAACCAAGTTTTATGTGCAATCGACTCAGGACTCTACCTGAAGAATTTCAATGATTTTCAACATAATACATTTTAGGATAACTGATTTCCTTTGGATAATTATAATAATAATTGTCACTATGTAAAAAAGTAGAAAGACTGACCCTTCATTGAGTCAGTAACCAAAATGAAATTGTTCAATATGAATGAAACAGTTTTCAAAAATATTTGAAAAGAGAAAATTCAAGCACCAACTATCCTTTAAAAAAAGTTTGAAATCTCTAATAAAGAAAAAAGACATCAAAAAAATCCTTAACTATCAAATCACAATTATAAAATCGCCAAGATTGCAGTCATAGTATGCTAGATTTCGAGCTGCAAGGGACTTTACAGATTATCCACTATAGCCCACTTACTTTACAGATGAGGACAATGCAGTCTAGAGAGTTTAAGTGCCTTGCCCTGGGTCACACAGCTATCAAATATCTGAAGCAGGATTTGAAGCCATGTCTTCTCAGTTGCAAATGTGGTGCTCTAATTCATGACATCACACCATCTCTAAGCTGGGAAAAGATGGGAAAAGTAAATGCTTCGAAATATTACTTCTGAACATATACCTAAGGCAGTTAAACACAGAAGGAAAGTGTGTGTATGTATGAATATATTTATGTAAATAATGTGTGTATATACATATATTCATATACATACATACATACATACACACATATACATATATATGTAAAGTTCATAGAAACTTTATGTTGTAACAATGAACTGAAGACTAAGTCAGTATTGCTCTGGGGGTTGACTGATAAAATTTTTCATGAGAAAGTAATGGAACACTACTATGATATAACAAAGGAAAAATATGAAAAATTCTGGAGAAAAATGGAAATTCTTGTATGAAATGAGATACAGTCAAAGAAGCAGGACCAAGAAGGTAATCAATATACACTGTAATTGTAATCATTCAAACAAAAACAACAATAAAATGAAGCCAAATTCTTTTCAATTATAAAGACTTTTTTGGTCTAGAATAAAATAATCCTCCTGTTAAGGACCATGAGTTTGCATATATTGGCAGATACAATAACTCTGTCAGTTGATTTAATTTAAATATTTTTTTCTTTATTACAGAGATAAGAATGGAGGTTAGGAGAAAGGATACAGCTAGAAATGACTGTAATTTAAGAATAAAAGATATTACTAAAACTTTAAAGCATGCTCCAGGGATTTTGAGAAAGCAAATATGCTAATTCATTGCTAAAGGAGCTGTGAATTGGTTTAGCTTTTCTACACAAAAGGTTCACTATTATGTAAGAAAAGTTACTATATACAACAATGTCCAGTGATCCCATTATAAAGTTTATATTCTTTGGACCAATGTCAGAAGGAAAAGGTTCATTTATAATAAAATATTAATAGTAATAATTGTGGCAGAAAAAATGTTGGAAACAAATTGTGTCCAAGAATTGGAGAAAGGCTCTAAACTGTAGTATATTAGCATAATATAATATCAATGGCATACAAATAACATGTATATAAAGAATTGTGATAAACACTGATTAATTGATAGAAAAGCGTAAGTAAAAGAATAATAATATACAAGGATGACATAAATGAGAACAACACCAAATGAAATAAAACCCCTTCACTCCTTTTTCCCTTTTCTCCTTCCAGTGCCTCTATTTTGGGAAGGAGATTCAGCATGGACATCTCTTGTTACCAGCCCTGCTTTGCTATCAATTCTATCTGACTTGTCCAATATATCCAAGAGGGAGCA
>CM053594.1:160213642-160229689 GCA_028646575.1 Pseudocheirus occidentalis | reverse complement strand
AAGTAAAAGAATAATAATATACAAGGATGACATAAATGAGAACAACACCAAATGAAATAAAACCCCTTCACTCCTTTTTCCCTTTTCTCCTTCCAGTGCCTCTATTTTGGGAAGGAGATTCAGCATGGACATCTCTTGTTACCAGCCCTGCTTTGCTATCAATTCTATCTGACTTGTCCAATATATCCAAGAGGGAGCATGTTATATATTGCAACTGAGAATCATGCCCGCATGTTCACAGTCACTGTTGGTTTTGTGAAATATTGTTTTGGTGCTACATATCCAAAGTTACTTCTGATGTCCAAATTGCTGAATTTAATGGTCTTTTATTAATCCTCATATTTATTGACCTTTCTTACAGCTTTTGATGTTGTTGATCACTCTCCTCTCTTTGACACTCCTCTCTTTAATTTTTTTTATTATACTATTCTTTACTGGTTCTCCTCCTACGTGTCTGACTCCTTTTTAGCCTCCTTTACTGAATCTTCACCTCCATCATGTCTGCTGACAATGGTGTTCCCCTAGGTTCTGTCATGAGTGCTATTCAAACTCTATATTATTTCTCTTGGTGATCTCATCAATTCACGTGGCTTATCATCTCTATGCAGATGTCTCTTATTTATATCTACTTGTATAACCCTAGCCTCTTTTCCTACCTCAGTCTAGCATCTCCAGTTGTGTATCAGACATTTGAATTGAGTGTTCTGTAGACATCTTGAACTTAATATTTCCAGAACTGAATGAATTTTGATCCTCCAAAAAGTCTCATAATTTCCTTATTGCCATATTACTGTTGATGGATTATGCTTCCAGTAACCCTGGCTCAAAACTTAGGCATCATTCTTGATTCCTTACTCTTGCTCACCCCTGTCTTCCAACCAGTGGTCAAATAGTGTTGTTTCTACCTTTGAAACATTTCTCATATACATTCACTTCTCTCCTTTGAAATGATCACCATTCTGTTCCTGGTGCTCCTCACTTCACAGTTCACACCTTAATTGCAATAGTTTTTTGATTAATTTCCCTGCCTCATATCACTTAACACTTAACCAATAATTAATCATCAAATGATCTTCCTGCCAAACAGATGGGACCATTCTCCCTACCTCCATGATCTAGTATAAAATCTTGTCTTTAGCTTTCAGAGCCCTTCATCAACTCACCCTGTCCTACCTTTCCAGTCTAAGTACAACTATTTTCCATTCATATCCTCTGCAATACAGTGAAACATTGGCCTCCTATATGTTCCTTAAATAAAATACTCTATCTCCCAAATTTGAGAGTTTTACCTTCAATCTTTTATACAAATAACTCTCCTTCTCCTCATCTCCTTGACTTTCTTTAAGTCTCAGCTAGAGTTGCATCTTCTTCCTGATTGTGGTAATCTACTATATGATTCTCAGTTGCAATATATAACATACTCTCCAGATAGAAGAAAGAAGCAAAACATTTATTCAGACACCAGAAAAACAAATCCCAACACCAGGAAACTGAATCCATCAAAGCAACACAGAAGTTAATATACCACAATGCAGCTGAGAGCCTTCCCACAAATCAACACTCAAAAGCCTAGATATCTGCCTGGCTGTGTCCTCTCCTCCATCCAGTTCTAACTGCTCCAATTCCCAGCTTACTGTGGGCTCTTTTTTATTGATTATTTCCAAATAACTTTTTTTTGTATATAGTTGTTGGCATGTTGACTCCCCACTGACTGCAAGTTCTCTGACAGGAAGGATTGGTTTTTGCCCATTTTTCTATTCTCAGGACTTAATACAGGGTATCCTGACATATAATAGAAGCTTAATAAATGCTAACTGACTGGTTGGCATCTCCAACTTTGAATCTGTTAAACTGAACTTATTACCTTTTTTGTCCCTTCACTGTTTCTCTTGAGGATGCAACCATCATTTCATTTACTCAGGTTCACAACCTCAGTGTACACCTTGACTCTTCATTCTCACTTACTCCAAATATCTAATCAGTTTGCAGATGTCAGTTTTACCTCACTAACATCTCTCACTTCTTCATTCATGAAACACCAACTTTAGTCCAGACTATTATCACCTCTTACTTGGACTATTGCAATAGCTCTCTATTGGCCTCCCTGTCTCAAGTCTTATTGTCAAGGTTAAATATCATAACATATATAAAGTACTTTGCAAACCCTAAAGCACTATGTAAATGTTCCTGTTATAATGGTTATTATTAGTTAATATGTAAGATATTTTATTGATTCTTTCCATGCCTTTATTTTAACACCTGACCAGTGGGAGTAAAAGGATACCTAGGAGTTAAAAAAAAACAAGAGACAATTCTAGGTGAATACAACAAGAATTTAGTAATATCTACCTAGAGCTATCTTTACTTTGCAAAGTGATTTATGGCATATCGTGCTGGTTCTGGTGAGTAGCAGGGTCATTTAAAATGGATTATGATCAAATGTATCTTCTCTGAAAGAAGTGATGAGATCTCATCAAAGGTTGGCCAGACTTTGGGTGCATGCTTTCTTGTTTCTGTGCATTTGCTGGAAAAGCTGTCCTTTGAGCTGAATTTTCAACTTCATCTCCCTTTGAGGCTGAGCGACTGTCAGACTGAGAACATGCAAGAGCCTTGAGAAAGTTTACAATTGACTTTTCTAAAGGAAAAAAGAAATTGTTAAGACTACTGGATAGAGCAAGCCTTCAAGTCAGGGTCACAGTGAGCCTTATTCCTTAGGGAAAACAATTTTTTAGTGATTTAGTAAAGAGGACTTGGGAAAGAAGGGAAAAAGTAGTTAATGAACCTCTAAGTTTTTTTTATTATTATTAAATGTAATTTAATTCACACAAATAATTCATATCAAATTTCATTTTTTCATTATTCATGCAAAATATTTATTGAGCATAAGCTATATGTCTGGCACTTTTTAATAATAATGGAACATAAGGTATAATATTAAGGATAAATAAAATATAATACCTGACTTCTGCCCTAAAGGAGGTTACGCTTTAGATGGGGAGAGGGGATATATCACACACACTAAGTTAAATACCAACATATGTAATTTCATATAGTAACCTATAATGAAGTGCCAATGAGTGGTACAGACAAGACTGTTCTGAGCTCAAAAGGAGAGATTATGATTTCCTGGCAGAGCCAGGGAAGTGTATATGAAGGGATGGATCTTAAGTCAGGACAAGAAATGGAGATGAGATTTGGAGAGGAAAAAGGTTGACGGGTGTGAGCAAAATCATATAGACCACTTGTTCAGCCATTCCCCAATTGATGGATATCCCTGCAATTTCCAGTTCTTTGTCATCACAAAGAGAGCTGCCATAAACCTTTTAGTACATCTAAGTTCTTTTCCTTTCCTATTAATCATCTTTAGAATTAGACCTAGACATGGTATTGCTAGGTCAAAGGATACAGGTAGTTTAATGACTCTTTGAGCATACTGTCAGATTTCACTCCAAAATGGTTGGATCCCTTCACGGTTCCACCAACAATCAATTAGTGTTCCAAATTTTCCACATCCCCTCCAACATTTGTCATTTTCCTTTTCAAAATTTTAGTCAATCTGGTAGGTAATAAATATGATATCTCAAAGTTGTCTTAATCTGCATTTCTCTGATCAGTAATGATTTAGAGCATTATTTTCATGATATTAAATCATTTCTGTACATATCTTTTGACCATTTATTCACTGGGTAATGACTCATTTTCCAAGATTTGAAGTTTTTTTAAAAATATATTTCAGATATGAGACCTCTACCTGGGAAACTGCCTATAAAAATTTACCCCAATTTTCTTCTTGATGGATTTCATTAGAAGTATAGAAGAATGCTGAGGATTTATGTGGGTTTATTTTATATCTTGCAACTTTGCTAAGTTAATTTATTATCTCAAGTAGTTTTTCACTTGATTCTCTAGGATTTTCTAAGTATATCATCATATCATCTGCAAAGAGTGATAGCTTAGTCTCTTCTTTGCCTAATCTGATCTAAGGAAGTTCTCATGATGTTTACAAAAGAGATAATTTCTTCTCTAATTACCTAGCCTCTTCTCTGTCTGAGAGCTGCAGGTAACAATCAGTAATCCTATGGCCCTGATTCCTGCAATCATACAAGAGAATACCATACATAACAAGACTGCTTACTTCTTACTGCTTACTTCTCTGACTTCCTCCAGATTTGTTCCAGTTTCTGCCAAGAACTTTTTTAGAACTCCTTACTATCCCTTAGGAGTCATGGCCTTTGAGCAAAGTTATTTGTACTTCAGGGATAGGAAAAAAAATCTTCAGGGTTTACTGTCAGTCTACATTAATTTTAGACTCTAAAATCAAGTCAAAGTTTACAACAATATGACTAGAGAAATATTAGTAAAATGAAATCATTCTGTTGTTTAGCCAGCACACAACCATTACTCAGTTTGAAGGCAAATATTTTGTTAACTTTATTTTTAGTTTTCAACATTCATTTCCAAAAGATTTTTGAGTTCCAAATTTTCTCCTAATCTCTTCCCTCCCACCCCAAGAGAGCATGCATTCTGATAATCCTTCTCCTGAAACTACCCTTACTTCTATCACCCTCACCCCCTTCCCTTATTCCTTTCTCTTCTATTTTCCTGTAGGGTAAAATACATTTTATACCACATTGCCTGTATATCTTATTTCCCAGTTGCATGTAAAAACATTTTTAAACATTCACTTTTAAAACTTTGAATTCCATATACTCTCCCTTGTTCCCCCCCAACTCACCCTCATTAAGAAGGCAAGAAATTTTATGTAGGTTATGCATGTGTAGTTGTGGAAAACACTTCCATAATAGTTGTGTTGTGAAAGACTACATTTCCCTCCATTCTATTCTGCCCCCCCCCATTTATTCCTTTATCTCCTTTGACAATGTCCCACCTCAAAAGTGTTTGCTTCTTATTACTCTCCCTGCATTTGTGCTCTTTTCTATCATTCCCCCCTCACACTTATCTCCTTCTCCCCTAATTTTCTATACATTTCCCTTCTCAATTGAATGTGCATGTTATTTTCTCCTTCAGAGAAATCTTATGGGAGTATGGTTAACTCATTCCCTCTCACCTCTCCCCTCTTATCCATTGTACAATCTTTTTCTTGCCCCTTTTGTGTGAGATAATTTACTCCATTCTATCTATCCCTTTCTCCTTATCCAAGTACATTCCTCTCTCACCACTTAAGTTTACTTTTTAGGTATCATCTCTTCATATTCAACTCACCCTGTGCCCCCTGAGTATGTATGTATATTCCTCCAACATCTTTAATACTAAGAAAGGTCTCATGAGTTACAAATATCATATTTCCATGTAGGAATGGAAGCAGTTCAACTGTAAGAAGTCTCTTATGATTTCTCCTTATTTACCTTTTCATGTTTCTCTTGAATCTTGTAATTGAAAGTCGAATTTTCTGGTCTTTTCATCAAGTATGCTTGAAAGTCCTCTATTTCATTGAATCCCCATTTTCCTCCTGAAATATTATACTTAGTTTTGCTGGGTAGGTGATTCTTGGTTTAATCTTAGCTCCTTTAACTTCTGGAATATCATATTCCATGCCCTATGATATTTTAATGAAGATGCTGCTAAATCTTGTGTTATCCTAGTTGTGTTTCCACAATACCTGAATTGTTTCTTTCTGCCTCCTTGCCATATTTTCTCTTTGACATGGGAACTCTAGAATTTGGCTACAATATTCCTAGCATTTTTCCTTTTGGGATTTCTTTCAGGTCATCAGTGCATTCTTTAAACTTCTATTTTCCCCTCTGGTTCTAGAATATCAGGGCAGTTTTCATTGAAAATTTCTTGAAACATGATGTCTAGGCTCTTTTCTTGATATTGACTTTCAAGTAGTCCAACAATTTTAAAATTCTCTCTCATGGATCTATTTTCCAGTCCAGTGGTTTTCCTAAGAGATATTTTACTTTGTCTTCTATTTTTCATCCTTTTGGCAAGAGATGTGTTTTCTGTATTTTTGTGAGTTTTGGAGCCCTAAAATTTATTTAGAGCCATATTTTATGGGTATTTGAGGTGGCTATGTGGGAGCTGCACAACCTTGCTGCTTCTACACGGCCATCTTGGCTCTGCACTCCCATCTCCCTCTTTTTGTTTTAAAGATATAGCTCCATATGGTTGGGGGGGGTAATGTTGCTTGGACAATAGGTTCAACCACAACCATGTTTGTCAATAAACAATCAGCCCTTTTGTTGCCATTAAAAATGGGACCAAGGCCATTAATGTGAGATTGCACATGAAGAATGTAAATTGGGTGTGCATGAGTTCAAACAGTATGTTGGGCTTGGAGGAAAAGCTCTGTGATATCAGTTGGATACTTCTTCAGTATCACTGTTAACTGTCTCCTCCATATTGTAATAAACAATAAGGATTTACTAGGTTTCTCTTACATAACATTTTTCTTTCTCAGAGTTAAACTTAAAAATCTTAGAAATCTTTTCAAATATTTTGCAAATTTCTTAGCAAGTTTTAAAATAAACAAATTCCTTTTTCAAACTGGATGACCTTGCCCCTAGAGATAGTTTCCATGGGCTTTTGGTAGTTTTACATGGGCTTTTGGCAGTTTTACAACATAGGAATAACTGAAAAAGGCTTTAAGGAGGGTCTGGTAGTGATGCCCCTGCTTTGTCAACATCACATACATGCAGGAGGAATGGTTTCAATGGACAGAACTAATTCAAATAAAGTTTTTGCCTAATCTCCTCCTTTCTACATATAACAATCTACTAACAACTTTAGGTTTTATTGCGAAAACAGCAAAGTAACTTTGATAATAATTTCCATAAGTGATAGCCAAATGATTGTAGATATAATCTCCTTTTTAACTGTAGGTAAAGGTGTAAATACCTGTTTTCTATTGGGCACATATACACATTACAAAACACAAGTGACCTAACTATTTTTAAACAAATACTACATCTTTTGATTCCAACAAAATTCAACCTAAAATTTTGCTGATAAAACGCTACTTCTGGCTTACAATGATTGCTCAATCTTCACTACACTTGAATTTTACTATAGTTAAGAAAAATCATTAGGACACCAATTTCATTTCCAAAACATCAGTTGCAAAAACTACTAGCAGAAAATTAGGCTTTTCTCCTCTCCTCACAGCTGTAGAGTCTTATTATTGATTTAGAGGTTCAAATGGAGAGGTTCATTTGTTTATCATAACAAGGTGTGGGCTTCAGGGTGCCTCAGGGCTTTTGCTAGTGGGATCATTGTTTGCTTTCTTCTTTTAGTCAGTTTGGGGAGGTAGGTAACTTAAATTCCCTATTATTTTTACAGCATTCTCTCTCTTAATCTGTTAATTTTACATTGTACTTCAGTGCTATGTTTATTCCTAAAAATTTCTTAGAGAGTGAAATGCTCTCAACCCTCTGCCCTCCCCCCCCCCACTCAAGGGGAGTGGAATTTCTGAAAAAAATTCTCAGATGCTCAGTAAGTTCCACTTCCCCAAAACTGGGGAACTTGAAACTCTCACTTTCCAAATGTTGCTTTACCACATCTTAGGAAAATTCCCATTTGCCTAAATGCCAATTAGTGTAATAAATATTGACTTATCTTACCATTAGGTTATGAATGGTACTATTTCACTTCTGCAAATTTCCTGAAAATGACCAGAATAAGTTCAAATTGATTTATAGTAGCATTCCAATAAACAAGATTTTTTTCTAGGCAGGGAATACTTAATTGTTTATTTGTTTACCTTTTCCATCTAAGGGAAAAATTCCCATCTTATTTTTTATCACCGTCTCTCAACATTCACTTGGCTACAGTGGAATGAAGGGAAGGAGATTTTTAAACCTTTGAAAATCTCAGAACTTCTTGTTCATACTTTTCTTAGAGAAGGACAAAGGACTCTCACACACTCACTCACATAAAGACATAAAGACAAAGCAGACAGACATAAAAAACAGCAGAATGGATCTCAAAACTTCACATAGAATTTAGAGGAGATCTCCTGAAAAAAAAAATTTAACAGTTGCTAGCTCTGCAGATAGTAACAGAAGCCAGGTGAAGCTTACTTGATAATATTAGAAACACCTGTATCACACCAAAGTATGGGACAATTGAGGAGTATGTCTTGACCTGTGGGAGCTCCTTTGGTGATGTAAGTGTAATCAGCATCTGTATTTAAAAGAAGGATGGTGGTGGGGATTTCATGATATATTCTAACAACCAGAATGGTCATAGAATATGTGTGAGGGGGAGCAATAATGAGAAAAGGGGGAAAAACTTGTAAGAGAGATTGAACTGGGACTTCACAGATGCTGTGTGGGGGAAGGCCAAAGTAACCTAAGCTCTGAAGTTGGAAAATTTGGATGGTTGCTGTGCTGCCAAGACTGTATAATGACCTTTCTCCGCGGGCATCTGTGATGCCTGTTTCTCTTGAACAACAAGCACCAGAGGTTGTGGAGCCCTCAAGGGACCCCCAAACCCATTTCCCTGGTTCTTTCTGTGTCTACATTCAGAACCCCATTGTCCCATTTGTCCACATTTTGGACATGGCGTAGTGGGTCTCCCCCGACTACCTTTTGGAGCTTTTCTCTTTACCAGGCCCTCCTTTAATCTGTATTTCCACCCCCTTGTATAATGTCCTGCTTTGCTGCACCTAAAAAGGTTTCCACCTTTTCTTGGAGTAGCCAAGAAAGAAAACATGAGCTCTGCCTGATAAACTTGAGAGCCCATCTTATTGCACCCTTGAATCATCTCCTCTAAGGAGGCATCTTTTTGGAGCCCCATCATAGCCCTTTTACAATTAGCATTAGCATTCTCTCTCAACAATATTTTTAACATTCTTTCAATGCCTTCCATATCCCCCATGGCTCAAGCTATAGCCTCCTGCATTAGGGCAACAAAGTCAGTAAAAGGCTATTTGTGCAAAGCTTTCTTTGTACTCGTTGGCCACAGGGATCTTGTGCCAGGCATGGTGAGCACAATTAGAGATATTTAATAGGCCTCCTTTGTATAGCCAAATTGTTGGGCTGTATCTACAGAAGGACCAGTGCCTGAAAGCTGTTGAAACACCATTTGCATACACGCTCCACGTGCTAATTCAGCAGTGTGGAGGGGCATTGCTTAGTGTATTCCACGGTCCAAAAAAACTGCCTGCCTTGGGGTCAATATTGCTCTGGCTAATGCCTTCCAATCTTTGAGATTTTTTGGATGGACTTTGAGATATTTTCCAATTGGTATAAGAATTCCCAGTTGCCTATGATATCTCCTTTTTCACATGCCCTCTCTATTGTTCACTCTAATGCAGAGAGTGCGCACGGGACACCTGAGGGAAATCTAGTATCGATTTTTCTTTTCATTTTGAGCTATAGTTCTCTTTTCCACATCCCTAGGCCAACAGCCTGCCTCAATTTTACATGTGTTCTCCTCAGGCAGCTCTACTTTCTATTTGGTACTGCTTGGTACTACTTTCTCTTCTATTGTGAGTGAGCTTTCATGACCATAATCCCTTCTTCCTTTCTGTTGATTCACCTGACTTTTGCCCAACTCTATTTGATCCAGCTGCTTCAGCCCTTCTCTTTTGCATAACTCTGTAATCCCAGGGTCTCTGCAAGCAGGTATGGACTGCCACAACCACTCCCTCTCTCTCTCTCTCTCTCTCTGGGGACAAATCCCTGCTTAGGCCACCTTCACTAGGAAGGGCTGAGTCTTTTTGAATATAGGAAGGGAATGTAGGAACCTCCCTTCTCTCCCCTACAAAGGCATCTTTTACTGGGTGGTAAGTTGTGAAATAGATGCTCCAGACTTCCTCGTCCTCAGGAGACATCCTGTAAGCCTCTCTCTCCCCTGGTATTATTTTGCCTATATATTGTCCCATCTTTACTCACCACTCTCCAAACCTCTGCAGATTCCCGGATAACATGCAGTTACTCAGGAATTCTCTCCTGGAGTCTCTCTGCAAATAGAGGTGTTCGTATCCCGTCTCTTTCAGTGTGCACTGGTGTGATTCTGGGGTCCTTCTTTTAGCCCCAAAGGGTTCTTTTATCTATGCTGCCCAACTATTGTGGCACCACCTATAGAGGCCTCTTAACTCAGAAACCTAACAGCCAGCCTTAGGCTGTATTCTCAGGAGGGACTGAAGAAACCAGAGGCAAGAGAGAAGTGTACAGCAGCTGTCTTTTATTGTATTGTAGCATCTTCCTTAAATACCCTAGAGGTAGCAGGATTCTCATGTGCACTGGAGAATGACCAATGGAGGAGAGGCCAAGCCAGCTGTTTCAGCTGCTGCTCATCAGGCTAGTGGTTTCATGAGAAACTTCCCCATGAGCTTAGCAACTGGGCTGTGACCCTTAGCACCACAGGTGCTTTAAGACTCACACTGACCCCTACAGTAGGAGATAAATTTAAATCTACAATGAGAAAATTGGAAAAAAAAATCTCACTGAAGAAAACAAATCTTTAAAAAGTAAAATTGGAGAACTAAGACTGGGGGTCCAAATTCTAATTGGAGAAAATACCTCCCTAAAATGGAAACTGAACATATGAAAACAGAGATTTAAAAACTAATTGAGGAAAATAATTCACTAAAAATTAGAATCAGTCAAATTGCAGCTAAGGACTGTGATACATCAAGAATCAGTCAAACAAAACATAAAGATCGAAAAATTAGAAGAAAGTGCCAAATATTTCACTGGAAAAACAACTGTCCTGGAAAACTGATCCAGGAAATATAACCTAAGAATTATTGGCCTACCAGAAATCCATGATGAAGAAAGCAGCCAGGACAGCAACCTCCAAGAGATTGTCAAAGAATACTGTCCTGAGGTCCTAGAATCAGAAGGTAAAATACTTATTGAAAGAATTTACTGATCTCCTCCTGAAAGAGATCCCAAATTGAAAAGTCCAAGAAATATAGTAGCTAAATTCCAGAGCTACAAGGTCAAGGAGAAAATACTGAATGCAACCAAAAAGAAACAATTCAAATATCTTGGAACTATAGTCAGGATTGCACAGTAGTTAGCAGCTGCTACATTAAAAAAATGGAGGGATTGGAATTTGATATTTCATAAAGCAAAAGCGCTAGTACTGCAACCAAAGATCAACTACCCAGCAAAACTGAGCATAATCTTTCAGGCAAGGAGATGGTCATTTAATGAAATAAAGGACTTCCAGTTGTTCCTTATGAAAAAGCCAGAGCTCAATGGAAAATTCTATCTCCACTTACAAGACCCAAGAACGACATAAAAAGGTGAACAAGGAAAACACATACTCACACATACACATATACACACTGATGCTCACACATGCACATAATAATAATAATAAGAGCAAACTGTTTACATCCCTATATTTGAAGTGGATATCTGTCAATATTGAAATTTGTGTAAGTATTGCAATATTTAAAAGGAATGTACATAGATAGAGGGTGTGGGTATGAGTGAACTAATCTGAAGATTAAAAAAAACTATTAAGGGGAAGAAAGTGATTGTAATGGGAGAAAAGGAAAGGTTCAGGAAGAAAATGGTGAATTATGCCACAAGAAGAGGCATAAAAACTTACTAAAGTGGAGGGGAGGGGAGGAAGGAGATGAGCATCATAGATCATTGTTCTCATTGGCTGTGTTTTAAAGAGGGATCAATACAAACAATTAAGTTTAGAATCTGACATGAAAAGACATAAAAACTCATAACAATAGAGGGGAAAAAGGGAGAGGAGGACTGTATGAAATTCAATAGCATTGGTTTGGGTTCAAGGAGGGAATAACATACTATATTAAGAATAAAAATCTATTGTGCCCCAAAAGACAATAGGAGGGATAAGGGGGGAGGGATGTAAGAAGGGGGAGAGTGGTCAGAAGGGAGGGAAAGAGTAGTAAGGAGAAAGGGTAGGTAAAGAAGCAAGGACACAGGGAGGGAATACTGAGGGAGATGGGGGTCAAAAGGAAAACTCTTAAAGAGAGGAAAGAAAAACAAGATGCAAGGATATAAACAGGGGAGGGAATAAGATGGATGAAAAGTTACGGATAGAAATCATTACTGTGAATATGAATGGGATGAACTCTCCCAGAAAACAGAGGCAGATATCAGAATGGATTAAATCCATTTAAATTAAGTCCATTTAAATCAAATGGATTAAATCCACAATCCTACAGTATGCTGCCTACAAGAATTACATTTGAAACAAGGGGATACACACAGGATAAAGGTAGAAGGATGTAGTAGAATATATTATGCTTTAGCTAAAGTAACAAAAAAAAGCCGGGGTAGCAATCTTTATCTCAGGTAAAGCAAAAGCAAAGATAGATGTAATTAAAAGAAATAAGGAAGGAAACTACATCCTGCTAAAAGGCACCATCAAAAATGAAGCAATATCATTACTTAACATATATGCTCCAAGCAGTATAGCATCCAAATTCCTAGAGCAAAAGTCAAGGCAATTAGAGGAAGAAATGAATAGCAAAACAATACTAGTGGGGGACCTCAATCTTCCCCTCTCTGAACCTGATAAATCTAACATAAGAATAAAGAAAAAGAAGTTGAGGCAAATAGAATTTTAGAGAGGCTAGACATTATAGACCTCTGGAGAAAACTGAATGGGGATAAAAAGGAATATACTTTCTTCTCAGTGGTACATGGCACATACACAAAAACTGACCATGTACTAGGGCATAAAAACCTCACAATTCAATGTAGAAAGGCAAACAATATTAAAAGCATCATTTCCAGATCATGATGTAATAAAAATTATATGCAATAAGGGGCCATGGAAAGATAAGCAAAAAACTAATTGGAAACTAAATAATTTAATCCTAAAGGATGTCGGTCAAAGAAGAAATTATAGAAACAATTAGTAACTTAATTGAAGAGCATGACAATAATGAGACATCATACCAAAATCTGTGGGATGTAGCAACAGCAGATCTTAGGGGAGGTTTTATATCACTGAATGCATACATGAAAAAAAATACAGAGAAAATGGAGGTCAATGAATTGGGCATGCAATTGAAAAAACTAGAAAAAGAACAAATTGAAAACCCCAATTAAATAAACTAGAAATAAAGAAAACCAAAGGAGAGATTAATAAAATTGAAAGTGAGAAAACTATTGAATTTACAAATAAAACTAAGAGTAGGTTTTATGAAAAAAAGACAATAAAATTGATAGACACTTAGTCAATATAATAAAAAAGGAAAAAGAAAAGCAAATTTTGAATATGAAAAATGAAAAGGGTGAATTTACCTCCAATGAAGAGGAAATTAAAACAATAATTCAGAATTATTTTGCCCAATTGTATGCACATAAATTTGACAATCTAAGTGAAATGGATGAATATTTACAAAAATATGAGTTGCCCAGACTAACTGAGGAGGAAGTAAATTACTTTAATAACCCCATCTCAGAAAAAGAAATTGAACAAGCCATCAGAGAACTCCCTAGGAAAAAATCCCCAAGGCCAGATGGATTTACTAGTGAATTCTGTCAAACACATTTAAAGATCAATTGTTCCAATACTCTACAAACTATTTGGGAAAAATTGGTGAGGAAGGAGTCCTACCGAATTCTTTTTATGACACAAATATGGTACTGATACATCAATCAAGGAGAGACAAAATGGAGAAAGAAAATTATAGACCAATCTCCCTCATGAGTATAGATGCAAAAATTTTAAATGAAATATTAGCAAAAAGACAACCACAAATTATCAAAAGAATAATGCATTTTGATTAGGTTGGACTTATTGCAGGAATGCAAAGATGGTTCAATATTAGGAAAACCATGAGTCTCATTAATTGTATCAAAAATAAAACAACAGAAACCTTATGAGTATCTCAATAGATGCAGAAAAAGCCTTTGACAAAATACAACATCCATTCCAATTAAAAACACTAGAAAATATAGGAATAAATGGAGTTTTCATTAGAATAATAGGTAGCATCTACTTAAAGCCATCACCAAGTATTATATACAATAGGGATAAACTAGAAGCACTTCCAATAAGATCAGGGGTGAAACAAGGATGTCCACTACACCTCTCTTATTCAGTCTGGTACTAGAAATGTTAGCAGTAGCAATTAGAGAAGAAAAAGAAATCAAAGGAATCAAACTGAAGAGACTAACCTATCACTCTTTGCAGATGATATGATGATATACTTGAAGAATCCTGGAGAAAAAAGTAAAAAAAAATCTTGAGACAATAAGTCAATTTAGCAAAGTTGAAGGACATAAAATAAACCCACATAAATCCTCAGCATTCATATATAGTTCCAACAAAGTCCAAAAGTAGGATATACTAATAGAAACCTCATTTAAAGTTACTGTAGACATTATAAAATATTTTGGAATCTACCTGCCAAAACAAACTCAGTACCTTTAAGAATACACCTACAAAACACTTTTCACCCAAATAACATCAGATCTAACTGATTGGAAAAATGGCAATTGCTCATGGCTGGGATGAGCTAGTATAATTAAAAATGGCAATTTTATCTAAATTAAATTACATATTTAGTGCCATACCAATCAATCTACCAAAAATTACTTTATAGAATTAGAAAAAATAGTGACAAAATTCATTTGGAAGAACAAAAAGTCCAGAATATCAAGGCAACTAATGGAAAGAAATGCTAGGGAAGGTGGCCTAGCTGTACCAGATTTTAATCTCTATTATAAAGCAGCAGTCATCAAAACTGCTTGGTACTGGCTAAGGAATAGCTTAGTGGGTCAATGGAATAGATTGGGTATAAGAGACTCAGCAGTCAATGATTATACTAATATACTATTTAATAAGCTCAAAGACTCCAGTTTTTTGGATAAGAACCCACTATTTGACAAGAACAGCAGGGAAAATTGGAATATAGTATAGCAGAAACTGGGCATAGACCATCATCTAACACCATACACCAAAGTCAAGTCTAAATGGGTGCATGATCTAGGTATACAGGCTGATACTGTAAGTAATATGGGAAAGCAAGGAATAGTTTATGTGTCAGATTTATGAAGTAGGGAAGACTTTATGACCACAGAAGAGTTGGAGAGCATTGTAAGATACAGTACGGATAGTCTTGATTACATTAAATTGAAAAGTTTCTGTACAAACAAAGCCAATGTAACCAAGATTAAGAGGGAAGTCAGAAATTGGGAAAGAATTTTTACAACCAGTGTCTCTGAGAAAAGCCTCATTTCAAAAGTATACAGGGAATTAAGTAAAATCTATAAGAATACAAGTCATTTCCCAATTGATACATGGTCAAAGGATATGAACAGGCAATTTTCAGAGGTAGCAAATAAAGTTATCTATAAGTATATGAAAAAATGCTCTAAATCACATTTGAATAAAGAAATGCAAAACAAGATCACAAGATGGTGGCATAGAAGCAGCAAGGTCCCGCAGCTCCCACACTGCCACCCTAAACACCCAGAAAATATGAGCCCAGACAAAGTCTAGGAAAGTCTAGGACTCTCAGACTCACAAAAATACAGAGAACACAGCTCTTGCTGAAGGCAGCTCTGCAGCAGGGACTCAGCACAGCCTCTGGAGCGAAGGCTGGAACAGCCGGAAGCCAAGACCTTGGCCAGGCCTGGGGCAGTGGGAAGGAGCTGAGCCAAGCCCCGCAGCCAGCTTGCCAAGGTTCTACAGCCTCCAGCACCTCCACATCTGCCAAGGCGTGAGGAGCAGGATGGGAGAGAGGCAGCTCACACCACAGCAGCAGAGCAGAGACCCAGCCAGCCCAAAACCACAGCCACCGCCAGGCAAGACCTCAGGGTGGCCCTGAGGAGCAGCGGAGCCTCCCAAACCGCAGCTTGAGTCTAATTCAAAGAAAATCTAAAGCCCCGGCCTAAGGGGATCTTTAAATCTTCAGACAGGGTTAGTGAAAGTGAAACTTTGAAAATTAATTTGGGGGGTAAAGCAGTTCAGCCATTCTGCCCCCGGGGCAAAGAAGCAGTGGGGGAAGGGAACGGCTGGATCCACCAGCGGCCCCCACCAGGCTGCTTCAGAGCCCCTGGCCTGCAGACTCAGCAGGGGGGCTGAATCCATTGATCAGGGCCAAGTGCTCTTGCTTTGAGTGGCCTGGATCTG
>CM053594.1:160186088-160213142 GCA_028646575.1 Pseudocheirus occidentalis | reverse complement strand
GATATAGTGGAGCCTTTCATTGTTTGCTAAATGGCAGCACCTGTGCTGGGGTGAGAATGAAAGGGGCAGAAAGTGCTTGGCAAACGTAGAAGTACCATGTGAGCATCATTTATTGCTTCTGTAAAAAGTACCTCACCCTCATTTTCTAGCGTTTGAGATTGATTTTACCTTCGTTTAATTTCACCTTGTATGGTCATGTCTCCCACATGAGACTCAGTCTTTGGAGGGCAGGAAGTATCATTCATCTTTGTATCCCTAAGTGCCCAGGATAGTGCTTTGTCTATGACAGCTACTTAATAAACAGTTTAATTGAAAAAAAAAAAAGTTTCAGCTTTCACTAACCGTCTCTGACCCTCAGGCCGGTGCTTTAGGTTTTCTTTGAAGTAGACTCACGCTGTGGTTTCTGAGGTTCCGCTGCTCCTTGTGGCTGCCCTGGGGCCTTGCCTGGCCGCACGGTTTTGGGCTGGCCGGTCTCTTGTTCCTCTATGGTGTGAGCTATGCCTCTCCCATCCTGCTCCTCACGCCTTGGCAGATGTGGGGGTGCTGGAGGCTGTAGAACCGCTGCAGGCTGGCTGCGGGGCTCGGCTCAGCTCCTTCCCACCGTCCCAGGCCTGGCCGTGGTCTCGGCTTCCTAGCCTCCGCTCGGCAGCGCTGAGTCCCTGCTGTCAAGCTGCCTTCAGCGAGAGCTGTGTTCTCTGGATTTTTGTGAGTCTGAGAGTCCTAGACTTTCCTAGACTTTGTCTGGGCTTGTATTTTCTGGGTGTTTAGGGTGGCGGTGTGGGAGCTGCGGGACCTTGCTGCTTCTACGCTGCCATCTTGGCTCCGCTCCCCCAAACTCCTTTTATAAAACAAATATGGTGCTGATACCTAAACCAGGAAGTTTAAATGAAGAAAGTTATAGACCAATTTCCATGTTGAATACTGATGTAAAAATTTTGAACAAAATATTAACAAACGAATTATATCAGTATATCATAAAGATTATACACTATTACCAGGTGGGATTTATACCAGAAATTCAGGGTTGTTTTAATATTAGGAAAACTATAAACATGATTGACAATTTCAGTAACAAAAATATGATGACCTATAAATATTAATAAATGCTTTCCTAAACATCTTAGCTGTTGTTGACTTTTTTTTTTACCACCTTGTAACAGCAATCAGTTTAGCAGATACTTAGCACTTAGTAACTTAGGGCTAAGCATGGAAGGTCTGAGCCCTGTCCACTGTTGAGAAGGCGTGAACTCCCCTGTTGATGTAGAAGAAGGGGATTGGCTGAGACAGGAAAATAGATATTTTTAATTGGTGTATATAAAGAAGGATTCCAGAGACAGAAAGACAGAATTGAATTTTCCTGTTGGAAGAAGCAGGATTGTCTCAGCATCTGAGAGCTGGGCTGCTGCACTGAAGAAGTGAGTTGGAGTTTTCTTGAGAGAGAGTGTGTGAGAGCAACAGTGAGAGAGAGAGAGAGAGAGAGAGAGAGAGAGAGAGAGAGAGAGAGAGAGAGAGAGAGAGAGAGAGAGAAAGAGAGAGAGAATTTCTCTACTAGCATCTGGAAGCTGACTGAGAACTGAGAGGGAGTTTTCCTGAGACCAGAATCTAGTGAAGGCCACACAGAAGGCCTATATTCTTTCTGGAGCCTAGGGCCAGCTGAACTGCTGGAGAACTGAAGAAGCATGACTGGGATAAGACTTTATTCATAGCCTGGCTGATCCTTGAGTTCCATGCAAGAGAGGTTAAGGGCTTGAGATATGCTGGACCTTGTGAACTTCAGTGTGTGCCAGTGACTGCCCTGAGGACTGGAAAGGACCTGGTGTCAGTTGAAAATTTTTCTTTTGTTGTGAAATTTTAATATATACTTGGGAGATACCTCTTCTTCTGCAAAACTTTTTTAGATCACATCATGTTTTATTGATTCCAGTATTTTTTAAAAAGCTGGTTCAAATGTTGTTTTAATTTATAGACAACAGTGAGGTCTTATAGTTATTAAACATTTAATTTAATTCTTACCACATTTTTGGGGGTAGAATATTATCTACAAAAATCCGTTGGTACTTTTGTCATGTTTTCACCAATTTTGCCCTCAGTGTGAACACACATGGTTTTCTGAGGCAAATTCTCAATTATACCTAAATGATATATGAATTTTCAGGTTGGTGCCAGATAATAGAATAGCAGGATGAAGTATAGTGAGTACTCCATACTTGCAAACACTTTTCAACATAGCTAGAAAAAAGCATGAACTGAATTCTGATAGAGAAATCCAAGAAAAAAGAATAGTGTGTCATTTTGCTAGTAGAAGTCAGCATGCTAAGAAGGGGAGCCAAAAGTGGAGTGCAGACAGAAACCCAGCTGAACTCTCCTAATATTCCTCTCCAAATAACTTTAAAATAGCATCTAAAGGCAAATTTTGGATTGGCAAAAAACAAAAGTTCAACAAAAAAAATTCTGAGTGAAAACAAAAGGTCAACCAAAGGTAAGAGTGAGGCATTTTTTTCCTAGCCTAAGACAACTCAGAAGGTAAGGAAGAGAGGTCTGTGAGACCACAGTAGGGAAGAGTTAAGAGACCACAGTAGGGAAGAGTTGAGAGCAACAATAGTGCCAGTACTTATGATAGTGACAGCAGCAGTAGCAACTTTTAGAGCTCTCAGCCCAGAGGTGTTAAGGGGGTTGAACGACTGTTCAGAAAGAGATTACAAGGGACTCTTTACTGGCACTAGATGTAACTGGCACTAATTGGCAACCCTCTTATCCATGAGCAGTAGTGGGTCACAGGCCCAAGGTAGAGAGGAGCACTTATAGTAGGTTACAAAAGGAGCAGCATCCCTTGCCACAGTTCAAAGGCAGAAAGGAGCCCTAAAATTGGCAGCGGTGGGAAAACAGAGGTACTGGCAACAGAGGCCCTTCCTGGTTATCCTCTCCCTGTATCACACCATTTTGAAAGCGCTCAAACTTGCAGACCTCCAGAACTACCTCTGAAAACAATAGCTTGAAAAAGCCTGAACCTTAGTAGAGTGCCTTCTTGCCTCCTACTGAGCAAAGTCTAACTTTAACATAAAATTCAAATTAAAACCAACCAATCAACCAACAAAAACAACCAAACTGGGAAAATGAGGAAACAACAACAACATGACCATAAAGACTTACTATAGGGGAGACCAAGACATAAATTCAGAGGAAGACAAAAATGTGAAAACTACAAGTAAAGCCTCAAAGTAAAATACTAATTGAAATCAAGCATAGCAAGTATTCCTCAACATTAAAGAAAATGATAAATAAGGTAAAGGAAAAATTGGGAAAAGAAATGGCAGCAATGTAAGAAAATTATGACAAGAGAATTAACTAGCTTGGTAAAATTGACACAAAGAATAATGAAAAAAATAGCACCTTAAAAAAAACAGAATTGGCCTAATGGTTAAAGTGGAACAAAAATTCACTGAAGGAAAAAAAAATAGCTCCTTAAAAAACAGCATTGACCAAAGAGATAAAGAATTACAAAAGTTCACTGAAGAAGATGATTTCTTGAAAATGAGAATTGGATAAGAAAAAAGATTATGACTCCATGAGACTTCAAGAAACAAAGTAAAAAAATGAAAACAAAATAGAGAATGTGAAATACCTCATTGGAAAAACAATGGCTATTTGTTAAAATTTATTTATAATTTATAAATTATAATTCATTTATATTTATATAAAATTATAAATTGGGGGCCACTCCACAATTTATAAATGATCAAAGGATATGAAAATGGAGTTTTTAGAAGATGAATTCATAACTATCTCCAGATATATAAAAATATTCCAAATCACTGTAGATTCAAAAAATGAAAATTAAAACAAGTCTGAGGCAGCACCTCACACCTACCAGAAATGACAAATACTGGAGGAGATAGGGGAAAATAGATACAATAATAATTTTGGTATAATTGTGAACTGTTTCCACTATTCTAGAGACTAATTTGGAACTATGTCCAAACGGCTATACAACTATGCATCCCATTTGACTCAGCAATCCTACTAGTATGTCTGCATCACATTGAAAACAAAGAAAGTTGAAAAGGATATATATGAACAAATATATTTATGACCACTCTTTTTGTGGTAGCAAGGAATTTTATATTGAAAGGATGCTTGTCAGTTAGGGAATTACTGAAAAAGCTGTGGCACATAATTGTGGTGGAATACTGTTGTGCTACAAGAAATGATGAGGGAAGTGGCTCCAGAAAACAAAATAAACTTAGGAAGACTTCTATGAACTGATGCAAAGTGAAGAGAGAAGAATGGGTAGATTATTATGCATAGTAACAGCAACGTTGTGATAGATTCTTTTTTTTTTTTTGCTTTTTGTAGGGCAGTTGGGGTTAAGTGACTTGCCCAAGGTCACACGGCCAGTCTTTTTTATGTGTGTGTGTTAAGTGTCTGAGGCCGGATTTGAGCTCAGGTCCTCCTGACTCCAGGGCCAGTGCTCTATTCACTGCGCCACCTAGCCACCCTTTAACAGCGATGTTGTAATGATGTTCAACTGTGAAAGACCTGGCTCCTCTGTTCAATAGAATGATCCAAGAGAATTCCAAAGCATTCATGAAGAAAAAAATACTATTCACCTCCAGAGAGAAAACTGGTGAACTCTGAGTGCAAATGTAAATATAATTATCTCATTCTGCATGTATGTGTGTGTATATGTGAGTGTGCTTGTGTGCCTTTTGTGTGCTATGGCTAATGTGAAAATGTTTTTCATGATTTCACATGTAGAATTGATATAATTTTGCTTGCTTTCTTAGTGGATGGAAAGGAAGAAGAGAATTTGGAACTCAAAATGTAAAAAGAAAATGTTTAAAATAAATAAATGAAGTAATGTTTAAAATAAATAACAGTTTAAAAATAAAGTCAGCATATGGAGAAAGACAAAAAGATAGACTGGTGATGGAATCTGATCAGGAGTAGTCATACACACATGGTGTGTACAGAAATACAATTTACTCAAAAAAGAAATAGAAGGAGAAAGGGAGACGGGGGAATTAGAAGATGGATATATTAAAAGATGGATTAGTTTTAAGCAAAACAAACTCTAAAGATATACAAGAATATGTATAGCTCTTTTGGGGGTGACAAAGAATAAAACTTTGTGGAAGAGGCAATAAAATGGGGCAGAAAGAATTAATCTCTGGATGTATAATCAAAAACACCTTAGTTATAAACCTTAAAGAAGTATACAAATGTATACAAATATATTGTGTACAAATATAGCTACTATTATTATCTATCAAGGGAGAATAATTGGTAAGTGATGAAAATGTAGGGAAAAAAGCATCAATAGAACATTTATCAACCTCTACACATATATACATATACACACATTTATATTTATAAATATATATATATATATATATGAAGACTGTATATGGCACACATATATACGTGTGTATGTATGGGTGTATATATGTATGTGTTTGTGTATATATACATATATTTACACACATATACGTATATATATGATATGAAAAGAGTTGACAGAGACAGAAACACAGAGAGAGACAGAGAGAGGGAGAGGGAGAGAGACAGACACAGACGGAGGGAGGGAGAGAGAAAGAAACAGAGAGAGAGAGAGAGAGAGAGAGAGAGAGAGAGAGAGAGAGAGAGAGAGAGGGTTATAGAGGTAGTCCAGTGTTAAAAAAAAGTTTGTATGTGTCCTTTTTGAGACAGAAAGGAAGAAAGAAGGATAAACATACAGATAGATGGATAGATGGATGGATAGATATATAAGTATTTGGGGAAAGCTATAAAAAGTTCTGACCACTCTGTCTTAGAAATGTAAATATGTGGGTTTAGATGTTTATGGCACATACATCAGACAGAGATCTTCTTTAATACAAGCTAAGAAACTACCAAATTCTCATCCACAAACTTGCCCAGGGGCAAGTTGCTTTCCATGAGCAACAGTTTTGACTGACTGATTTACATAATTAACTGATATATGAAATATTTAATGGCTCTGAGGGATGGAGAAAATCATCTAGAAAGAGAGTACTAATTCATGGTGGGCTAATCTATTTTGAGTTAAGGAGCAAGGCAAGAGGTGATATGGGATAAGGGATATAGAATAAGTCTTGGAGACAGAATGTGAGTCCCAACTCTGACAAATACTGTGTCCCTTAATATCTTAAGTACAGGTGAAGAACAGGTTCCTATCTGCACTAGTAAAGGAATTCACTCACTGGAAATTCCCTATGAATTCATCCCTATGAATGAAATTACAGGTCCTTCAAAAAATCTAGTTTGTGTGTATCTTTTTTTTTTGATGGATGATAATAAATGTTAATCGGACTGAACTGGTCTCCAGCCTGTGGATGGCCAGAGTCGAACAGAGCAGGCTAGACACAGGTTAGTCAGAAATCAAACAGAAGTTTAATTTCGAAGTGAGGGAAATGACTTACAAGGAGGTAAATTAGACACATGTGCTGGTGCCCTGCCTCTAGTGGGTGACCTGCTTTAGTGTAGGCAGATCTTAATACTTATACTAGTGGTTATGCAGTGAATTGTAGTGCTGACAATGAGGGATAACAGCAACAATGTGACAGGTTTGATTGGTAGCAAGGCTTCATGACTTGAACTTGTCTGAGTTTTTCTAGTGCTTGCTGAAGTTCAGAGAATACTTGGTGCCATTCCAAGCAATTGGAATCAATTCTGAAGCAAAGCAATACTAATTATGTAATTTTTCTAGAGGATGAGATCATCCAAAGAGAGGGTGAGTGCAAAGCATTGTTGTTATGTCAATACTGGGACACAGCTTCCTTGCTGGGCCTCAGTTCTTGAAATAGGGTGTCACCTATAATACTATCTTGACATATTGAAGTTCTGCTATAAATAATATGAATATCAGGGCTAAGAAAACAAACTAAATATACATTAAGTAACTATTATGTGCTGGTCTTATGATAGGTAGCTGGGATATAACATCAAAAAACATTGCCCTTAAGAAATTTATAATCCTGCAAAAAAAAAAGCAAAAACCACCCTTAAGCCATTAAAAAAAATAAGTGGGGTGGCTAGGTGGTGCAGTGAATAGAGCACCAGCCCTGGACTCAGGAGGACCTGAGTTCAAATTCAGCCTCAGACACTTCACACACACACACACACACACACACACACACAAACTAGCCATGTGACCTTGGGCAAGTCACTTAACCCCAACTGCCCTCCAAAAAAAAGAAAAAAATAAACAAAAAAAATAAGTCCTCAAGTCAGTGACTCACATCAATGAATAGTTTGGATTATTTTACTTCATAGGAATGGAAACGAGAAAAGCATATGTGTCATCCAAGAGGTATTCATATTCTCTATAATTAATTGCTTGGTCCCAAAACTAAGACTTTATTTATTGTCAGAGATAAAGATCAAATAATTGTAGAACTAGAAGTGGCCTTAAAAGAACAAGTACATCTACTCCTTTATTTTACAGATTTAGAAACTGAGACCCAAGAAGAAATTATTTTTCTCAAATCACAGGAGTAAATGAAAGAGACAAGGTTCAAACTTGGGAAGACTCTTTAGTCTATAAATCCAGTGTTTCACTAAGGTCAACTTCAATTAAAGAAAAAAATAACCCACAAAAACTAAAGCCTAATCAGGTGTCCACTATATCTGGAACCCTGTGATGTGTTCTGATTTAGATATGAAAACTAAATAAACTTCAATTTCTGCCCTCAGGAAGTTTCATGGCCCATTTAGGGCTAAGGACGTAAATAAAAAAGAGATACATGTAATTCTTACACTGTAATTCTTCTGTTTGAGTTATACCATGCTTCTAAATGGAGAACAACGGGGGCCCATAGTCAAGAAATCTTAAGTATCAAGCCTGAGACACTTACTTGCTATATGACCCTGTTCATGTCACTTAACTTCTGTCTGGCTGTTTCTTCAACTACAAAATAGGGATTATCATAGCGCCTACCTTGCTGTGAGGATCAAATGAGTTAATATTTATAACTCGCACAGCACAGTTCCCAGCACATATTTGGTACTTAATAAATGATTATTTCCTTTAAATTAGATCATATTTGTAATACATCTAGGATAGTGTAAATATAGTAAGCTCTTAATAACTGCTTATTTCTTTCCTCATTCCCTATAAAGGAAAGGATCTTTATTCTCCCATTCTGAGGCTATCCCCCCCGCCCTGCCATGGGCCTACATTATAAGCCTTTTCATTTATTCTTTTCTTGAGTGAATGAGAGAAGTATCTACTCTCAGAAGTTTCAAAGATCGGTAAAGCAAGTTATAGGGATCTGGGAGTTGAAATCCAGGCTAGATTTTATAGTCAATGTAGAATAAATGCCCCAAGAAGTAAGGAGGCATTTTGAGGGGTGAAGAGGATGGTGGGATCTTTACTACCAGTAGCGCCTAGGAGAAACATTCACCAGACAATCATGCCACTTCTAGACATGAACTGAAAGGGACCAATATTATGTAAAAAAAAAAATTAGTTATGTGCTTAATTCTCCCCATCTCCCAAAGTGGTAGGGGAGATTATACTCCTAATATTGGAAAAATTATTTGTATGCTGCTTTGCTAGTTCTTTGAAGTAAATATCCATCTGTAAAAGCTGATTACTGTTAAGTAATATGGTTATATGTCACAGATTCATACAAATGAAGAGATACAACCTGTGGGGACTCAAGCAAATTACAATAGGGAAGAACCCTCCCCCCATGTAATGATACTGAGATTTGAAGATCTTCCATGCCCCTTGAACTTGCTGACGTAGCAGGAAAGAGTGGAGCAAGAGAAAGCCAGAACCAAGTGAGCTTCCCTGTGGTGGTGACTTGAAGCAGCGGCAGCAGCAGTGGCGGCAGCGGTGTGAACTCCTTCTTTCTTTTGAGCCAGCCAGAATCTCTGCTAAGGACTCCTTCTGAGGACTGCCAGGGACTAGAACTGCAGAAGGGCTGGAGGTGCCAGGAGCAAGCTGCCTGGATGCTGAGCAGTTGCCTTGAGGAGAGGAGGATCTTTGCCTGAGGTTTCCTGTCCTGTTTTGAAGGCTTGAGAATGTGGGTATTTACTGCTTTAACTACATGTGCCAACTTCATTCCTACTGTATTGGCTTTAACTTTCTGGTTTTGGGACTCCGTTTTCTGGTATTTGAATGAATGTTCTGGCTATATTTCTCATGTGGAGAGCCTGTTACATTTTGTGATTAATACCCATATAAGCATACTTACAGTTACTGTAGAGATTGTGAATGCTGCATTGCTGATACACCCCACCACCACCAAAGTCCCTTAAAATAAACTTATACTGAAAGAAGATGTTTGTTTCCTGACTCAAGGAAAAAAGCCAGAACACATATTCTATATACATCAAGAATAGTGTAGCCAGTTATTGACAAAGAAGCTAAAGAGGGGAAACAATCATTTATTAAGCACCTACTGTGTGCCATCTGTTCTTAAGTATTTTACAAATAAAGTCTAATTTTATCATCACAACAATCCCTAGGAATTAGGTACTATGATGAATGTTACTTTGTAGTTGATGAAACAGAGACAGGCAGAGGGTAAGTTACTTATCAAGTTCATATAGCTTTTAAGTGGCTGAGGCTGGATTGGTACTGAGGTCTTTGACTGAGTTCCACATTTTCCACTGAACCCCTTAGGGAAGTAGTTTTCCCCTGATGGAAGGAAGAATAGAGGATCATGGGAGGTAGAAACAAAGAAAGGAGAGGAATCCAGGGAATATGTGTGTGTACATATACACACACATACACATATGTATACACAGACAAATATACATACACACAGACATATATGTATATACACATACACACATATAAGTCAGAAGCTTATGATTGGTGCTACAACATCATATAACTACATATAATCATGGGCAACTGGAGTCTTGCTGGCATATTGACCTACTTAAGGGTCATTTGTCAACATAGAACTGTGAAGTTCCAATGACTATGACCACTATTGAACCTGGATGATTTATCTATTCTGTACTTTCACCCCCCCCCAATCACATCTGTTTTATCATTTCCTAGAAACCTGGAATCATTAAATATTCAGAATTTCTTTCTCTCTTTAAACTTTGTTGACTTGCTATATGCTTTTCCTTATCGCCCTTAATGCTAGTTCCCTCTCTCTAGAATTATTTCCTATCTTGTATGTATATTGGTTTTTTTTTCCATAGTTGTTTGTATGTTATCTTACACATTAGACTGTAACTTCTTTGAGAGTAAAGGTTGGTGTTTATTTATCTGTTTTACTTTGGGTTAGTTTTGCAGTTCTTTTTCTCCCCAGGACTCATCATGGCTCTTGGCATGTAGTATATGCTTAATAAATGTTTTTTGACTTGACTTTTAGAGTTAGTTTGCTTCCTTATAAAGATGAGCAGTTACTTATCTGTTTTATTATTAAAAATGCATTCTGAGCTAGTTTTTGCCAAAAGGAATCAATGGGGAAAAGAAAAAGAGAGTCCCCAGACAACAATAGCTTTATAACTAGTGAGACTCTACTTCAGATGTCTCTCTGTTTCTCTGTCACTATGTCTCTACCTCTGTGTCTGACTTTCTCTTCTCATTCAGATACAAAGAGGAACTTTAATAAAAACAAAGTATGAACTAGTAGTATCACTGCTTCCTTTTAGGTCACTTGAATATTTACTAAAGTAAAACAAATTAAATAATCAGCTACCTTTAGTATGTTTCTGTATTTAACCTATAGAACAATATGACCTTATATTAGCTCCCCCTTTCTATCTCCCTACTACAAACAAAGAAAATAAAATTAAAATACATGTATATGGTGTCACAGGCCTTAAATTGACTCTTTAGTTCTTTTAACAAATTTATCTTCCTGCATGGCAATTTCCAATTTTAGAAATGGTAAGGTGAGATTCTCAATGAGAAGTTTCTGAATTGCCGGAAGACAAGAATGTGATATAGTAACTAAAGACATTTCCTTTATCGCACCACTGGATGTCGCCCTTATACTTTCTAAAGCAGTAATAAAGCACCATAATCATTTTTTTTCTCTCTCAAGTTTTAGGTAATCATTTAGTGATAATAGCCACAATTCTGCTAAATGTATGTTTTTGGTAAATAGCAATTTCAAGAAAAATCTCATATTGGGAAAATAGTATCCATCTGTTTGCCATTTATTTTCAGCAAAACAAACAAACAAACCCAAAGGAAATATTCTAACAATAAAAAAATAAGAGCTTTAAGTTTTTACTGGTGGTGAAAAAGTGCTAGAAAGGAGACAGCATGCCTGGCCAGCTGTTCCAATATGTATCCCCTCCCCACTTTTTGCATGAACGCACACCCCCTCACATTCTAGAAATGTTCCAAGGGTTAGCAGTTCCCTGCTGGCCCCAAGAACACAAGGCCAGGTGCTTTCTGTGATTTTGAATCTCATGTGCTACATCTTTTGACAAAGGAGAGAGAGTGGCAGTTTCCGAAGAGCTCCTCCAGTTTTTCTCCATCACCCTCTTATCAGTGGATGACTTGCCTTCCTACTTCACTAAGAATATGGAGACCATCTAAAGAGAGCCCCATTCTGCTCTTAAGTCTAACCCTAAACTTTTCTGCATTGTCACTCAATTATTTTAATTTGGTTTGGCTCGAGTGTGTTGCATTTCAGTCACCCTGCTGCTTCTAGTTGTAGATGAAAAAACGGTATTCCTACATCATGCTGATCAAAACATCCCTTCAATCTTAATTTCAAACCCATTAGTCTTCACTAGGAGTGTGCCTCAGCAGTTATTCTCTTTCATGCATCTTCAACATCTCAGTCTATGAGGACTGTTCCCCTTCTGCCTATAAACACAGTGAGGGCTCCTCAGGTCTAAACCTTTCTAGTATATCACCTACTCCCCTGTGTCCCTCTTGTTTACCACGAAGTGTGACACATTGGACAGAGCACAAACACTGAAGTCAGAGGATTTGAACCCAAACAGTTCCTCTGATACTTATTCCCTCTTTAATCTTGGGCTAATTGGTTATTTTCTCTTGTCTTTAATTTCTTCATCTGTAATAAAAGGAAGGGGTCAAACTACCTTGCCTCTGGGATTCTCTTACCGTAGCTAGAACCATGACCTTGAAAATGTTTTCTGTCTTCTATGACTCTACTTTCTCAGCAGCCTCTTTTTGTCTCTTTCAAAGGTCACCACTCCATCCCAATGACCAAATTCAAAGGCCTTTCTACAAAAGCTGAAGGTTTGCTGGGCTAAAAAAGACATTGGAATATAAAGAGAAAGACTTCTATATGGAAAATACACAATCCCTACTCAAAAAATGTCTGAGGCTTGAATAGCACAGAGGTATAAGAAAAGTTCATGGGAAACTGAATTTGTCTACAGGGTACAGACAATTCTTTTCTTTTTAGATCTTGAATTCCAGATTCTCTTTCTCCTTCCTACACTTCCTTCACCCACTGCAAAGGTAAAAAAAATGGATTAATTATTCATCTGAAATCATGCAAAAAATCCATATTAACCATATTGAAAACAATATAGAAAATTAAAGTTGAGTTTTTTCACTCAAGAGTCTATCAGTTCTTTCTCTGGAGGTAGATAGCATTTTTTTCATCCGGAGTTCTTTGGAAATGTCTTGGATAATTGTAATGATCCGAGTAACCAAGTTTTCCACAGTTGATCATAATTATAACAAGGCTTTTATTGTGTGTAATGATATCTTTTTTCTTTTCACTTTATTTTGTATCAGTTCATATAGATCTTGTCATGTTTTTCCCCTCGAAACACCTCTCATCATTTCATATATCAGAATAATACTCTATCCCAATTGCATGCTAAAACTTGTTTGGTCTTCATCTAATTGATAAGCATTCCCTCATTTTCCAATCCTTTGCCACTATAAAAAGAGTACTCTGTGTGCATACACAAACACACACACATATATGTATATGTATATGCACATATGTTTACATATAGATTCTTTTCCTTTTTATGTTTGGGGTAGAGAGTAGTAGTATTGCTAGATCAAAGGGTATACACAGTTTTATAGCCCTCTGGACGTAATTTCAGATTGTTCTCCAGAATGATTGGACCAGTTCACAACTGAAACCACAGCTTGTTATTAAACCTATTTTTTCTTATGTCCTCCAGCATTTTTCATTTCTGATAGATGTGAGGTGGTATCTCAATGGTGTTTTAATTTGCCTTTTTCTAATCAATCCCATTATGCTTTAAATTCATTCTCCTCCTTCAATGACTCTGTAATTTTAGGAAAATGTAATCCTAGTGATTCAGAAAAGATTTTAGGTCTATTGCTATTGCTTTATCCTTTGAAAAAATGCCTTTACTAAAGAACTAATTTAATTTTTTTAGCTTATTTGCTAAGAAGAAATATACCAGCAAATGCTTGTGAGCTACTCTTAGATGGTGGTCACTCACATGGTCATCACATAGAACCTTAAAAGTATTAGCAGCCACCACTCAGGATTTAATCTAACATTGTAATGGGGGCTGAGTGCATCTGCCCGGAAATAATGATACGCTTTTTTATTATTGCCATTTATGTATGCTAATAGCTAACATTTATCTAGTGCTTTGTTTTGGAAAGTTCTGTATAAATATTTTTTTAACTGAGGTTAAGTGACTTGCCCAGGGTCTAAGCACCTACTATGATGGAAGCTTTATGCTAAGGACTGAGAGATACAAAGAACCCAAAAATACAGTTTCTGAGCTCACAATTAAAGGTGGAGATAACATAGAAAAGACTATGCACAAGCAAATGATATATAGAATAGACAGAAAATCAACAGAAGGAAGATACTAGAATTATGAAGTATTGGGAAAGGCTTGCTATAGATGATATAATTTTAGCTGGAACTTGAAGAAAGCAAAGGATGTTATGTAATGGTGCATATAATATGAAGGGCTTGAAATGCCAGAAGACTTTAATTTGATCCTAGAAGTCATAGAGAGCCAATAAAGTTCATTCAGTAGGGAGGTGACATAGATCCACACTAGGAAAATAACTTTGATGGTTGAGAGGAGCATGGACTGGAGTGAGGAGAGGACTTGTGGTAGGCAAGAAGAACCAATTGGCTATTTTAATCAATAGGTCAGGGGAGGGGAAGTGAGGAACTGTACCAGACTGGTGGCAGTGTCAGATCAGAGAAAGTGGCATACTCGAGAGATGTAGCAAAGCTCAAATTTATACGCCTTGGTAACAGAAAGTTCTGGACTTTCAGAATGCTCCAATTACTCTCCACTTCCCATCAGCAGCTCTGCTTTGTTTAGACTCCATAGAAAAACATGCCCCAAGCTAGCTACTCACTGGTGTCCTCAGTTTTCCTTTTCAGTTTCCTTTTGTGTGTTGTCTACCTTCTTTAGATTATAAACTCTTTGAGGGCAGGAGCTATTTTTCTTTTTTTCTTATTTGTATCCTCAGTACTTAGCATCACACCTGGCACATATTAGGTATTTAATAAACGTTAGTTTAATTCAGTTATGGTGGATAGAGGGTTAGTGAGAGCAAGAGTCAAGAATAACACATAAATGTTATGATTAGTGGTCTGGGAGGATTGTGGTACCCTTGACAGTACTAAAGAAGTTTGTCATCAGAAAGGGTTTGGTTAGGAGGCAGGGGAGGAAGATAATGAAATCAGTTTGGGACACCTTGAGTTTTAAAGGTCTAGAGTATGTTCAGTTCAAGATAACTAATAAACAAAGATGTGAAAAACAAAGCTAATAGAGAGGTTAGGACTAGATAAGTACATATATATTGGAGGGGCAATTGGGGTTAAGTGACTTGCCCAACGTCACACAGCTAGTCAGTATTAAATGCCTGAGGCTAAATTTGAACTCAGGTGCTCCTGAATCCAGAGCAGGTGCTCTATTCACTGCACCACCAAGCCACCCCTGGATAAGTATATTTGAGAATCATTAGAATAGAGATAATAATAAAATCCATTGCAACTGATGAGATCATCAAATGAAAAAGGTATAGAGGGAGAAGAGAAGACAGACCAGGTCAGAACTCTGTGATATACCCAGAGTTATTGGGCATGATCTGGATGAAAATAGAGCAAAGGAGACCAACAATGGACAGTTAGATAGGTAGGAGAAGAACCAAGAGAAGAGTACCATCTTGAATAAAGAGAGTATTGAGGATAAGAAAGTTATAAATAGGATCAGTAGGTATAGAGAGTTTAAAAAGTAGAAGACTGAGAAAAGGCCACTGTCTTTGACTCTTAAGAGATTATTAGAAGCTTTGGAGGGAACAGTTCTGGTTGAATGATGAAGCTGGAAACCAGACCATAGAGATTTTAAAAGAGGAAAAGGAGAGGAAGTGGAGGCACCTACAGCTTTCTCCAGGAATTTAGCTAGAAAAGCAAATATAAATATCAGTTAATAATTATCAGGGATGGATGGATCAAGTGAGGTTTTAGAAGAATAATGGAGATGTGGGTGTGTTTGTAAGCAATAAGGAAGCTTCCAATAGATAGGGAGAGACTGAACATATGTGAGAAAGTGGGAATGTTAGAGAATGCTATCTACTAGAGGAGAGAGGATACAATGGGATAAATTGTGCACACAGAAGGATTGCTCTTGGCAAGAAGAAACAACTCATCCTTTGTGACAGGAGTGAAGGTTGAGATAGTGTCACATAGCTAGTAAGTGTCTGAAACCATATTTGAACTCAGTTCTCCCTCAGTCCAGGTCTAGGGCTCTGTCCACTGCACCACCCAGTTGCCTCTATGTAGTACTTCTCTAAATTCCATGAGGAAAGGTGCTGTTGCTTCTCTTGTTGTTGCTTCATCTGTATGTATTTATTTATTTTTATTATTTATTTTTTAATTTATTTTTATTTGTTTTCTTGTTTACATTATTCATTTTCATTACATTTTTGAATTACAAATTTTCTCCCTGTCTTGCCCCTGCCCCAACCCTAAAACAGCAATCCCACTGTAAAGCCCCTCCCCTACTCTGCTCTCTTATTTTCTGGTAGGACAGGGAGGGTCTCCTTATCCCAGCCCCTGTATATCTTAATTCTGAGTTGCAGGTATTGCAGAATTCTAAATTCTAATCTGTATGTATTTATTCTGAAGAATACGAAGAATATAAAACTTAGGGCAATCTCCTGCCATCAGTTATCTGAAGGGTTATAACTTAAAGGACAAATCAAATGTGTACCAGCTGAACCCAGAGGACAGAATTAAGAGCAATGAATGGGTCTGTGTGTATGTAGAGAGGCAGATTTTGGATCAACGTGAGGAAAAGATTCCTTAAAAAATAGAACAATATGTGGTCTCTTACAGCCTTGACATTCTGTGATTTCTGTTGTCCTTTCTTTGTTGCTCAATAAATTAGTCTTTCATGTCATATTAGAGGAGCAACTTTTCAACTGTTCAGTTGACAATTACCAAATAAATCCCTTCAGGGCTAGTAAAAGTAACCACAGATATAAAAAGGTAGTGAATATAATTTGCTTAGCATATGGCTAGAGAGCTCATACTATTAAAAGCCAAATATTCACCCACCTAGTAAGAAGCCTACATGATTTTAAAGGTGATCAGCCGAGGCCATTTAAAAATAATTTTCCTGGTCATGTATGTGGGCACATCATAGTGTTGAGGGTGGCTGATAAATCTGCTTTATTTGGCAAAGCAAATGAATTAAGCATTTCTCACAGAAAGATAATGCAGTTCTGCTCGAAACTAATAAGTACCTCGTTAGGCTTTTGTTATCTTAGTTAAGTGTGAGGACCAGAATGTTCATGAAAAATAGTTAGACCATGAAACAAAGTTAAATATCCTTTGATATTATTTCTTTTCCCCTTACTCTGATCCTCAAAGGTAGCAATATATCAGAAGTTGAAGAGGGAAATCAATTGACAGCATTGGCAATAGGAATATGAATAGTCCCAGAAACTCTCTCCAAATACTGTGGGGGCAGCTGGATACCTAGGGATGGGAAAGGGGACATGATGGAAGTCAGATAAAATCTATGATTTCAAGTCACCAGACACATCAGTGTTGCTTTTTCCCTCCTGTTGTGAAATCTGTTAGTAATTTCATACTGCTGAACCACTAAGGGATTTCAGAATTCCTAGGTGATCGAGATCTTTCTGTAGTAACAAATTACACAACATAATATAGAGGGAAGAATAGTGAACTTAGGGTAAGAAAACATGAGTTTGAATCATCTCTATGAGATTAACTGTGTGACTTTGAGAAAATCACCCAACCTCTCGGATTCTATTTCCATACCTAAAAAGTGAGGGGGTTGGACTTATTTTTTTTCAGTTTCTTCCTGCTCTAAATACTTCATCTGTGATTTTTCTTATTTACAAAGAGATAAAAGTACTATCAGAGCAACCTTGGAAAGTTCACTGCAACATTTACATTATCACTTACAAATAACTGACTCATGTTAATGTAATACCTTTCTAGGAGAAGCAGCATCATTAATAACACTATATGTTGAATGCAAAAGTTTTTTTAGCTACAACTATTCACAGCCTAGAGCAATATTCTCAAAGGACATAGTGAACTGACAAAAGGTGTGTCAATTTGGGTACCATTATTTTTGGACCATTTGAAAAAGATTCTGTGGTTTATAATTAAACCCCACCCCAAAAAATTTAACTTCAGGAGGTCAATTTGTATGATACAATTCTATTAAAAATAAATTTTGTTTGAGGGGTGGCTAGGTGGTACAGTTAATAGAGCACTGGCTTTGGAGTCAGGATGACCTGAGTTCAAATTCAGCCTCAGACATTTAACACTTACTAGCCGTGTAACCTTGGACAAATCACTTGACCCCAATTGCCCTGCCTTCCCCCCTCCAAAATGCAAAAAAAAATATAAAAATTAAAAAATTAAAAAATAAAAAAATTTTCAAAAAGTTCTGTTTTAGGTTATAGACATGAGGATGTGAGTGGTTTCTGAAAGGAGAAATCTTCACAGTTAAAGCTGTATCAGTATTTCTACCATAGAGTATCATTTTTAGGAAATTTAGACTTAAGTGTAATCATTCCTATGAAAGTAATTTATTCTTGCTATGGAGCAGTAGTTTTGCAGGGTAGTGTGTGTGTGTGTGTATGTGTGTGTGTGTGTGTACGTTGTGTTTTATTTTGTTTCTTCAACAGACCTCTGTTTAACCAATGATTCTCTGCCTGACTACATTCTCTAATGAATTGTTTATATCTCTTCTCACCAGACATCCCATGTTCAAGTGATTCTGAACTTCCCCCCAACCATATTTAAACCTCAGTCTAAATTCCTCACTGTCCACTCCCTTCTTCTCATTCACCTTAACCCAAGCCTTCAACATACTTTCCAATGCTTCTCTGCCTCTTCCACCATACTCTCTGGAAAAAAAAAACTGTTCCACAATTAACAAGCTTCTTTTCATCTTAAATCTTTTCCTTTTTCACTCATTCACTCATAAAGATCTGACTCCTTCTTGATACCACAGGTTCTATGGTCACCCTGTCTTTCTAGCACAGGCTATACCTTCTCCCTTACTATTGACTCACTAGTCATAATGAGGGAGTCAGAATACTTCTTGCTCCCAAATGACTTTTCCAGGGCCTATCTCTTTTCTACCATTATCATCCAACAATTATTCCTCTGCTGAGGTTCATGCTATCCAAACTATTACCAGATCTATATCCTGATGGCCATTATCTATTTCTGCCTACCTTACTATTTCCCACCCAAGATATTTCTTTCTTTCTCAATGAATTTAGTGCCTTGCTAAGGCATTCCTCTCCAATTACTACTCTCATACTAGGATATATATACATGGATATAGATATAGATATAGATATAGATATAGATATAGATATAGATAGATAGAAAAATAGAGATAGATAGAGATATATAGATATTGATATTGATATTCCTCCTAATGCTCTAACTTTCCAGTTACTCAGTCTACTCAGTTCCCATGACCTATTCTTCCACTTTGCCTCTATTATACAGAGATAGTCATATTCTTCATTTCACCTTCACCACAGATGTTTTACTTCCATGTTCATCAATGTCAAAATTGTTTTACCTGATCATAATTATACATTTTCCCCTAAACTTTACAACCCCCTCTTCTCATTTATAACCACTATTCCTTCCACCCCTCAGTTCTTTCCCAGGTCATCGCTCCTACTCTGGTAAATGTACACTCTTCTCTCTACCATATCCCAATCCCTTGGTGAACCACTTCAACTCTATATTATCCTTTCTTCTTGAGTATCTTACCCCATTGTCCAGCACTATTATGCCCTGCCAAACCTCATCTCTGGATTACATCCATCATCTACCTCTTTCATTCTGATGTACATACTGCTTAATAAAGCTGGAGACAGTCATTAATTTATGTCAACTGGATCTATTACAAATTTATGCTATTTAATCTCAAATGTGTCTCCAGTGGTGTAAAGCAATCCTTGTTTTTTTTCTCTCTAGTCTACTTTCTGTCCAGTTCTAAATAAAGATTATTATAGCCTTTCTAATTTCTACCATGGTACCACATCCCTACTGTCCCTGCCCTCAAACTGAGTATCTTGTTTCAACCTTCAAGAAAAACTGAGGCTTTTCAATAGAACTTTCTATTCTACTTTCATTTTTATTTCACATTACTCAAAAATCTTTGCTCATTTTCTCTATGTGTATTCCAGTCTTAGATTAAAAGGTGACCTTCTTTGTGAAAACCAGTCTCTTTATATATACCCTTGGTTTCTTCTTCTTTCTTTTCCAGCAAATTGGACCTGTTATATTTCTCACTCCCTTTCTAATAATCTTCAATCTCTCCCTATCTATTGAGTCTTTCACTGCAGCCTAAAAACGTACCTATGTGTCCCTCATCCTAAATACAAAACAGAAACAAAAAGAAAAACCCTCACTCCTGCTAAACTTCTTAAGAAAGTTATAAATTCAATGGCCTCCATTCTTCTGTCTTTTCTACACCCCCTGCAATCTAGTTCTAATTTCCTCAATCAACTGAATGTACCATCTCCAAAGTTACCAATAATATCTTAATAGTCACATCTAATGACTTTTTCTCAATCTCCATCCTACTTGACTCCTTCAAATCATTTGATACTATTGATTACCTTCTCTTCCTAAATATTCTCTCCTCCATAGGTTTTCGTAACATTGTTCTTTTTTCTTTTTTTTCTTTTCTTTGTATTTATTTGACTCTTCCTCAGTCTTTTTGGTTGAATATCTATCCATGTCATACAAACTAAGTGTGGGTGTCCTCAAGGTCCTGACCTGGCCTCTCTTATTTCCCTATATACCCCTCTTTAGTGATACTGAATGGCCTGTTGGTATCATAAACTCAAACTATCCAAAGTACAACTCATTACCTATTCCCTAAACCCACTCTTTCCAACTTTCACTCATACCACAATTCAATCAGTTGCCACATCATGGAATTTCTATCTTCGTAGCAACTATCCTCTTTTCTCTACTTACTTAGCCATTGTCGTACTTCAGAATTTCATCACCTTTCATCTATACTATTACCATAACTTTATAATTTTTTATTCTGCCTCAGTCTCCCTCCATTCAAGTCTACCTTCCAGTCTACTGTCAAAATTATTTTACTAGAGAAAAACTTTTTTTCCATGTCAGTCTCCTTCTTAATAAATCCAGTGAGCCCCTATTACTTTCATAATTAAACATAAAGTCCCCTGTTTGATACTTAAAGGTCTTAACAATCTGGCTCTTTCTTAGTTTTCCAATTTTGTTACACTTCACTTGCCTCCACAAAATCTATACTGGCCTACTCAGGAGCTGATTGTTGAATTTTAAGTGTGAGAATTTATATCTTCTACCTTGTTGATTATCTAGCCCTAAGAAAGTGATAGAAGAAATATAAATAGTATAGAACAAAGTTAAAAGTGAATCATACATATTTTTTTTGTTTTCCAAGAGCCTGTTTCTAAACATTTAACAACATACCATTGTTAGCATACCACTTCCATTCTTTTGTCTCCGTGTCTTTGTTCTGACTATTCCCCATAAATGCTTTCCCTCTTTATTTTTACTTTCTAATTTTCCTGTATCTCTTTAAGATTCAATTCATATTTTACCTTCCTGGTCATCCTTGTTAATAGTTTCAATCCTTCTGAAATTGCCTTCAATTTACTCAGTGTGCATCTCATATGTAAATAAAATTGAGATATTATCTTTTCTTTCTTTCTTTATTCTTTTTTCTTTGTAAGGCAAAGAATGACCAAGCACTTCATATAGTAGATAAAATGAGATAAAGCAAATATGAACTGACTCTGTGATTTCAGTGGCAATGGGAATTCTCAGATGAGAAAGGTCTCTCCACCAATGAAGAATGCTATTATAATGTATAATCTTAGATGGTTGCCTAGTATGTTGGAGATCATGTATTATCTTCCCAGGGTCCAAGCCCAGTATATGTCAGAGGTAGGACTTAAGCCTAGGCCTTCCTACCTTTAAAGCAAGCTCTCTATTTACAATCCTACACTGCTTTTTAGAATATGGCAAACACTTCACTAATGCTTTTTTAGTGACTGATTGATTGGTAAAGCAGTTTTATTTTGTTGTCAGAAAGAGGAGCAATCATACTAAGAATTACATTTTAGTAAAAATATTGATAAACTAGATTAGAAAATGCAAGAAACTAAGACAGCCAAAATTTAGCTACAGGTTTCAGGTTGCCCTCTCCTAAGAAAATTATCCCCTTTTATGAAAGTCTATGTTTTCTAAGGAAAAGATCCTCCTTTATGTCCACATAATGGAAAATAATAACCCCAACTTGTCATGATATGAATGTGGTGACAATGTCTTTGGGAAATAATTCAACAAGCATTTTTTTAGGCTCCTAGGTTGTACAAAACATTTTGCTGAGGTCACAAAGGTTAAATAATCCACACTGTTATGCTACAAGAAGACACTGTAAATTGTTATCTTGTATTGGGTTTTATATGTATGCTGTCTCTCTTCCGGGGAAAGATTTTGAGAGGTTGTCCTCCATAATTATCACTTCATAAGGAATTATTCTTCTGGTCCTGATTTAAAGTCAAATGATATATATTTTATCCTATTAATTCCCTTTTTATACCAACAGTTGTGACTTTTATAGATGTACAAGACGTTAGAAAGGGTGCTTCTTTAAAATTATCATCCACAATTGTAGAAAAGAAAAAATAATCAACCTCAGGCTTAGAATGAAGCCTGTGACTTTAATGGCAAATGAACACCAGGAATTTTAGTTAATACTGTTGATGTGAAATGTGAGGGAATGTAATAAAACTGCTCCCTCATAGACATTAACACACTTCAAAATATATGCGAGATCAACCAACACAATATGCAACTTCACCAGCCAGCTGTTCCATGAAGATAAGACTACTGCAGAATTTTAACATGAGATATGCCAATAAAATGTACCATTCCCAGAATGACCCAGAGAAGTACTGCTCCCTAGCCTAACAGAACCCAAACCAAAAAGACTCATTTTTATTCAGATTAGAAATAATGACTTCTAATTATGTGACCAATCATACCATCTCAACATGTAGGAAACTGTTACCAATATCTACATGTAAACAAGCAATTGAACAATAGCAACAACAAAAAAGCCTTGGGAGGAAAAAAAAATAGGTTTTGTTCATTTGAGAACCATGAACAATATTTTTGGATGCCTTAGGCATTGTCTTGGAATTGTGTTCATGGGGGGGGCAGCATTTGCTTTCTCTCTCTCTCTCCCTCTCTCTTTCTCTCTCTCTCTCTCTTTTAAGTTGAAAAAATTGTTCTTGTCACACTAAGCTTGACTTGTACATGTATAATATTATTTTCCCAGACAGATATTATAACATGCTGGATCAATTTCAAAGAGCCTGAGGGTTGAGAATGATCTTTGTCACCATCTGATCCAAGCCTCTCAGCCTATGCATGTATCCTAAACTCAGTGTCTAGAGAGATGTCACTCAGGCAGCTCACTAGATAGAGTTCTGGACCTAGAGTAAGAAAGACCTGAGTTCAAATCCAGCTCCATTTAGCCCTGTGACTCTAGATTAGTCATTCAACATCCGTGTACCTCAGCTTCCTCATCTGTAAAATGAGGGTAATAACAGCACTACCTGTCAGGGTTATTAAGAGAATCTAATGAGATCATATTTTAAAGCAATATATAAATATTAGTTATGATTATGATCATTAAAAAGAGTCCAGTCTCTTTTAAAAGCCTTATTATTGTCTTTTTCATTGTTTTAAATAGAACAGTTACTTCCTAATATGCACTCCCCACCTAGAACTCTTCTTTGTAATGAAGTACAACAGTGAAGCTAAACCAAATAAGCATTGTAACCGCAATTTATGACATATGCAACATTCCATACCCACAATCCTTTAACTCTTTTTAAAAAATGATAAATATGCGTAACTACCATAATTCTTACCTACATTAGTATAATGAGGCACAGATTGCATAGAGCTAATCTTTTAGAAAGTCCAGATCTTTCTAGGGTATTTGAGTATAAAACGATAAGGGAAAGTTGGCACTTGACTAGTATTGATACTAGAATTTACAAGTAATTGGTATTAATACTAGAATCTAGTATTAAATTCTATAACAAGTTATAACACATAAGTATAATTTTTTTACCAAATTCAAATGATTGAATTTTCATATTTTTCCATGAAGAGATGCAACTGAGGTTCCTTAATCTAAAACAAAGCTAAAAGTAGCACGTTTATTAAAGTTCTGTTTTGAAATGTTAGGAGAAAACTTTTTTTTTTCTTTCTTTTTCCTTATAGGACAAGATTTGGAGTGTTCAGTCAACAGAATCATATAACATCAGGAGATGTCATCTCTCTGCAAGTGGTTGATGATATCTTGTCTTTCTCTTTCAGAAATTTTTTGGGCTAATTATTTTCTTTCACATTCCTGAAAGTAATGATATCTGTATCACCTGGGTTATAGCAAACACCTGATTTAACCTACACATGAGAGAATTCTAGCCAACCTTCACTAATATGGTAAACAAAGGAAGAACTGTTTACCAGTTGAAAACTTGCAGATACATTCTGAAAATCAAACAGGTACACTTGTATTTGCTATGATCTTCAAGTGGGACTTGCTTCGCAGATTGTTTCAAGAAATTGTGTCCAGAAATCTTTTTCAGATTTCCTGGTCCATTTCTTAGTGAACTCTTCATCAACAGATCCTGTGTTTTCCTGAGATAGAGACATTTGATGATTTTGCTGTGAACTTGTCCTAGATCCCTTTACATATTTTTTGGATACTTTCTTTGCCCATTACCACACCTTTTAGATCTTGTCTTGCAGGGAAGATGAAGTCATATTTATCTGATAGTGTTTTCCCACTTTCTGACTAATCACATTGTCTATTTTCACTTTGGAGATATCTCCCTGGAAGGGGGTTGTATGCTTTTCCATATCACCAAGTTGACAGCTGGAGTTTTCTTATAAATGAGGCTGATATTTCTTCAAGGATTTGTTCATTTGGTAAATACATCCTTTCCACTTTGGAAATCCTTTCCACTAAAGGAATTAAATGTTTCCTTGTCTGCTCTCTGGAGCTGAAATCTGTTCTCTCCATTAAATCTGAGTTCAGATACTATTTAGTGTTGCTTTCATTTATATTATTGTAGCTATGGAATACATAGTTCTGGTTATGCTTTCTTTACTCTCTGTCAGTTCATATATATCTTTGTATATTTTCTATATTCCTCACATCTGTTTCTCATGACAGTTATTCAGCCATTCCCTTTTTAGTAAGTACTCAATTTTGTATCAAGTTCTATGCTACTATGACAAGTTCTGCTATCACTATTTTGGCATGTATATGACCATCTTAAACACTTTTAGTGAGGAAGCTAGGAGCATAGTAGTTAGTGTTGGATGTGGAGTCCAAAGACTTTGGTTCAAATCCTGTCTCAGATACATATGAACTGGGTGACCTTGGTCAAATCGCTTTACCTTGTTCAGCCTCAGTTTCCTCATCTGTAAAAAGGAGTTAACAATAGCACACATCTCAGGATTATTGTAAGGATCAAATAAGATAACATATGTTCCACGAATCTATCAGATGGTCCAGGAGTCCTACCCACCCACCTCACCCTTTAGTAGTGTCTTTATAGGTAGATATGTTTTCTTTTTTTGCAGTTGGGTTATTTAAGATCCCTAGTTTTCTGATAGTTTGAGTATTTTTATATTTTATGGTATTCCTCTGTGTCTTTCATGTTTTCTCTTTTTTTAGCATATAACAGCATGATAATTTATGATTATGTTTATTGTTTCATTCAATTTTCTTGTAATTACACCTTTCTCATTTACTATTTTATTGATTTTCTTTTCTGCTCTTTTCTTTTTAACCAGACTAGCTAGGGGCTTATTAATTTTATCTAAAGAACCACATTTTGTTTTATTTGTCTTTTCTATGATTTTTTTCCAATTAATCTATTTCCTTTATTTTTAATATCTGCTCTTTAACAAAATAGGTTTATTTGTTGATTTTCTATTTTTAATGAATATTCAATTCTTTAATCCTCTTGTTTTTCCATTTTAAAATGTATGATAATAAGAATATTATTTCCTCTCTAAGGACTGCATTAGCTGCATCCCAGAAATTATGGTATGTTGCATGATTATCATCTTCTTTTACATGGTTATTGATTGTTTCTATGATCTTTTCTTTGGCCAAATCATTATTTAGGGTTTCATTTTAAAGTCATTTGTGTGTGTATCTCTTGTTGTAGTGCATGAACCAATTTATATTCTTGTTGCATTATGGTCTATAAAGAATGTATTGACTATTCCTACCTTTTCATTATCTCCACGGCTTATTATATTATCAGTTTTTTAAAAAAATTAATGTGGTTGTCCCCTTCAGAAAATGCCATAACTTTTCTAACCCTAGATTCTTTAGAATTATTTTCACTTCCATTTTCTCCTTTTTGCTTATGATTTTCATACAAAGAATGATATCCACTTATTCAAAACTGAAGAGTGATATGGAAATCTCATGTTGCTGCTGTATTTTCCTGTCTTCTTGAAACTCAGATGTTTTGGGGGCGGCTGGGTGGCACAGTGAATAGAGCATCAACCCTGAAGTCAGGAGGATGTGAGTTCAAATCTAACCTCAGACACTTGACACAAAAACTAACCATGTGACTTTGGCCAAGTCACTTAACCTCAACTGCCCTCCAAAAAGCAAAAAAAAAACAACTCACATATTTCATTCATAAATTTAGATGCTAAGATATTTGGAGTATGTAAGGCTTGATTAGTTACTAAGGGCTAAGTAACTGATTACTTGCCAATACAAAAAGGGGTTTTCAAATTCAAATTAATTACCATTACATTCCACCACTCCAGGATCCTTGGCCTTTGAATTTCATTTTAAATGACCATGGATCCTGGAACAAATAGAGGCACTATACTTTGTAATCCCATCCTCATCACCAAATGTAACAATAATGCAATATTTACAACACACACGGTGGTTATGAATATGCTGATATAGTTGTGAATCACAAAAGGTAGGAGACTCTCCACATGGAGGCTGGCACCAAAGCCTTTATTCAAATATACAAAAACCAGAGTAGGGGCATTCAACAGAGATGTCATGCCGAGTGAAAAGCAGGCTCAGTGAACACAGTAGAGAAAAGGTAAAGATGTTGTAAAGCCAATCAACAGTAGATTCCTGAGAGAATGCTACTGTGAACAGCTTTTAAGATTCTGATTACACAGTATTAGTGAACATTCTGTTTATTCCATTACAAATTAAGATTCAGTACAATATTCACAATATCAACAATTCACAATATTTAGCACAGTACTTACAGAAAGTCACAATATTTAGGAGGAACAAAAGAAGAGCACTTAAAGATTCAATCAATCAAGTTAAAGATTCAATCAATCAATTCACTTGGTTTCCCTAAGAGGGGAACCAGCTTAACTTCACATTTAAAGATTCAATCAATCAGTTAACAAAAGGAATAACCTAGTTTCCCTAAGAGGGAGTTGATTCAATCAACAATTCACAATGTACTGATCTTCCACTCATGGTGCAACTATTAACTTA
>CM053594.1:160156909-160185588 GCA_028646575.1 Pseudocheirus occidentalis | reverse complement strand
TTAATTTGTTCTTTAAGGTTTTGTTTTCTTCAGTCAGGTTGTTAACTCTCCTTTCATGATTTTCTCACATCATTCTCATTTCTCTTGCCAGCTTTTCCTTCATTTCTCTTATTTGGTTTTCAGTGTCATTTTTAAGTTGATTTATGACTTGTAGGCAATCTTCATATTTCTTGGAAGTATTTGGTATGGGAATTTTGACTGTGTTTTCTCCTTCCTGTTCCATGTTTTGATCCTTTTTGTTCCCAAAAAAGGATTCTAGAGTTTTATTGCTGTTCTTACTATGCTTCCTTTTCCTCATGTTGGCTAGTCAATTAATTGCTTGATTTTTAGCTCTGTGGAACTCTACTTCCAGGGGGGAAAGCTCTGTCCCAAATTGCTAGGGTTTTCACAGCTGTCTGAGCTATTAGGGGGGTGCTGAAACCCCAACCACCTTTGGCTCCCTGAGAGTGCACCCCTGGACCACCCCCCAAGACCATGATCCGGATCCAGGCTGCTCAACATAAGAGCACTTGGCCCCAATCAATTGCCTTGGCTCCCTTGATATCTGCAGGCCAGGAGCTCTGAAGCAGCTCAGGGGAGGCAGTTGTCACTTGCAGGCATTCCTGCTGCTTCCCACTGCTTCCTTGCCCTGGGGCAGTTTGGCCAAACCCCTTTTCTCCCTCACATTACGCCAAATTTCCCTGACCTTTCTCTTAGCCATATTTCTTCTGGCTCGGTAAATGTGGGAACTGCTCCAGGTGCTGCAGATCCACTCTCCTGAGGACTCCAGCTGTGGCTCCTCCCAACAGCCCCAGTGCCAGGCCATGGTTTCAGGCTGGGTTGGTTTTGGCTCTCAGCGTGCTGTGATGAGCCGCACCTGCTGAGCTGCCTTCTGTGAGAAATATGTTTTCTGTATTTTTGGGAGTTTCAGAGCCCTAAAATTTGTGTAGTGTCATATTTTATGGGTATTTAAGATGGCTGTGTGGATTCTGTGAAACTTTGCTGCTTCTATGCCACCATCTTGGCTCTGCCCCTCCTGTTTGATCCTTTTTAAAAGCAGAAGAGAAGTCCTTAATCTTGTAAGCATGAATTTGTGTGTTTTTAGAATGATTTTGACTGCTCTAATATTATAGATTTTCCTTTGGACATCTGTATATTTTATCTCATGCATTAATCTCTGGATTTCATTTTTTTTGCCAGATAACCAAGGTTTAATCCGACACAAAAATGTTTAGGAACCCCTGATCTCTAAAATAGGATGATGTTAGTGTGAAGACAGAAGATAGATGATACAGTTATGCCTTCAATCCTAGCTATCACATAATACAAATTTTGGCAATAACAGATTGTCCAATGTGAAAAATAATTTAGATTTGATCAATATTTAGATTTGTGTGGAAACAAGAGGAATAAATATGCAGACTATAAAAATGATTTCTTTTTAGAAAGTATGAAGTTATCTTTTTTCCCCTATATTTGGCATAACTACCTTAAATGACCAAGTTCAATAAGTAAATATTTGTGAACATACTGATTTAAAAAAATAATTTATGATCTCATTGATATAAGTACCATTCAGTTAGAAACTTCCTTAGCCAGTGGAGATTCACACATTCTCTACAACTTATTCTTAGAGAGTTAACTGGAATACTTAGACCTTAACTACTTGTACTATGTCAAGCAGCCAAGACACACTGGGGGTAAAATTTCCACTCTGGTCTTCCTGATTCTAGGATCAGTTGTCTGTACATTAAACCATATCATCCTTTATGGTATTAAACATTTATATTCAATATTTTATTTAGTACTAATATTGGATATGGTATCAATAATCTTATAAAGATATCTGATAGAATATTGAAAGGAAAAATTTATAAGGCCACAAATGCAGGGTACAGTGCAATTTCAAGATTCCCTTATACAGTCAGATGTGTGCATTATGAATATTATTTTGGTAGCTGTGTTAAGGATAGATTGGACAGTGAAGAAGCTGGAAAGAGGGAAAAAACTGAGGCAAGAAGGTCTAAACCACATGTTATTAGAGAAAACCTGATTGACTATTCTTATTATTCAATGAATGTCTAGAGTTGTACTAGATTTGACAGTTTAGAATCTTGCACATACAATCAGAGTATCAGAGTGGTAACAAGAAAATAGGCTTACAATTTTTATATCTGTATCACAGTTTTTTGAGGATCGTTTTATTTTGTGATGAATGAAAATAATTAAAGACCTATTATATCTATATCACTATAGATCATAGTGATTTCAGATCACAAACTTTTAGAGTACTTACTTCGGGGTTATTCAAATTAGCTATTAAAATGACTTTAGATATTCATCTTTAAGATATAGGAAGACCAACTAAACCAAAGAGAAAATCTGCAATTATTCCTAAGGCAGTTTCATTAGTATAAACACACTAAGCTTCTTGGAAACCTACTCTTTTCAGCTTAGCTAGTACTAATTATGTGAATAAGTAAATTGTGTCCAATATATAGTCAAAGTTAAAAAACAACAATGGAGAGAAAGTGTGAAAGTGTGAAAATGTAAGGTAGGATGAGTATACCTACAAATTATATGGTACCAAGTGGATAACAGAGGAAATGCCATTTGATAATCAGGTGCCGAAGTGGCATGGCAAATACCAAAAGAAAAATGTCTAATGGGAAAAGGCGTCACTTTGACTTTTATGAATGATATAAGTGATTGTACATTTACACAAGATTCATTCTGTCATATTCCATCTCAAAAGCCTAAAGTGATTCCTCATTATCTTCCCAATAAAATACACACACACATACAAACACAAACACACACAACTGCCATGCAGATAGGTGGTCCAGGACCTTCACGTTTTACCTACAACCAACCTTTCCAAACTGATTACACATTTTTCACTTCTATATTCTAGACAGACAATAATATGCACTAATTTCATCAAACCAAATTTTAAATCAATGTATAGCACACATTGCCTAAATGCCAACTATATGTAAAACATTGTGCTAGGGACTTGGATATAAAGATGAAATTGAGATGGTACCTGAACTCATGAAGCTTACATTCTGCTTGAAATATACACCATATTTTCATATAAGCAAATGCAAGGTAATTGGAAGAAGGGAAAAACCCTTATAAAATGGACTATGGGCAATGAGACAATGATTTTATTATGAAGGAAACCCTGAAGCTCAGCCTCTAAAGAAGAAAAAATAGCTAGAGAAGAGGAAAAGGAGGGAATTAATTCAATCCTCCTTGCTTCATCCCATGAACCACAGAGACTTGAGGTAAGTAGTATTTTTGACAAAAGTAGAGAAGTACGATGTTTCACTTACGACATATTGTGGTTGAAAAATCTAATAGGATACCCAGATGATGTCCAGAAGGATTCAAGGGAAAAAAGTTGGAATAGTCCTAATAGAAATTATAATTTGACTCATAGGAGCTATTGCTATCACCAAGTGAATAACTTAATGATTACTCATGATTTTGTTTTTAGCAGAAAGGTAATGATCCACATAGAAAAATGAGAGGGAGAAGTTAGGTAGTTAGGAAGAGAAAGTAGTGATATGGGAGGTGAGGAAGAAGAGGATATATATATATATATATATATATATATATATATATATATATATATATATGTATATGAGATAAAGGTAGCAAAAAAGGTAGCAAAACGTTAAACATTTCAAAAAGATCATGGAGCATGAGGGCTGGGAACAATCACTCATAATGAACAGTTAAATAATTACTGGTAACCTTTGAAAAAGGTCTTTTTTAGTCAAGTGGTATGGTTGGTTAGAAGCCAGACTCCAAAGGATTGAGATGTAAATGGTAAAATTTATCAGACTATAGTGTTAGAACTGGAATGGGCCTGGAAGACCATCAGCTTCAACACCATTATTTTTTAGGCAAATCTAAAGATCAGAGCTGTTATGTGTCTTCTCTAAAATCAAACTGGTAGTAAGCATAGGAGACAGGATTTGAACCTGGTTCCTCTGACTCAAAAACCAACACTCTTTCCATTACATCACAAAAGAGACTGTAAGTCTATTTCCATGAAATGGAGGGAAGGAAGGTACAGGATAATACTTTAAGGGAATATCAGGTCATATGAAATCATTTAGTTATCTTTTTAAATGGCCAGGGGTGGGAGGAAGGTGACCTGAGCATGTTTGTTTCCAGCCAAAAAGTCCATAAATATGGAGAGACCAAACATGAGAGAGAAAAAATGAACAAAAAGCTAAGTTCCTAGGGAAGATAAGAGTTCAAGGGAATAATCAGAAGCTTTAGTCTTAGTTACCTCTTACTACCTTAGTCACCTCTTACTAAGAGAGTGAAGTAATGGAAGTGAAGATTGCTAAAGAATGTAGAGAGAGCTTTTTTATTTTCTTCTGTTTTTTTTTAAGTTATGGCCTAGGGGAGATGATGGGACTTGAAAAATAGTCCCAGTTTTTCCGTTTTCACATGCTCTTTGGTTCCCTATGATTTTGAAGTAGAGTTCATAAAGGGGACATGACATTGGCAGCAAGTTGTTCTCTTTCTAAACACAGGGTAAATAAGGAGGTGGGAGGTTAGGTCCAGAGTCTGGTTTCAAGAGTCTATCTGGTTTGGGCAAAAAGCTGAACAGGTTTTATCTAATTTATCATATATGTATGTATGCATATATGTCTTGGTGTGCCTACATATATATATGTATATATATGTGTGTGTGTGTATACATGCATGTATCCATGCATGGGTACATGTACATGTATAGCTTCTACATAATGCCTGGTATACATACAGAGCTTAATAAATGCTTGTTGGTTTGATGATGGTGAACAAAGTTGAATATCATATCTTTCCCTTGATAATGATAACTGGGATGATTTAATAAGGAAATCTCTGAAGCTTTAGCTACTAAGGAAGATTTTAAGATCTTAACATTTCATCAGAGACATCTTGTTACAGGCAAAGATATTAAAATTGGATCTTATTTTACTTGTTAATTTCTTTTTTGCCATGTACAAAAAAGCACAGGGTCATGATCTAAATGGCTTATAGATAGTGTAATCTGTTTTTTAGCCCTTACCTACACTTCCAACTCATTTTTATCAACAACTGTTGTATAACAGAATTAAAGTTATAATGATTATCCTTTTTTCAAAACAAACACACAAAATATAAGTTATACCTGACCAGTGACCAAGGCCACCCACTGATCTTACCAAGCAAGAGTTGGAAGGCGATTGTTGGGAAGTCTGCCATGCACAGGCAGGAATATGTGCATGTAATGACTTGCTTTCAATAACATACTATGTGTTTCCATGATACAATATTGTGTCATCAAAATTCACATACACATGTTTTCAAAGAAACTGGCTTGCTTCCTATTCCCCATATACATCATCCCATCTTCTGTCTCTGTAACTTTGTAAAAGTTGTCTCTCATTACTAGAATATATTTCCTCTTTCCTCTGCCTCACAGAAGGCTAAGCTCAAGTGCAATAGAACGTATTTACTAATATACTTAGCTACTAGCATTATCCCAACCTAAAATAAAACAAAACAAAATAATATTTTGTCTTGCATTAACACATTTGTATTTTGGAAATAATGAAAGAATCTTATTTATAGAACTCAAGAGGGTCATTCTATTTCCACTTGAATACCTCCCTCCAGTGATAACTTCTTATATTATGAGTTAGTCTTTCCCAAATTTTGAACATTTTAAATTATCAGGAAATCACTCCTTAAATTAGCTTCCTTTCATTGGCCACATCTTCCCTTCTTTAGAGTTTGTATAAAGCATCTTTGGAAATATTTTATTGACAACTATTTTGACTGGATTATCATAAAAGATTGCCATTTGTAAAAGTTGTCTGGGTTGCTCACATATCAACTGATGGTAAAAAGGAGAACAAACCAATGGGGGCTCATGAGCTGTATCATTAGAAACCCACCTCAAACACCTAGACTTCTGGGGCATGAGTGGGAAGAGAAATGGCTACCCACTCTGGGGACATAACTTGCCAATGTGAATGGGCATAAGGCATAGAAGCCTCAGAACCTATGCTACATTTCAGTGACAGCCAAACTATGCTGTTTATCTTGTATATATGATCCAGTTTTCACTGTCCTTCTCAAAAATGTGACACACAGAACTGATCATCATATCCCACATGTGACCTGACTAGGGCAGAGTACAGCAAGGCTATAATTTTCTTAAACACTATGATTCTATTAATTCAGCCTTGCATTGCATTAGCTTTATTGGCAACCGTATCACACAGCTGACTCATACTGAGTTTGCACAGTCAATTAAAACAATTCCCTAAAATACTTTTCTGCCTGATTATCAAATTTTCATCATCCTTATACAAAAATACTATTTTATTACTGTGAATAAATAAGTTATTTGTAGCACAATCCTTTGACATGGCGTTATTAACCTTTTCTGAAAACATGAAATCACTACCAGAGAGAATGGAACACATTGTTAATATTTGTGATTTGTTTGAAGCAGGTAATGTAGAAGTATTTTGAGGAAGGAAGGAATAATGGCAAAAAGAGAAAGGGAGTGAGGGAAGAAGACAGGTGAGGAGGAGGGAAGGAAGGACATCATAAAGATTTAGAAAAAAAATAATTCAGCAAGCAGTGAAACTGATTTAGATAAAATTGACATTTCCTGCCAATTAAATTGTACTCCATTTACTTTCTGTTCTTTATTTTACCTTTGAGACAGTTACAAGAGGCTTTCCGGGACACCTCTCAGGCATCATTTGTAAAAGATCAGAAATTAAAGTGATTATTTATGTAAAAAAATAAGAACAAAAGACAAATTACAGAGTGTGAGGGAGATCTTTACAAAACCTGATCCACATCCTAACCTGCCTATTTCACTTAAAGACTTCACAATTATCCCAGCCTTCTTGGTTTGTTTCCTTAGTCACCACTAAGTCCTCACTTTATCTCATCCAACACATCCAGTCACCAAGTTCTTTCAATTTTACTCCTAAAGTATCGCCTATGTATACTACCAAATTTTCACTCTCATTGATACTATTATAATTCTAACTTTCACTTCCTCTCACCTAAACTATTGCTATGTTGTTTTTGTTCTGTCATTTCAGTCCTCTCTGACTCTTTGTGACCCTATTTAGAGTTTTCTTAGCAAAGATACTGGACTAATTTATATTTCCTTCTGCAGAGCATTTTAAACATGAAGAAACTAAAGCAAGCAGAATTAAATGATTTGCCCAGGGTCACACAGTTAGTAAGTGTCTGAGTGCATGATTTGAACTCAAGAATATGAATTATCTACCTGACCTAGGCTTTAGACTATTGCTATAGCTTCCTGTTTAATGACATCCTTGTGCCAATCAAGCCTTCATGCAATTACCAGTGTAACCTCCTTAATTCACAGCAATTATCATCACTTGTCTAGGTACCAGAGAAACAGACAAAATTCAAGAGTAACACAGAGAACTTAGGTTCATGGATGAGTGTGTATGTGAATACAATAAGTGTGCATGTGTATATGCACATATATATAGACATAAATTATTAACATGTGTTTCTATATACATATGTGCATCTATCTAAATATATTTTAAAATATATATTTGCATATATACATATATATGGGCACACATACACACACATGCAAACTATTTTCAGGGAGGAGGATACTGTAGGACAACCAGTGGAAGTCATAGAGACCAGAGTTGGAATTTTTATATGGAGAAAGAAGGACAATTCGGCTGGATCAAATGAGATAATGTCTAAAAAGTGCCATATAAATATGAGTTAGTATTATTGTAACATTACATTATTTGTAAGTTAAATGACATATACACAGGGTCTTAGAAAATTCTCATAGGTTAGGTGTCAGTATTTGATTATAGCTCTAAATGGGATCCAAAAGTTTTGATAGATATTAAAAAGTGAATGTTCGGACATCAAAGGTGACTTTCAGCAATCAGTTCTATGATCCCATGAACTATGATGCCATCGCTATCAAACATCTGTATCCATTAGAGTTGTACTATTGTATCTGACGGTTTGATCTAAAGGCATAAAAATAGGAAAAAAATTCTACTCAGTCACTTGTCTGGTTTTTAAATTGACTTCATTTGAAGGAAAGATTGCTTTGAGGGTGAGACAAGGGAAACAAAGCAAAACTTCCCCTTAGTTTTATGCTGTGTGTTCAAGATGAGTCACCCTACAATGAAACTCAAACGTTTGGCTTTTTTGGCTGCACAGGTTTTTTTCAATCCAATGAAAACTGGACATCCTTGAGGACAAAATAGTATACTGTACTATATTGAAGAGTGGTGAACTAGATTGTACATCAGATATCCTAGGTACTTTTACGGCTTCATATTCCTCTTCCCATTGGGTTAGAAGGTTTGGCCTAGATAATTTCTAATGTCCTAAAACTTATTTTATCTAATAGTAGATAACATATACACATTTAACTACAATAGTTTCATGCATTCCCTTATCAGATGCATGCACTCAAAAGCTGTTGTTATTTTTAACACTACCTGTCATTGCCTTGGAGAATTATTTCTGTAATTACTTTTTTTCATCAAGACAATTGCTGACCATGTAGCCTCTACTACTTTATTCTTTAGTAATAGCCAGAAGAATGCTAGTTCATTCTCCTTGAGGAAACACACATTCCCTGCAGGTATTATTGGCAAAAGAAAAGGAGACTCAGGGAAAGTTATTATGATGTTACTTATTTCTGAATCTATCACACTTGTTCAAACACATACACTATTTTCCTTTTAGATTCCCTACAGTAACTCCTGGAAGTGCATTTTTCAGAGGGGAAAAAAAAATTTCAAGAGAATAGAACACACTCCTCTTCTTGGTTATGATTAACCGTGAAAGGAGGAACATGACATATTTTTTACTAAGTCATTACGCTTTTTAAAAAGCTAAATATGCCCCTTTTGAATGAGCTCAGGTGTGGATGATAGAGAACGGTCCTATCATATTACTGTAATTCTTAGAGTTGCTAAAGAGAGGTGTCTTAAAGGAGTCAGAGAGGAGAAAAATTACAAAACAAGGTTGAAGCTACTCAGTACAGCTGCAGAATAATGGAAAATAAAAGTATGAAACAAGCCAATTTGGCATGGAGTAATCAGAGAGAGTCAGCAAGTGCATTTTAAAGCAAATTCATCAGGCATATCAGGAGGTGAAGAGGCAGAGTGACAAGTAGTGATGGTCTCCAGCACTTACAGCCAGTGGGGAAAAGTACTCTCATTAGAGTCACATGCTTTGGAAAACTCACTGTTCATGCACCTGTCTTTTCTGCCTTTGCCATGCCTATATGCATGATTAATACCAATTAATCACCAAGATTACTCACAAGAATGGTTTTTAATGGTAGGAAACCATGTTGTATGTATTTATCTATAGACAGGGATATACATATATGTACATACATATACACATATGTGTATACATATACACACATATAATGCACATATTCCTATGCATATACATATCCTTCTTGTTTGTATTTATTCTTATACATGCATTTTATACATACACACGTGTATACACATGCACACAAACATATATGGTTGCTCGCCTTTAAATTCTTCCTTGCCAATATATATGCATACATACATGTTTGTGTGTATACTGTTGTGTGTGTGTGAATGTGGATACACGCAAATATGCAATCGTCCATTTTAAAACCCTTCCCTATATACATCTACATCTATAAACATGCATATATATAAATATACACACACATATATACACACATACATATGTGTGTAAGAAGTGAATATACAAAAATTTGGAATGAACCAAGAAATTTTATTTTAATTTAAAAACTTAACATACCATAAAGTATGTTATGTTATGTTCTTTCCCTAAATCCTAGAATTCTATGACAAGAAAAACAAAGAAGTTTACCTCTGAAAACTCCCTCCTAAATGCTAACCTTGCCTTCTCTTTATTTGGATAAATAACGTTAGTGAACAGAATGTCAGCTTCTTGAAATCAGGAGGTAGTTTTGGTTTTGCTGATTTATCCCTAGCATTGAATTAGGTATCTTGGGCAGAGATGGAACCTAATAAATGCTTTTTGAAGGAACAATAAGAGTATAACTGCCAAGAAGCCTATAGATTTGCTTCTTACTCTCCTTCTGGAGAGCTTTAAAATAATTTTAAAAACAGAGGGACTTTGAACAGGATACTTTTTTGAGGCCTTCTCCTTAAGGTCTAATTTAAATGCTGATGTCTATATGTATTCAGAAGCTTCTGAGAAATGTCAGCTGAAATGTCTAAAAATATCATTTAAAAGTTATTAAAACACTTTTAGTGCAAACATACAGCTTCAACTACTATTTGCAAGGAGCTACATTCTGAAAGCAATCTATTAATGCATTTTTTGACATAATAAATAAAACAACCCTATTAATTCATTTGAATCATCTGAACACTATGCACTCTGTCAAGATGAAATTTAGATATTGATAAAACAATTGTCTTTATTTAAACAACAGAGTCATAATGTGTAGCTAGATGTGCTTACACTTGTTCATTAATAGGAAAAAATAAAATATGTCTTTGATGAGAATAAGAACAAATATTGGCGTAGGAAATTGAAATAATAATACACTCATAATAGTACATATTACTTAACAATCATGTTTCATCTGATAAGGTGAGGCCTTTAAAGAAGTTCCACTTTATTTATGTGGCACTGTACTGTATCTTTTCTGTGAACAAACCTCACTTGAAGTCAGTGTGGAGGTGTGTAGAGCGGGCTGGAGAATCTAGGCAGTTCTTTAAAACATCCTGAGCTCTTCAGATGACAGGAGCTATTTAAGTACAAAGTTATCATAATCATTTCAGTATATTTAATGACACCACTCACTTCACTGTCATTGCCTATCTGGTGCATCCAAAATAAGAGTTTGGAGATGAGTTCATTTTTACTTTTCCTATCCCTTTTTCAAAAAGGGAGAAAAGAAAATAATTGGCAAAGAAAAAAATCATCTCCTGATCACAAAGAGATAGGGAGAATTCCATGAATAGTTAAATCCAGAATATAATTCTATACTGGAAAGGAGAATCTGAGTAAAATGCATTGACGGGAACAATTGCTAAAGGTATGCTGTTATTTTTTTAATGGTATGCCTTCTCTTCAGCCTCTGTATAAGAAAGAATCAGCAAAGTATTTTTGTTTTCTTCAAATGTGACAATTAAACCTGGGCATAGCAAGAAATTTCATGATATCATTTTATTTTCTTGGGAATCTTTAAAAGTTTAATTTATAACTTTATTCAGAATATTTTTGTTTCCTATCATGATTCTCTGCTCTAATTGGGCATAACTATAATAAGTACAAGTTGAATTAAGAATTTGGAAAGAGTAAGAAGAGAGGGTCTTTTCTAAAACTCATTTTAAATCTATAATATTAATGTTCCAAAGTCAAAAGTAGAACATCAAGATAATTCATTATTATTCACAGTGATATTTAAAAGTTAATATATTTTAGTAGAAGTGATAATATTTAATTTCTACTCCCGTTTCTCATTGTGGATTAGAGGTGACCTTAGGTTCTTGGGAAAAAATTGACAACAGAGTATAAACTCTCAGGTTTTTACGCAGTGCAAAAACTTTGTGCATGAGTGAATGGCTTCTATTTCATCCCAAGAATAGTATAGGAATGTTCAGGAATGTACATTATTATAAGGATGGCTCTCTAGTGAAAATTTTCATATAGCAATTAATAAATTTCTTTTAAAAATCAGAGCATTGAATCTCTGCATACTGCAAAGATGAACTTGGTATCTATGGTGATTAAATTAAAATCTTCTGAGGTACTGAAGTATATGAAAAATATTTTTTTTTATTTTTAATTAAGTTTTGTTTTAGTTTACATCATTGATTTCCTCAAAATTTACAATTTTTTACCCATCTTTCCCCTACCCACCACCCCAAAACAGGATTCCCACTGTATACTACCTCCCCCAATCAGCCCTCTCCTATATCCTCCCCCATCACTCCTCTGACTTTCTGGTAGGGCAAGATGGATCTCCCTATCCCCATGCCTGTACATCTTATTTCCCAGTTGCATCATCATTATCATCATCATCATCATTATCATCATCATCATCATGATCATCATAAATTATATACATATAAAAGTTTTTTTTTAACATTTGATTTTAGAGCTTTTAAATTCTAGATTCTTTGCCTTCCTTCCTTGTCACCCACTCCCACTGGAAATACAGGCAATTCAATATAGGTCATACATGTGTAGTTATGCAGAATACCTCCACAATGGTCATATTGTGTAACACTGACTATATTTCCCTCCTTTCTTTCCCGCCCTCTGCTTTTCTATTCTCTACTTTGTCCCTGTCCTTTTACAGAAGTGTGTGCTTCTAACCACCTCCCCCCCCCCCAACATGCCCTCCTCTCCATCATAACCCCTCTCGTTTCCTTCCCTCTTAGTCTCCTGCAGGGAAATTTTCCCAATTTAGAGTGCATGTCATTCCCTCAATAAGCCAAATTGAACAAGAGTAAGGTTGATGCATTCCCTTTGTACTTTCCTGTTCTTCCCCTCCATTGTAATAGTCATCCCTTGCCTCTTCTACATGAGATGATTAACCCCATTCCGTCTCTCCCTGTGTCCTCTCATTCTATTCCCTTCCCACCTCTTAATTTGAACTTTTAAAATATCATCCCATCCTATTCAATTGATCCTGTGCCCTCTGTCTATGTATACATATACACACACACTCACATATGTATTAATATGCATATATACCTTCCCATATAGACACATGAGTATGTATACATACATATACATACACATGGACATACTTACATATATGTGTATAGATATAGATATAAATATAGATATAGATATACATGTTTATATTCCCTTTACCTATACTCATACTGAGAAAAGTTTCATAACTTGCTATTATCATCTTTCCATGTTGGCATGTAAATAGCTCAACTTTGATAAGTTCCTTATTGTTTCTTTTCCAAGTATACCTTCTCATGCTTCTCGTGTTGAATGTCAGATTTTCTATTCAGTTCTGTTTTTTTTGGTCAAGAATGCTTGAAAGTCCTCTACCTTATTGAATGACCATACTTTCCCTGAAACATTATACTCAGTTTTGCTGCATAGGTGATTTTTGGTTTTAATCCTAGCTCTCTTGATCTCCAGAATATCATATTCCAGGCCCATCAGTCCCTTAATGTAGAAGCTGCTATGTTATCCTGATTGTGTTTCCACAACATTCAAATTGTTTCTTCTTGGTAGCTTGGAATATTTGCTCCTTGATCTTGGAACTCTAGAACCTGGCTATAACATTCTTAGGAGTTTTCTTTTGGCAATCTTTTTCAAGAGGTGATCAGTGAATTCTTTCATTTTATTTTGCCTTCTGGTTCTAAAATATCTGGGCAATTTTCTGTGAGAATTTCTTGAAGGATGATTTCTATGTTCTCTTTTATTGATCATGGCTTCCAGGTAGTCCACATTGTCTCTCCTGGATCTATTTTCCAGGTCAGTGGTTTTTTCAAGGAGATATTTCACATTGCTTTCTATTTTTTTCATTTGTTTTGATCTGTTTAATAGTATCTTGATTTTTCATAAAGTCATTTTCTTCCATTTGCTCCACTCTAATTCTGAAGGGATTATTCTCTCCAGTGAGCTTTGGAGATTCTTTTTCTATCTGGCAAATTCAACTTTTTAAGGCATTCTCTAATTGGCTTATTGGGCCTCTTTTACAATTGGAGTTAATCTATTTTTAAGGTTTTATTTCCTTAGGTCAGGTTGTTGACTCTCTTATCATTTTCTTGCATCATTCTTATTTCTCTCCCAAGTTTTTCCTCCACTTCTCTTATTTAGTTTTCAAAATCATTCATAAGCTCCTCTGTGGCTTGTAACCATTCTATTTTTCTTGGAAGCTTTTAGTGTGGGAGTTTTGACTGTGGTGTCTTCCTCCCATTCCATGCTTTGATTCTTTTTGTCCCCCATAAAGGAATCCAAAGTTTGATTGCTGAGATTTATTTGCTTCCTTTGCCTGCTCGTGTTGCCAGTCACTTACTTGACTTTTGTGCTCCATAGAACTCTGCTTTCAGAGGGTAGAGCTCTGTCCGAAATCACTGGAGTTTTTGCAGCTGCTGGGACTGGGGCTACTAGGAGGCCACCATCCCTAGAGCCCCCACCAGCTTTGGCTCACTGAAAATGCACATCAGGACTACCACCCAAGACCAAGATCCTGATCCAGGCAGCTCAAGACAAGAGCACTTAGCCTTTGAGTGGTAGCTTGGCCCCCTGCAATCTGCAGGCCAGGCTAGTACTGAAGCAACCATGTGGGGGATGCTGCAGGCCCTCTGTTTCGGACTGCTTCTAGCCCTGGAGGTAGTTGGCTTGACCCTCTCCCCCAAATTTAGCTGAGTTGCACTCATCTTTCCCTTTGTTCTTGGCTCTTATGGGATGGTAATTCTGGAAACCACCACATCTGCTGGAGATCCACTCTCCTGAAAGCTCCAGCCATGCCTTCTCCTGGATGGCCTGTGACTAAAACCACATGGGGCTGGGCTCTGCTCCCAGTGTGCTGTGATGAACCTTTTCTGTCTGCCTCCCAGATTGCCTCCAGTGGGAACATTGTTTGTCATTTTATGAGTTCTGCAACTCTAAAATTTGTTTAGAGTCATATTTTATAGGTGTTTGAGGTAGTTATGGGGGGAGCTTGCAGAGTTCTCCTGTTTCTATACTGCCATCTTGATTCTATGAAAAATATTTGGAAAAGCAATCTTTCTATTTTACTTTATTTAGTGATCCTTGCATTTAGTTCATATCTGTGATTTTTGCTGGTTAAAGGAATTCTCAGGAAGGATCTCATCTATAATTGCTGTCCATCAATTATGCAACTTTCAGTCTTTAAAAGTTGTATGGGACACTGAGACAGTGCTAGGTAAAGTTTCCCTACCCTAAGCCTAAATTTCCTCTTTAAAACTTCCAACTACTGCTACTAATTTCCCCGCATGACAAAAGTCCATTTCCTCTTCCTCATGAAAGGCTTTCAAGTATTTGAAGAGAGCAATAATGTCCTCTACTCTGTCCTAAGCATTTTTTGTTCAAACTAAAATATTCCCAATGACTTCATCTGATTCCTATATAGCATGTTCTCAAGACCCTTTCACATTCTGATTATCTTCTTCTGAACATTCACCAGTTTATAAAACTCCTCCAAGACATATTTTCAATATCATATCACTATTAAGTAATAATTAAGAAAGCAAAAACATAAACCAATTTTTAAAATTTTCAAAAATCTACTGCTGTCAATGCAATATTCAAAGTCAGTATGTTTGGTATATCTGGAGGTATACAATACATATCATTAAGGTGATGTATAATTTGAAAAGGAAATATGCTCATTCATGACATGAGAGTGAGGGATAACTCCTAGTTAGTTTGAGTACTGCACTAGTACATATAGAAGATAAAGTCCTAGCAGTTTCTCCCAGTTCTTTTCTCTATCCTTCATAGAAGATCAATAGTAGAATATGTATAAGAGTCATAAAAGATGAGAAGGTAGGGATGGGTAAAAATTTGAAAATATATGAGAAGGGCATACTCACATTGATGAGATCACAGTTCATAAAACCCTCTTAAACAATTTATATATCTAGGAAATAATGCATATACTTATATATGTCTGTATGTATGTTTATAAACACATGTATGTAAATTCGATATACAATTACATATATAAACATGTAGTGTGTATATGCATATATGCACATATATACATGTATACACACACACACACACACACACACACACATATATATATATGTAATTTCTCTTGCTTTACACACACACACACACACACACACACTTCTTTCAATATTCTTTAGGTCCATTCTTTGATTTCCTTCTGACTACAATCTGCCAACTCTATTTCTTAGTATATCCAGTGAGACTGAAATTGTTTGTTGAGTAATTTCAATTATTTCCTGCTCTTTGTGACACCATTTGGGGTTTTCTTGGAAGAGATATTGAGTGTTTGTCATTTCCTTCTCCAGCTCATTTTACAGATGGGGAATTGAGGCAAACAGGGTTTCACCAGTCTGTAGCTTTTAACATTGTTGAATAACCTCTCCTCAATATTCTCTCCTTTGCCTCCATTGATCCTGCTCTCTCTCATTCCTCATATTCCTTTTCTGACTTAATCTCTTTTGACATATTATTATCCATTTCCAATCCTGTTAACAAAGTTACCCTATAGTGTTCTATACTTGTTCCTCTTCTATATTCTCTGTCTCTCTCTGTCTCTCTTTGTCTCTGTCTCTCTGTCTCTCTGTCTCTCTCTGTCTCTCTCTCTGTCTCTCTGTCTCTGTCTCTGTCTCTCTCTGTCTCTCTCTGTCTCTCTGTCTCTCTCTGTCTCTCTCTGTCTCTCTCTCTCTCTCTCTCTCTCTCTCTCTCTCTCTCTCTCCCCTTTTTCTTTTCCCTCTTCCTCTCCCTCTCCCTCTTCCTCTCATCTCATCTCATCTTATATCATGGATCCAATTGTTTCATTAAAGTAGATTAAGTATATGTAGCTTAACCTCCCTCTTGAACTTCAGTTCTAATTGTTACCTGCCTTCTCTATATATCATGCTTTATGTCTCACAGGCTTCTCAAATTCAACATGTCAAAAACAATTTGATTGTCTACACTCCTAAATGTAATTCTCCTCCAACCATCTCATTTGTCTTTAAGGTATCCTTCTAATATCTGAGTTTCATAACCTTCATAATTTCACTAATATTTGTTTTCTTTACTCACATGGTCATCTTTCTAGTTCACACCTTCATTACTTCTTGTGTCAATTACTTCAATAGCCTCCTAATTGGTCTTCTTAGTTTCTGTCTCTCTCCACCCCACAATCCTTCAATTTATCCTTCACATTGCTTCCAAACAACTTTCCAAAAATATTGGGTTTATAATCCCACTCATCTATTCAAAGAACCTTTGGTGGTTCCTTAACATTTCTAGGATAAAATACAATATATCCTGACATTTAAAGCACTTCACAGTCTCTCTACAAGCTCTTATCCAAGTTTGATTTCATATTGTTGGATATTCTATATCCATCTCAAATTGGATGACTAGCTTCTTCCTGAATTAGATTCTCTAACCACTGAATCCATGGCCTAGAATGGACTTCCTTCTCATCTCTTTTACTTGGAATCCTAACCTTAAAGTTCTACTCCTTCATAAAGCCCTCTTTGTCCTTCCTCATCAAGTGGTCAATACTCTCTCCCTCTTAAAGTGATTTTGTCTTTCTTAGATGTCTTCATTGCATGCCACTTCTCCTGTGCCCTCCCACCTTCTGTAAAATGTAATATCCTCAAGAGCAAAGACTGTTTATTTTAATCTGTATTTTTATTTTTTTCATATTCCCAGTACCTGCCCAGGTGCTTTACCCATAATAGGCACTTAATAAATGTTTATTGAATTAAGGTGAAACTGAATACTTTATTTAACCAACAGATTAGATCGTTTAGCAATTATAAAGTTTCTGTATGTGTTTTTAATCTTATTTTCTCTTCCTTAGGAAAAAAGTCTTAATTTTTTTCCACAATAATATTGATCTACCAATAATCATAACATATTTATGTGCTCCTTTAGGATTTTTGTAATCTTTTGGACCTCATGAATCCTTTAAGTGTTTTCTTATGAATAATTATTCACAAAGGCAGAATTTTTTAGTGGATAGCACTGGAGTAGGAGCTGAGAAGACTTTCTATCAATTAATAAGTAAGCAGTTATTGAGTCCCTACAGCATGGAGTGAATAAATAGCTATTCTCAAAACCAAGAAGACCTGGGGTAATGTCTAATCTCTGACACTTACTGTTTGTGTGACCATGGGCAAATAATTTAATGTCTCAAGGCTCCAGGGATTTTTCTAAGACTATCAGTTACAGAGAAGGTCTTATCCTGATTTGGAAAAAGAGTTTCCTCTTGTGGGAGATAGTGTTTAGTAATGAAATCACAGCTTTCTTCTGTGAAATCTAGTTACTACCCCTAAGTATCTACATCACTTCATTTCCTCCAAATGTTTCAAAACCTGTCTTATTTGTAGTATCAAAAAATTTACTTTCCTAAAACCAAACCAGGGAACCTCCTAGTAAACCTGTGTGGCTTTTTTAAATGGGGAAATTCAAACATTTTTCTATCTGTGCTGGGTATCTGGGTGATGACATTAGAAGCATATCATTGCCCTGCAAGAGTTTTCACATGTACAAAGAAAACAGGACCCAAGTAAGAGTAAGAGTCACAGAATAAAAAAGTTTGTTAGGTGGCACATTAGATAGAACCCTTGGCCTGGAGTCAGGAAGACCTCAGTTCAACTCTGGCTTCAGACATTTACTAGCTGTGTGATACTAGGGAAGTCACTTCACCTTGGTTGGCCTCAGTTTTATCATCTGTAAAAGAGGGATAATAATAACACCTACTTCCCACGGTTATTGTGAGGAACAAATGAGACAAAAATTGCATAATACTTAGCACACTGCCTGACATATAGGAAGCACTATATAAAAGTTGTTGTTGTTGTTTTTGTTGTTGTTGTTGTTGCTATATCTAAAAAGGAACATTGAACTAATCTAGCTCTATCCCTCCTTTTATGGATAGAAAAACAAAGACTAAGAAAACTTATTACAATTTCCCCAGCTTGTTTGTAACAGAGCTAGATCCACAATTAAGTTCTCCTGATGTCCAGGTTAATTCTCTTTCATGACACACTTCTCTGCTTCCATTGTGAGTTCACATTGTTATCTCATCATTATACCCTATTTAATCCTTCAGATGTGTGCGTATCTGTGTGTGTACATAAGTATGTATACACACGCATACATTTTAAATGGTTTGTGAATCTTCATATAGCATAATAATACTGAAATATTTTGAAAATAAAATTGTACTTGTTTAGACATTTTTAGTGACCTATTCTATCAATATCATCTTTTATCTTGATGTGTTCTATATGTAGGTACTACTTAGTTTTAAATATTAATATAGTTATTTAAGAGAAATATATTTGTGCAAATATGTATATATAAATAGCTGATATAGGAAAATGATATAAAGATATGACATGAAAAGGATTCAACCAAATATGATAGCATTTAAGATTAGGGGTAATAGGAATATATTAATCATTAGATGAAAATATTTCCTAACACTATGGTCATTTCTTGAAATAGTCAAAGGCAGCCTATCAATAAACACCCTAGATATTGACTTAGTCATAAGAATTTGAGAACAAACTTGAAGTCTGACCAAAGATTTACTTGGATTTTTAGGGACACTTGGACAGAGTGTCTCTAGCACTGCCAGGGGGGAAAGGATGTCCTGACTTTCTGACAGATGTTTCTGATCAGCTTGCCAGTTTTAACCATACAAAAAAGGGGAGGGTTTACTAACACAGCTGGTTTAGAAACACATCTGTTATATTGACCACACTTATTCTAGATGTCTATTTTGCTTTCTTGATACTAGTCTAAGAAACAGCTAGGTGCTGGGCCCAGTGGAAAAAAGTGATGATGGAATTGGAATCAGGAAGACAAGTTCAAATCATTCCTCAGAGTCTAGTTGTGTGACTCTGGGCAGGTTATTTAACCTTTCTAGATTTCACTTTCCTCATCTGTAAAATGGAAATAACAATAGAAGCTTCCTCACAAGGTTGTTGTGATGATAAAATGAGATACCATATAAAGCACTTTGCAAACCTAAAAGTGCTATATAAATGCTAGCTATTATTGTCAAACCCTGTAATACAATAAGATAATGGCAAGCTTGAAGCCTCTTTCTACCCTCATTTATGTAGTTAATATTTTTAAGCTCTATTCATTTGTAACAGTCTCAAGGAAATTTTGGACTTCTCTGTATCCCTGGGATTTTGAGAGAAAATGGGGAAAACTCCCATCATTTCTGTTGTTCCTCCTGTAGTCACATGGATGAGAATTTCACAGGAAATGTGTCCATCAATGAAATCAGGCATCTTTTGAAAAATTTGATCATTTGATTACTGCAATAACTAACATGAAAGAAAGACTACCTTATTCCAAAATGGATCTTTTGGACTAGTAACTTCTACAATTTAGTATTCTATAAAATCATAGAATTATCTAAATCTAAACCTGGCAGATACCTTAGAGACTGTCAAGTCCAGTTCCTTGATTGTATTTGATATAGTAATCCAAAAGTCCAGTATTTTTCTTAGGTTTGAAATACATACTTAAACTTGTACAGCCTCACCCTAAAACCTGATTCTTACTACAAATCTCTAGGAATGAAATCAACTATTTTTGCATATATTATTGTGTATTTCTCAAATTTAATTCTTTCCTTTCCTTTTTTTTCTTTCTGTCTTCTATTTTATAGAGATGTACAAGGGGGAAAAGGGTAGCATCACACTTTAGAACCAAAATGCACATCTCAGAATCACTTACTTCACCCCCTCATTGTTGTAGTTCATCTTTATCTGCTCTTCTCCAGACAAAATCATTAACTCTTTCTGACTCTTAATTTTATTTATTCTAAATTCAGTTTATCACTTTACAAGTACCTATTTTATGGTCTTTTCTTTAACAATCTCTGTGTGGAAGAATAATAAAATAACATGCATTATATTATTTATTAATTTAAATAACATTAAATATGAGTATGTTTACATACTTACCTGTATACATACATGAATACACACATTATCATCTGTTAGGCAGCTACATGATACAGTAGACAGTGGTAAACTGGACCTGGAGTCAGAAAAACTTGAGTTCAAATCCAGTCTCAGGCACTGACTAGCTGTGGTGCCTTGTGAAAATCACATGATCTCTGTCTCAGTTTCTTCATCTGTAAAATGAGGATTAAAAAATAGCACATACCTCCTAGGGTGCTGTATGCGTCAAATGAGATAATATCTGTAAAAGACTTAGCACAGTAGCTGGCACATAATAGGCATTATATAAAATTTGCCTATTAGTTATTATTAGTCAAATATTAATAGCTCATTGGCTATTATATTATTATTACATAGATATGTACATATGTATATGTATGCGTATGTGTGTGTGTGTATCATGGTATATACATGAACATATGTGTATATGTATCTTAGACTGACTAGTGGACAGAACCTCAACTTCTTGTAGTCTCTTGTCTAGAATTCCCAATCCTATATTTTGTGGGAGGGGTCAGTGATGTATGAAGTAGTTCAAATAAAGGTATCACTAATGGTTAAAAAGAAATCATCTGGTCACTGAAAGATTTTTTCAGAAAAATTCAGCAATCTATACTCTCACCTTGAAAGTCAAGACTGCAAATCCCGAACACCAATTCTTTGGTCACCAAACTTGGGACAAGAAAACATTAGAAAAACCCCCCATCAAAGTAGAGAGGATATGAGACGACACTTTGAAGTTTACTTGTAATTAACTATTAGTAAAAAAAAAAGGCATATTCTGTTTTATATGCCTAAAATCAGAAATCTGGCAAATAAACCAATATAGAGTTATATGACATTTTTTTCTGATAGATATAAATTAATCTATACAAGTTTACATATGTAAGGGAAATAGCTACTCTTTGAAAGAGAAAAACAATATATCTAGGTGAAAATTGTGACTAGAAATTTCATTTTTATGCCTAATTTCCATGCCATGATAAATTAGGCATAATATGTCTTCTAAAATTAAGACAATTCCCTAAAAACTTCAAGGAGTCTGAGGTAGGGAAGGACTTATGCTATAAGGTAAATAACTGTCACAAAATACATATCTAACTTGCTCTACTATAAACTCTAAGTTGATTGAAACAACCAATGTACCATCTTTGTGCTCCTTGTACTATTTTTAAAGTGATTCCATTAACCATGTGTGGAACATGGAATAATCCCTTTATCAAGTTTTCCAATTTTAATACTATTGTATACCCAATATAACCTGAGTGTATCATGAAGTACAAACTGATAAATTATGTAAATGATGATCAACATATTCCTTTGTATAATATGGATCGTTGTTCACATAAAAAAATCATAAAATATAACTATCAAATCCCAAGTCCTGGAGTGCAGTACTTCTTCAATAATATACACCCATATACATATACATACATATATACACATATGTACGTATATATTTCACATTAAATGTTTCACATAAGCCAATAAAACATGCTAAATATGTTTAGTAACATACAAAACATATGTTTATAAATCTGTTTAAATATGTTCACATACATCCTGAATGTGTTGGCTGAATAACAAATTGACATAGGCTACATAATTCATAATTAACGGTAATGTCTGCCAGATATTTTAGAAAAAATATTCAACTGACTGTTACAAATCTAACTTTCTTTTTCAAGGCTGTTAGAAATTTGCCTGTTTGGAAAAGGAGACTAGTTCTCTCTACTTAGCTCCATATGAGATTAAAAAGTGAAATCTATATTTTCAGAACAAATATATTTTTATCAAAGTTATTTTTTGCCCCAGAACATTCTGATGGATCCATTTTACAATGCCACAGACAACATTCAACTTCTCAGTATTTCTGTACATAATTAGTTTTTCTTGGTCACCTTATTTTCTTCAAAGTATGAAACCCATACAAAATAATGAAAGTCAATGTTTCCTGATATACTACAAGGAAATGATTTCTTCTTTTACTCTGCCATACTTTATGAAGTGAACAAAAAATAACATTTAAAATTAAATAGTAATATTTTCACAAAAATAAATCAGCCTGACAAAATAATAAAAGTCAAAATTATGAAATTCATGAATAAACATTCATGGGGTAGAAAAGGAGAGTATTTACTTACCAGTTGTGAAATTGTATCTAGCTGAAAATCCCATAGATTCCAGCTCTCCATCAGCAAAAAATTTAATCCACAAAAACCTGCCACTGGATTTTATTACAGGTGGATTTTGCTGTCCACAGAAACGTCCAATGATTGGAGAAAAGCCAAAAGGTCCATCTCGCACTTCAATATGATCAAATTTACACTCCCAAGAGGGTTCAATAGAGTACTTTTCATCAAAGTAAAGTTCAATACATTGTCTGGGGGCAGCTGAAAAAGATGAGGTGAGAAACCATCATTTACTAATCTTGTTTACTTTTAATTTTCTGATGCATCTCTGATTTTCCCTGTAGATTGATATTCAAATCATGACTGTGTTCAACACACTCAAAAATGAAAAGCAACCAGATAACATTCTAAAGAGCAGTGGATTTCTCTGGAGAATTCCAAATTTCCACAAGGAAATTCTAAGTGCTCCTTGGGGAAAATAATTGATAATTGTAAATAAATCTAATGGATTATGTTTCCCTTTTGCTTATGAAAAGGGAACAGTTAAGCATCATTTGGGCATTAGAAGTAAAAAAAAACACCTTCCCTCTGCCACTTTTCCATATTTCTTGAAATGGCCTTTCTCTTGGATGTCTCAGAGAATCACTCAGTTCTTGTCTCACAGTTGTCCTCTATAGAGAAATAAAGAGCATTCCTAGAGAAACCCATTATTAAAAATATATGTTTACACTTTACCCTGATGCTCCCTTCTGTCTAGTCAGATTGTTATATACAACTCTTTCATGTCTATGTTAGGAGTAACAGCAACAGAAGAGTAATGGTGTTGGGACCAATATTGATTTTCTACTCATTTTTTTTCTGAAATCTATACTGATCTGGAGATTATATAGATTAAAATATTGCAAATCTCTTATGGACTGAAACTCTCTGTGACTAAGTAAGGAGGTTTCAGTATCCTCTACCATCTGCCTGCTGTTTGCAGGAACCATCAAAAAAGAGATACGACAAAAAGAGAAGGTTCAAAGAATTTAAAGGTACTATAAGTCACTACTTATATTGTAAGTAACAAGCCCAGCAATATAGGAGGCAAACAATGTAGGAGTTACTTCAAAAAGTAGATTTTGGAAAAGCAAGAGACTAATGGGTTTATAACCTTCTCTAATCAACTCACATCTAAAATATCATGTTCTGTTCATTTTAGCAAAAGTACTTAGGTCTGGAGAGCATAGAGAGTGGGACAATCAGAATGCTGAAGGAAGAAAAGGACCTCAGATTATACCATATAAAGGTGAATTGAAGGAACAGGGAATGTTTAGTCTCAAGAAGACAGTTGTGATAGCAATTCATTCATCATTTCAACAAGTATTATATAGGCAATTATATGAATTTCTGTGTGGTCTAAATGTTAGTATGAAACATTTTAGAAAAGAATTAGGTGTTGTACAGTGATGTCTGACTCTTCATGGCCCCATTTTGGTTATCTAGACAGAGATGCTGAAGTGTTTTGCCATTTCCTTCCCCAACTTATTTTACAGATGAGAAAGCTAAGGCAAATAAGGTTAAGTGACTTGCCTAGGGTGAGACAAGTAGCAATTGTCTGGGCACAACTTGAACTCAGGTCTTTTGACTCCAGGTACAATACACTATACACTATACCACTATACCACTATACCACTTAACTGACCTTTAGACAAGAGCTGTAGACTTTACTTCAGCTAGTTAAAATGAAAAGATTGTAATTCTTGTACTTGTGTCATTCCATTAGTTGGGTTTTTGAAGACATAGTCAAATTAGCTATCTTTTTCCTGTTGATATTATTTATTTCCACTAAATAGCTGAAAAAGAAAATCAATCATGGTATAGCTTTTTAGGAAAGCTCTCTGGTAGCATTTCAAAATACTTCAACTTCTCTTCCATAGGCTCTTTTGTTCTGAATCTTTATCCATTTAGTCTTATTTGTTTCCATTTTCAAGAAAAAAAAGGACTTTCTCCACTGCCAGAACTAAGCTTCCACCAATCCCCTTTGGAACAAATGTCCTTGCTCCATCATTTATTTACTGTCTTTTCATCTTCAATATCTGCCTGTCCTCTGGTCCCTTACCCACTACCTATAATCATGCCTAAGTCTCCTTATTGAAAATATCACAATCAACCAACTCAAAACACACACGCAAACACACACACACAACACATAACCTTCTGTAGACCTTGCAATACTCCAATGATTTTCTCTTTACTATGAGAATTCATTTAAAAAATTTATACTGACTCCTTTCACTTTCCTACCACTAAATGTATTTTGTATCCTTTGTGTTATCTATTGCTTGTTAAAATTTCTCTCTTTAGCATTGCCAAGTTGTGTGGTCTCTTTTTCTTTAGAAACCATCTTTGCCCTCCCATTAGCATGTGACACTGTTAGTCACTTTTTGAAATTCTCTCATCCCTGGCCAGTCCTAACTCTGCAATTTTGGGTTTCTCCTTTTACCTTTTTGATGACCCTTGTTTTCACCGCTTCTTAACTTGTTCCATTCTACTTGATTCAGTACCTGACTGAGAGCAATGCTCAAGTCTAGAATTTTATCACTTTTCACTTACCGCACTTCATGATTTTTTGGTCTATTCTTGTGGGTTCAATTATCAGAACTTTGAAAATGACTCACTTTTTATGGTGAATCACTATTTTTATCTTGAGCTTCAGTCTTGGATTTCAAAATGCCTACTGGGCCTGTCTATTTCAACATCCCACTAACACTTCCAGTTCAACATCAAAAAAACAAAACTATTACTCCCAATGCCTGTTCTCTCTCCCAATCATCTCCTCCATCTAAGTTTCCTGTTTCTGTAAATAATCTAGTTTTATCCAACAAGTATTTATTATATACCTACTATGTGCAATGTAACATGATGGTTGCTGAAATAAAAAATCTATTTTTTCAAATTACTAATCCACAAGGAATTTAGATTTTACATGGAAAATACATCTACATATTAAAAACTATATCTAACAACTAAGAGGACAAGAGGTTTCTTTTGTTCCTCTTCTTTGTTCCACCTCATGTTCAACAGATGTCACATATAATTTTATTTTTGCAATATCATTCTATATGTCCCTTAAATTCCAAATTCAAATAAAATGAATAAATGTGCTATGTGAAAAGCATCATGGTAACTACTGGAGTCTAAGACAAAAACAGAAGAGTCACTCTTGTCAAGAAGTTTATATTCCTTTTTATTTCTATTGTCACCACCTTAGTTCCAACCCTTAATATCTCATATATAGTCTTTTGGCTCATCATAATTCAATTCAATGTGATTAACACACTAATTAAGTACTTATACTACACAGACACTGTGCTAAGCACTGAGGATAAAATAAGAAAATGAAAAATGGAACTATATTAAAGGGTCGTGGCATTAGGAAGGTTGAGAGCCATTGCTCTAGATGGTAATTGCATTTGTCAGAACAAAAATATTCTTACATGAGGACGGATTTGTTTTACACACTTTTAAAATTCACATTGGATATTCTCTTTTTTTTTGCTTTTTTTTGGAGGATAATTGGGGTTAAGTGACTTGCCCAAGTTCACATGGCTAGGTTTTGTGTGTGTGTGTGTGTGTGTGTGTGTGTGTGTGTGTGTGAAGTGTCTTAGGCTGGATTTGAACTCAGGTCCTCCTGACTCCAGGGCCAGTCCTCTACTCACTGCACCACTAGCCACCCCTTGGATATTCTCTTCATCTTGCTTCCTGCATTAAGATAAAATTCTAATATTTTATAAACATTAATATTTTTATCAGTTTTCTTTAATTTGCTGTGTGTGCAACCTTTTGCTCTCAAATGTTTAGAGATTACTCAATGTAAAGCCTTTGAAAGGTCCCTGATTTCATTGGAATAGGGCTTCATTCTAACAATTCTAATATCTCATTCCTTATACCTTCACACACACATACACACATCTATCACCTATGACCATGATTGTGATGGTAAGTCTCTCCAGCTCAGTTGGCTTAGTCAATTCTCCCATAACCAATAGATAGCATACTTTTCCTTCCTCCCTCAGTAACTTTATAGGTTGGTAGAACTATTAAGGATTATTCTTTGCTGAACTAGTCTTTGAGAATAAGGTAAGTTTCACACAATGATGATGCATCAAAATAAGACTTTAGCACAGAGATAAAATTTTACGTATATTATTCCTGCTACTTTTGTTGTGTCTAAAGTTGAAATGTATGAAAAAGTAATGAGTTCAATGGTGCAAAAACATAAAAAACTAATTGATCCTTTTGGAAATTATAAATTACCTTTAGTGTTATAGATTATAAGAAAAACAGTAAATGCTTATTAAGCAGATACTCTATTACATAGCATGTTCTCAGGACTACAAGAGATATGTAAAACATTGCCCTTGCCCTTAAGGAGATGAAAATCTAATTAAGAAAACATAGTGAAAACAAATTTAAAAATAAATAAGAGGTGATAAAATAATTAAATATACTATAAACATAGGAAATAGCAAAATGATGAATATAACATGTGATTATTGTAGTGTGAGGAATAAGGGTAGAAATGTAGGTTAGAGATGTAGAGAGAGATAAGGGAGATCAAAGGAGCTAGGATTAAAATGAAGAATCACCTACCCAGCAAAATTGAGTATAATGTTTTAGGGGAAAATATGGTCATTCAATGAGGTGGAGGACTTTCAAGCATTCTTGATGAGAAAAACCATAACAGAATAGAAAGTTTGACATTAAAATGTAAGAAGCATGAGAAGGTAAACATGGAAAAGAAATCATAAGGAATTTATCAAAGTTGAACTATTTACATGCAAACATGGAAAAATGATAATAGTAACTTATGAAACTTTTCTCAGTATGAGGATAAGTGAAGGGAATATAAATGTATATATGTACACATACCCATATGTCTATATAGGGGGGTATATATATGTGTGTGTATGTATATGTGTGTAAATATATATATGCATATGAATACATATGTCAGTGTGTGTATATATGTGTACAAAGAGAGAGGGCACAGGATCAATTAAATAGGAAGGTATGATATTTTAAAAGGACAAATTGTGAAGTCAGAGAGGAATACAATGAGAGGAGACAGGGAGAGACAGAATGGGGTCAATCATCTCATATAGAAGAGGCAAGAGATAACTGTTACAATGGAGGGGAAGAACAGGAAGGCAAAAGGGAATGGATCAGCCTTACTCTCATTGAATCTGGCTTAGGGAAGGAATGACATACACTCTAAATTAAGTATCTTGACAGTAGGAGGGAAAGATATGAGAGGGAGAAAGATGGAGGGGAGGGCAGGTTGGGGGGGAGGTTTAGAAGCACACACTTCTGGAAAGGGACAGGGATAAAGTAGAGAATAAAACAAGTGGAAGGCACAAAAGAAAGGAGGGAAATATTGTCAGTGTTATACAATATGTCCATTGTGGAGATGTCTTGCATAACTACACATGTACAGCCTTTATTGAATTGCCTGTATTTCCAGTGGTGTTGGGTAACAAGGGAGGAAGACAAAGAATCTAGAATTTAAAGTTGTATTATCAAATGTTAAAATATAATGATAATAATAACAATAACAATCATTATTATTATTATTAACATGCATCTGGGAATTAAGATATACAAGCAGTGGGATAAGGAGATCTATCTTGCCCTACTGCAAAGTCAGAGGGTGATGGGGGAGGACATAGGAGAGAGCAGATTGGAGGAGGGGACTACAGTGGGATCAATGTTTTGGGGTGGTGGGTAGGGAAAAGATGGGGAGAAAATTTTTAACTCAAAATCTTGTGGAAATGAATGACATAAACTAAACAACAGTTAATTTAAAAAA
>CM053594.1:160133099-160156809 GCA_028646575.1 Pseudocheirus occidentalis | reverse complement strand
CCCCCATTGATATATTAGCAATATTATAGGTTAGATAATTTAGCTCAAGCTTCACAGAGAAAGCTAGACACTGAAGTCTGAGTGGGATTTCAATAAACAGAAGAAATTAATCAACATGAGGAGGAAAATGTGAGTCGAAAGGTGAAAAAAAAAGGAGTAAACATGAAGGACCATGAGCATTTGACCATAGTGAAAGGTATATGCCATGGCATAGGGTTTTATAGGTGGAGCAAAACCAATTACAGAAAACTTTTGAAGCCAAATGAGGAATTTAGATGTGAATTGCTTAGAAATAGTGAAATACTGGGCAATGATGAACAGGACAACAACATGAAAATAGTATTGATTGAAGATTAACCAATATACAGTATACAGAATTGGTTGAAGAAAAAGTACTAAAAACAGGAAGAATAAGTTGTTAACACAGTCACAAGCTAGTACAGGAAAGAATCAAGCTGGTGGCAGTAGAAATAGAGAGAAAGCAAGAGAAACAATGAAACTTTCAAATAACACTTTGTGACTGCCTGGATATGGGACATGTAGAGGAATGAACAAATCTGACACCAAGGTATTCAGACTTGGTCCCTGTAAGAGATATGGTAGCAGTTAGAAAGAATATGTAGCTAAGAAGGAAAATTGACTAAGAAATAAATAAAATATGACTTTGGGAAAGTCCCTTGAGGTATCTGTACCTCTCATCTTTCTCCTCTGTAAAACATGGGTGTTATACTAAATGATTTTCAAGATTCCTTTTACTTTTAAACTTATATGTATTTAAAGTGAGTTCTTTTTTAAAATAGTGTATTTAAGCAGATGGTAAGATGTACTAGTTGGAAGAAAATAAGTCATCATTTATTAAGCAGCTACCATGTTTCTGGCATTGTGCTAAGCACTGTACAAATATAATTTCATTTGATCCTCACAGCAAACCTGGACATTAGAGGCTATTATTTTCCATATTTTACAGGTGAGGAAACTGAGGAAACAGGATTAAATGACTTTCTGAGGGTGACAGTGCTAGAAAAATTCTCGGTACTTGTTAACTTATCAGATCCAGTGCTTTGTCCACTCACTGCAAACACTAGATGTCCCGGTAGAAATAATGTAAGTTCCTTGAGGGTAGGGACTGTTTTATATTTATCTTTGTAACACTGATACCTGGCACAATGCCTGATACATAGTAAGCAATTAAAATGTATTGAACTGAGGTGACTTTTAGCAAGGAACTTAACAAGTGTGTGCTGCACTTTGTTATCCATAGAAAGTTGGTGGTAGATTTTATTTCTAAGACTTCTTTCAGCTCTAAGATTCTATTTCCTATTTTGATGGCAGTCATGCTTTCTGGATTTTTTAGAAAGTCAAGGTCTTAGAAAAGAAATTATATTTTAAACACATTTGGAAAAATATAATTTTGTAAACCATTTAATAATTTCTATTTTTAAAAATATCTTTACTATTTTATACTCTATGTATGTCCTATGACGTGATGTAATGATTTTGCACAGAGTGGATGAGCTCTGTTACAGAGATCTTTTAGAAAGAAAATAAAAAGCAAAGGGCTAAAAAATGAATTGATGAACACTAATATATATAGCTAGTAGAAAGAAAATATATCAACAAATGAAAGAAATAATATATATGGACACTGTTCTGTGTTTTTGAAACTAAAGGAAAAAATAATTGATTGAAGATAGTGATAATGGCAGCTGATATTTTCATGAGAATCACTGAAATTAGTATTTAATTTTTTACTTTTTGGATAATTATCTCAGGAAAAACCCTTCAATTAGGTTTTTTTTCTTTTTGGAGGGCAGTTGGGGTTAAGTGACTTGCCCAAGGTCACACAGCTAGGTTTTTGTGTTATGTGTCTGAGGCCGGATTTGAACTCAGGCTCTCCTGACCCCAGGGCTGGTGCTCTATTCACTGTGCCACCTAGCCACCCCTTCAATTAGGTTTTAATTGACTGTGCTTCTTTTCAAATATGGTTTCTTCAATGGAACTAAATCTAGACTTTTAGTTTCTATTTCATGACTTCAATCTCTACTCCTATGAAGTAGAAAAGAAATGCAAAGAAAATAAATAAGAACATATATTTTATTTTTCTTGAAAAGATGCTTTAAGGAGACAGCATGGAGTCCTTCGTTGTACTTCTCTCACTTCTGAAAACATATACATTATTCCTTTCTCTTCTGCCTTCTCTGTCTGCTCTTTATTTCTTTACTCTGTTCTCCAAAATATCTTATGAGTAACCAGGAGTATTACAATTAAAGATTTTGGTCAGAATAAGGGAAACATAATGAGGGAATCCATGTCAGTATTCTTATTTCCTCCCTCTAAGTTTTTGCCTTGACATTACCACTCTAGAGAATCCACATGTGAAGTGAAAACTAACCTTTCATTAGTCATTCAATTATACAAAGAGAGACAAAAGCAGTAGGATGAAATGGACATTTTTCAATTAAATATATTTTTGTTCTTTACTCTTCATAACAATATAACATTTTTAAGAACTCAGGAATGATTCTAATCTTTTATTTCAATGGTGACAAAATTGTCACATTATGAAATCATTTTATGCTTCTGCTACATTAGAGTATGAGCTATTCTAATTAACAGTCCCTTCTTAAAGGTAGATAGAAATTTTTGTGAAAGTCTGTGTTTGAGCATTCAGTACACATGAAATCTCTTCAAAAATCAATAATTACATGTCTGATTAGGAATCAGGTGGCAGAACATCAGAACATTCTGAGATGCATGCCAACAGTTTGCTGGAAACAACTCTTTTGATCCTGGAAAGCTGATTGTTGAATTTCCACGGGGAAGATTTACAATTCAGAAATCAGCAATGCTATAAATCAGGGCATGATGAATTGCTTGGTTGTTGTCTGGATTTAAGAAAGTGACAGAGGAAATAATAATAATGCAAACTAAACTTGAAAGAGAGTTGTGTTTGTATTTTTAATATGAAGAATCAACTAAACACTGCCCAGCACACCCCTGAATGTGTCACAAACAGTCCTCTCATCAATCATATTTAGATTCTTCTTTTTCTGAAGATTTCTAATATCTAAGATTCAATATTTCCATCTTGTAAATCTAATAATCTCTCAAAAATACCAACTTGAGGATTTCATAGATGCTAGAAAACATTGGTTTTAACATGTGGTAAAAGATAAGTAGCTGCAGAAATCCCCATGACATAAGCCTGAATGACTGACAGCAAAAGCTAAAGGAAATTGAAATTGAAATCCTTTCAGTTGCATAGAATCCCTGAAAATAAAAGTTAAAACAAGCCATTTTTCTTTATTTCATAATTAAATTAAAATAAAAAACAAGAAAAAAATTAAAATCCTTTGAATTTTCCAAGCATTTTTAGAACTTAAATCTATATGTAGACTACAAAACTCAGGTGCAATTAAAATGTGCCTCTAAAAATATAACTTTTGTGAATAGCAGCATGATTAGAAATCATGTGCCCATATCATTTCCAAGAACTGCACCTACTCCCTCTTTCCTTGTCCTCTTCTCCATCATTCTTACTTCCCGATGACTAAACTTTGAATTTATTTTAAAAAGTCCTTCCTCACTTCCGCATCTTAAGAGTCTTTATCTTCCCTAAAGTACCAAATCAGCTGTCAGTTTGTAAAGTTCTCCCTCATACCTCTGTTTCTAGGCTTCTCAGTTAGTGCATTATCCCGGGTCAAGTGGGCTTCTACATACTTGCCCATGTGAATCTTTTATCTTCTAGCACACAAATGTTAAACATGCTACCAGGAGCACCTATGAGTGCAGGTCACAGTCAATTAAGAGGTAATGGGAAAATATTTTGCAAAATAGATAAAGATACAATAAGTCATAGATAGAATTCCATTTTAAAAGGAAGTCAATAAGTATCCATGGGGATTCTTATGCAATTATTAGTAACCCCATGTCTGAGTCAAACACCACTCTTTGGCACAGTATTAGAACTAATATTATATGCTGAGGAAATAATGACCAAATTATGTGCCTTTCATGAGGACAGAGATTATTTTTAATATTGTCTTCGAATCCTTTGGCCTCTACCATAGCATCTTGTACACAGTAGGTACTTAACAGACACTGTCGAATGAATTAGTGAATTACAGATCTCCTTGAACAGTCACCCAAGTGGCAGAGGTTAGAACACTAGGCCCAGAATCACAAAGACCAAAATTCAAATTTGACCCTTTCTAGTTATGTGTTCTTGGGCAAGCCTCTCTTCTATCTGTTTTGATTTCTTTATGTGTAAAAAATGGGGGTAATAAAGGCAACTGCCTCTCAGGGTTATTGTGAAGATCAAATAAGAGTTTTATGGGTTTTCTTTTCATTGTTGTTGTTTGTCTTGCTTTGTTTTTTAATGCCAGAATTGAATGGTAGGCACTTTATAAACGAATGAGCTATTGAATATTATGAATAGTGTGAAAAAGAGAAAAAAAAGAGAGAATTGTATACTGGAAATAGTGATTATTTTGTAGTCAGAGTACCCAAATTCAAATCCTGGCTTTTCTATGTGCTGTCATGTTACCTTGTGTAAAGCACTTAATTCTTTTGTGGCTCAGTTATTCAGCTGTGAGATTAAGTGGTTTAACTAGCTGGCTTCTAAGATTCTTTCTAGTTATAAATCTATTATGCTATAATCCTGATTGAAATCTATAATACTATAACTACGATTTTTAAAATGACATCTGTGCTGAAAGACTTTTTCTTTTTTTTCTTTTTTCTTTAAATTTTTTGCTATTTGGAGGACTATTGGGGTTAAATGACTTGCCTAAAGTCTAGTGTCAAGTGTCTGAGGCTAGATTTGAACTCATGTCCTCATGACTCCAGGGTGGGTGCTCTATTCACTGTGCCCCCTAGCCACACCAAGACTTGTTATTCTTAATAAATAGTTGCCTTATATCCAATAAGTTAATTAGTAGAGTTAATGGCATTAGCAGAGCAATGCTAATGTTAGGAGGTAAAATGTAGCTAAGGATAGCTTTCCATTGCTGCCTCACATTTAGTAAACATAAGGCCCTTATATCTGTGTTAACTCCTTGAAAGTTAAGTCTCCACTTGTCTAGTCAATGTCTAAATTGCTGAATAGAAAGTGAAAAAGCTGATTTATTATTCTGGCATGAAAGCAACAAAATTTACTTATTTTCTCATCATGTATATAGGCAATATCTTGCACCCTATTTTTGGTCCCTATATTTGGTTAGATTAAGATACTGGTGAAATGGATTGCAATTCTTTAGTTATATTTGTCATTTCAACTAGGCAGGTTATGAGCCTGTTTTTAATTTTAGCAAAGTCAGATAAGAATTGCCTACGAAATAGCACCATTTTTAACCATTGAACTGTCCTTTCAGAATTCTGCCTGTATCTTCAACAATTTTCTATGTCATACTGCCTCTTCATTTTCTTTGCTCTCATCCACCAACAAACACCCTGCAAAATAGGCCAAAACACTGTCATTCATTTCACATTCTGAAGCACCTATACCCTGGGCCATATGACATACCATGTACTTGGGTGACAAAACAGAAATAGACCCTGCTTGGCTTACTTACTTTGGAAATGTATTTAAGTGAATATGCCCCATACCTTGCATTAAAAAAAAATGTGTCAGTGAAGTGTCGTTCTAAATTGTTTGACCATTTCACAATGTTGCTCAGTTAGAAGGTTCTGGGGAAACTTTAAGATTACTCAACTGTTTGTATATGCAGATAGTAACTGTTCCTGATCAATCTATGCATATAAAACAAAACTACAATAAATTCCAAATCAGACTTACTTATGAAACCATAAAATTTTAGAATTTGCTCCTGACTTAATTGAACCATATAATTTTACTTATTTTAGGAAAATTAAGGTGAATTTCATGAGAATTATCAATAATATTCACTTTGAATATTTTTAATGTTTGTATCTAACCCTCTTCAATTACATGCCCTGTATACATTCTTTTTCTTGTTTTTTTCTTTCAGAATCTTGATCTTATTTTAAGGTTTTATTTCAGTGTTACTTTCTTCATGAAGCCTTTCCTGTCTTTTCCCAACTAAATGTTTCCTTACCCTCCTTAAATTTTCCTAGAGCACTTTGTGTCCATCTCTCCTTTGCCCCTATTATTCTTTGTCTCAGTGGTTCTCAACCTGTGGATTATGCTCAATTTGTAACAATGAAAATACATCCTGCATATCAGATACAATTACAATTACATACAATTTACATTACAATTCATAACAGTAGCAAAATTATACTAATAAAGTGGCAATGAAAATAATTGTATGGTTTCTGGTCACCACAACATGAGGAACTGTATTAAAGGGTCATGGCATTAGGAAGGTGGAGAAGCACTGCTGTATCTGATCAACTTTCACTGAAGTACAACTTCAGCGCTCCATTGTGGCATGGAAATGACTGTTGATTTTTGAACTATTTTTGCAGAGCACAAGCTCTGGCAGGTCCATTGACCTGGAATAACTTTGAATACATGCTCAGAGATGAACTATGATATTTCTTAAATAAAGACTAGTTTAGCTAAGTATTGGCAAAGTTGACCACTGTGTATAATCATTATGTGAATGACATATGTTGAAATATTGACACTACATCCTCTGGTTATATAATCCCCTTCCTCCTTCTACAATAATATTCTGCAGTAACTTAGTGGCTAAAAGTAGGAAGAAAAAAGTGCTAAAACTGACAGTTTTAAAAAAATTACCTATCATTACCCTTTAACATACAATTCCCATTAATGATGAATGAATGGACACACTACTGGAAGAAATGAATACTATAACTAACTGTTACATGACTACCCTCAATGTGCTAAAAGAACAAGGGAAAGTCTCCAGAATCCTCAGTAGGACAGCAATTTTCTGTGATGGATTTATAGGAAAGGAAGAAATTTTGAAGAGAAGCAGTGTAAACATTTGTGATTTATATTGGCATAGGGAGTACTCAAATGAACAAAAATACAATTCTTTCAAAGTAGTATCAATTATCAAATAATAATATTTTGTAATTTCATTTGTTTTGTGACCCATGTGGTAACTAAGTGGTTCAATACAACTAGACCTGGAATCTGAAAGACCTGAGTCGAAATCCAGTTCTACCATTGTTTAGTTATATGACTAAGTCACTTAACTCCTATCTCAGTTTCCTCATTTATAAAACCTGTCTCCTAGTATTTTTGTGAAGGTGAAATAAGAAAATATTTATAAATTTTGGTTTATTTATAAAATTTGTTTTATTTATAAATTTTATAAATTAAAAAATTATAAATTTTGTTTTGCTATAGGAATAATAAATTATCATTATTATTAGTTGATTATGTAAATTAATTTCTTTGGGTTCACTTAGCACTCTCTGTCCTTTCCTTAGAGTCCCTTTATCACTATAACTGTGGAAATAGAATGGAGCTGCATAAGACAAGGACTATTATATAAATGTGTGTGTGTATGTGTGTGTGTGTGTATGATGTTGAAGGGGCACCAGACAGTATTTGTGTGTGTCTGTGTGTGTCTGTGTGTGAACATGATGTTGAAAGGGCACCGGACACTATTTTAAGAGCTTTACAAATATTATTTCACTTGATCCTCACAATATACCTGAGATGTAGGTGCTATTATTATCCCCATTTTATAGTTGATGAAACTGAGGCCAACAGAGGTGAGTAACTTGCCCAGGGACATATAGCTAGTAAGTGTCTGAGGCTGGATTTGAATTCAGGCCTTCTTGATTCCATGTCCAACATTCTATCCAATGTAACTATTAGGTAAAAGATCTTCTCATTTATTGGCTAAACTGCTTTGTAAAATCAAGTTTTATCTTGTAATGTTAGATGGATAATTCATTCTGCCTCTGGAATTTTATGTAATGATGATAACAAACTTTAAATTATAAAGAAAAAAGTTAAATATTGTTATTTCAAAAAGTTGAAAGTGCTTTGAAACATATCCTGATAACAAATCAACATCATAAATTTATGGCTGCCAAAAAATGAAGTATAATAGATAATTCAGAAATTACCAATGAGTATATTTAGTCCTGGTAAACATAAATTTGCAGATTTGAATCTCAAACCTGTCTATTCTAAATGAGTTTTGTTTCAGTAAAATATAGTATCTTAAAAATATTAACACACTGAATTTCTCTGAGGAAATATTTTAAAGTACTCACTTGTATGCAATGCTAAACCTATTATTTTAAATTTTACATTTTCAGTGAGAAAAAATGCTACTTGTTTATCTGGAATTCATGACATCATTTTTCTTGGAAGAAAAATTCATGGGAAAAATGCAGAAATTACATATTTTTACTCTGTAGGCAATCCTCTGCAGCTTATCACTCCCATTACTTACTGGATATGATGTCACAAGTAAATCTGTATGTGGAATCTACTTCTATTTTGTATAGAAACTGAAAATTTAGGGAAAATAGGGAAGGTGACAGTAGGATAATAATTGTATGGATTCCCAATAAGGAAAGGTGGACACTTTCAAAAGGGTGCTTAAGTCATGTCTCATACACACACACACACACACACACACACACACAAGAAGATAAAACTATCACCAACAACTCACAAACACAAATCTAATCAGATGCCCCATGATTTGGGATAGAAATATAATGTAAAATTGACAGAAAAAAACCTTGAAATGTATATGTGATGTGTCAGCATGACATACAACTAATAGTACATTCCTACTCCATTACTTGAAGCTATGTGAATTTAACTACTTGAATTCTATGTCTGGAATCTATTTTCTCCTTATCTCTGTCTTTTGGAATCCTGATCTTACTTCAAGGTTCATCTTTGCTTCCATTTAACTGCATAAAAATAATTCTTGATTCTTTCCAGCTGAAAATTGTCCTCTCCTTTAAATTTTCTTAGATAATTTTTTTTCAGTTATTCCTCTTTGTTTCCAACATCCCCTAGCTTGCACTAGATTTAGTTGTGTACATACATAACCAATTACTTCCAGTAAATAAAACTCCTTGAACACAGGGTTTTAATATTTTTAAACTTTATATAATCAGTATCTAGCCAAGAACTTACAATTCAGTAGATGCTTAATATTTGTTGACTTGAAATGAATTATTTGACTTGTTAGTTTAACTATAATACTTTTTTAATCATTATTCTTTTCAACATATACTAAGTGCCAATTTACTATATGGAAATGAATAAAGAATTAGAGGTGTTTTTACACTAAAGAAGATATTATGTCCTGTCTTATATGAATTTTTAATTTTCAGCACAAAATGTTGCATGTTATTTCTTAATCTTTTATTAATATCAATATCTAATTATTAGAAAAGAAAATAGTATTACTATTGACCTAGTCAGCACTTAACAAATGCTTTTTGACTGATTGACAGTATTCTTTAAGTTAAACTAAGCAATCCATGGGTAAAGAAAGAGATGAAATGAGCCATTCTTAGAATACTAAATACAATTGGAATTATTCTCTCTCCAAGTTCACCAATAATTTCAACTAAATCCAACAGTTTTTTTTCTTAGTATAGATGCTACTTCACCTCTCCAAAACTTTTGATGCTATTGGCTACCCCCTTCTCCTGGATATTGTCTGTTTGGATTCTGTGACTGCTTTCTTCTGATTCTCCTACTACATATATCTAACATTATCTCACTATTCCTACTGAATAATTTTGCCTCTATCTCATGGCACTTCATTCATCTTCAGTGACCTCTGTGTCTTTAAAGGTTCATTCTTGGACACTCTTCTATTCATTCTGTGCTCTCTCCCTTGTTGATATAAAAACTTCCAAGACTTTAATGATCATCTCTAAACAGGTTACTTCCAAAACAATTCCTTTCTCTTTGTATCTATTTTGCTAGTGTCTCTTCTGAAATTCAGTCCCTCATTTGTAACTGTCTACTCATCAGCATCTCAAAACTAACATGTCCAAAAAGGAACATCATTTTCTTTTTTCCTGTTAATGAACTCTTTCTCCAAACTTTCTTACTTCTATAAAGGGAACTACCATCCTCCTACTCACACAGTTTCATAATCTCAAGAGTCATCCTTCACTTTTTCCTCTCTATTTCTCAAATATTCAATTACTTATAAAGTATTGTCACTTTTATCCACCAATCACATGTTTTCCATGTATTCTTCCTTTCCCCTCCACCTACTCGACTACCCTCCTAGATCAGGCCTTCATCACCCTTTCATCCTCACTGAGTTTCTAGTATCTTTCCTCAATCCTTTACATAGTTGCCAAAAAGACATCTGTCATTGCATAATTCTGAGTATTGTCAATTTCCTTCTCCCAAATTCTCAGTGGTTCGCTATTGTCTTTTGGATAAATTACAGTCAGCTTATCATTTGTGTCACTTGAACTTTACTCTTATTTTACAATACTTGTCTTCAGAAGACATATACATGGTACAATGAATCAAGTTCTGGATTTGGAGACAAGAAGAACTTTGAACTTGGTGGCTGAGTTCAAATCCAGCCACAGATACTTAGTAGATAGATGACCCTGGGTAAGTCATTTAATCCCTCTATCAACCTTAGTTTTCTCAACTGTGAAGTGCGGACAGTAACACATACCTCCTAGGGCTTGTGAGGCTCAGATGTGATATTTCTAAAGTGCTTAGCATAGTATCTACACATAATAGACATTTAAGAAAGGCTTGCTTATTTCCTTTTATGTTTGCTACATTCAACACAAATTGAACTATTCCCTTAACTAGACATCTGATCTCCCACATCTATGAATTTGTTCCTATGCCCAGAATGAACTTTCTTCTTATCTCTGCCACTAAAAATCTTTCCTCAAGGCTCGAATCAAGCATGACTTTTCTTCTGTGAAGGCTTCACTGATGTTGCCCTGAGCTGGTAGTATTCCTTTTTTCTGAAGTGGCCTAAAGTTTATTTGTCTTTTTATCTGTTGCTTTCCCATTGTAGAATATAAACTCCAGGGAAGGGACTATTTTGTTTTTGTCTTTTGTTATTTGCTATGTAATGAAGCACGTACTGAATGTTAAATTGAACTGAATGATCAGGCTCAGAAAAATTTTTCCCATGATTTGATGATGATCATATGCTATAGGTCTTTAACTACATCCATGTTTGAAAATAAGGAAAGAAAAATTCCATATGAAGTATGATCAAATAATAACATATTAAGATTTTTAAAGTACCTCCCTTTTATGATTGAATCTCTTTATTCCACAAGGTTCACTGGACTATAGAAGCTACTTTTTCCAAAGATCTTCAAAATGTGTGTATTTTAGGCTTATAGTCAAATGCAATTGATCACATAAATTTTCACAGAAAATATTCTTCAGTCTAGCCAAAATAATTTTTGTGATATTTTTGGTATTATATTTATAAGGACTGTATATCTTTATAAGGTAAGGTAAAAAAAAGTTAAATCTCAGACATGAACTCAATAAGAATTGTGCATTTGGGAGGCATCTAAGCCTACTTCAGACAGAGAATAGGGAAAATTCAAGGAAGATAGAATGTCTTTGACCTCTCTTTGAAAATGCTAAGAAATATTTATAAGACCTGGATAGGACAAATTTAGCTGCCAGTCAAATCCTGAAAATCTTACCTGTAAATTCAAGCATACTACTGGGAGTACCCAGTAGCACAAACCAGTAAAAATGAAGCTTCAGACAAATGTTTGGGATGGTATCATAGAAATTTAGGAAAGATTTCTTCAGATCCTGCAATGAAGTTTTCTCTTCTGTGCAGGAGGGACCTGAGCCTGATTAAAAAATTCCTTGCAGCTCATTAATGAAATTCAGGACTAGCACTCATGGACTTCTGATTTCCAGTCTAGTGTCCTCTCTTCTATACCATATTGTTACAATGTGTTGTTTGCCAATATACATAATTTTCTTTGATTTTACATCATTTTATTTTCTATTGTTCATAAAATGAGTTCAATATTGTCTATCAGTTTGTAAAACTGTATGAGATGGTTAAGTCAAATGACATGATTATAGCTATCAGGTATATATTACTATTAATTCAATCAATGAAATCAATGTAAAAAAATAGAGTTAACTGTTTTCATTTGGTGTTCATTTCTCATTCTTATTTAGATGCATGTAGGGAACAGACTGCTGAACTTAAATCAGGAAGACCTGGATTCAAATCATGCCACAACCACTTGCCAGCTGGGTTACTCTGAAAAAGGCATTGAACTTCTCAAGGTTAAAATCAATCAATCAACAACATACATACTATGTGACAGGTTAATGAGAGATTTGACATGATTACCATCAGAGTCCCTTCCTGCTCTAAATCTATGATTATCAGTTGTTACGTACATTCTTCCAGTTTCTTAAGACACCTAGTGTAAACTCAATCTGATGCACACAATCTAATTGCACTCAAGCGAGTGTAAACTAAATCTGATGCTTTTCTAAGAGATATAAAAGAAATGGTACATAAAGTATTGTTAAACAAACAACTCAGGCTTAGAGTTATTTTGTCATATGTTCCTCCTTTTTTTACCTTCTATGATGTAGATGCACTCTCTGTCTGGAGGGTACTTGCTTGGGTAATTGGGAGAAGTGAAGATACCTCCATTGGCATGCTTTGTCCAATTTCCACACTGCATTGATTTCTGTGCTTCTGAAGTGGTTTGCTTTTCTGAAGAAAAAAAAAACAGAGCCATCATTCAGTGTTTGGGGAAATGAATGATAGATATGACCACTGTGTTTTTGTTTTTATTTTTTAATTAAGCTGTGAGCTTTCCTTAAGTAAAGGCAAGTAGTTGTGCATAATGTTACATTCTTATCATAAAAAGGTATTTAGGATATGGAAAGAATTGGGAAAATTGTCAAGAATTTGTAGTATTTTTTATCTTTCTAATAAACTTACCTATTCCTTTTTTGGTAGCCCCAGATGAATGCAGGATGATTAGACTTGCTACAACTGAAACACATAAACAGAAATAATCAGGGACAGATACAACTTGTGTTTATAGTGACTAAAGTATTATGACCTATCTCAATACCACAAAATAAAAATATAGGAAAACATTATAACCAATAAGTTTTGTTGCTACTTAAAAAATCTACATGGGACTTAGAAACACTGATTTAAAAAAATAAAAGTTTGGATTCCCTATTTTTGAAGTTAACAAGCGTTGACTGTGGGTATCATCCAACATGATAAAGAAATTGAATAGTAACAGAAAACTTGTTATCCTAACTATTTTAATTTAAGTATTACAATAGGATATTTTGAATTTCTAAACTACCATGAATACACTGACACCTAAAAAAGGGAGAAAAGTGGGGGGGTGGGGGAATGGAGAAGCACATATTCCTAGTCCTAATATGCAATGTCAAAAAACCAAAACAAAAGCAAAAAAACAACTCATAATTCAGAAGAGAAATCCCTAGGGTCAAATCCTTAGGGGAAAAGGAATTGGAGAGAGGGAGGAGAGAGACAAGGGAGAGGAAGGAGATTAATTTTGTTGTGAGGCATTTAAGCCATCATTATAAAAATATATCAGCATACAAAACCACTGGGATCCCCACAATGTAAGAAGCTATAAAAATTAATCCCTTAAGACTTTAAGGGTAAGCATTCAGATTCTGTTCAGTATTACAATGAAATTATGAACATATAGTTTTTTAAAGAAAATTTCCATTACAAATTAATTATTCTGAAGCTCAGTTTTACATCCATACATGTATGTATGCATGTAAAAGCAATTTAGCAAAAGTCTACCATGAAAACCTTTCCCTGAAGCTTGTCACATGAGCTTTTACCTTGGAAACAGGTTTTTAAAGAAAAGGTCAAGAGACATGGGCTTTGTTTTGGGTACTAGAGTTGATATATAAACTATCTTGTTGTGAACTGTTGTTTTGCATAGCTTTAATCTGAACAGAGATTTCCTCAAAAAAAAAAAAAGGTTGTGGTCAGGCCATCTGTTCTTAGAATGGATTAGGCCCTTTTAGTATTTTCTAAATGAGAAAAATCAGTACTTTGAACATATCCTGAGGTAAACCTGAATGCCTATGTTTGTGAATACATAAATGTATATAAACACACACCGCCGCACACACACACACACACACACACACACACACACACATGCACAAACCTCTTCAAGTTGAGTGCTTCCTTTGCCAAAGAATTTTTACTATGCTTCCAATTTGAACATTATGGAATGTGCTATCGTTAATGTACTAAGAGACCTTCAACTGTACTACTCGGGAGAGTATAAGAAACCTTCCTTTATTTTGACAATTATCCTCTCTATGTGCATGTTGACAGAGAATGAGAATATGCCACCAACACTGCCTTTTCTTCTTTAAGATGTTGTTTTCTCTTAGACACCCCCCACCCCAGGCAAACATAGTTCATACAATCATATTTTACAACAGCATTAGATGTTTTCTAACAAAAAGGCAAGTGGATTCAGAGTAGTTGAGTTTGGTGTTATATCCTCAACCAACACGGTGTTTTTGGTGTACATTGAAGTAGCTATCATGAAAGAATATCAGTGGTGGAGGAAAATACTCTGACATAATGGAAAAGGGGGGATTTCTCGTCCTCCTAACCTCTTATAACATGACCCCCACTTCCATGACCCCCACTTCCCTCAAAGCTTTTTCTAACCCACGCACAATCCTTAAAATAAGGACTACTCATGAAGCCAAAGGTTTCTGCGACCCTTTTTCTTTCCTTAACCTTAATCTCCCCCCCCAGTCACACACAAAATACTAAATATATATATATATATGTATATATATATATATGTATATGTATATATTTTATTTCAGGACCGGGCAAAATAACTAATCGTTGTTCGCTCCCACCTTCCCCGCTAGCCCCTCTTCAATTATACTGCAATACAGAAAGTTTACATCTGCCCCAGAGACTCCAGCGCTACTGCGGGGTCCGGTTGGAGAGAGGTTGCGCTGCATCCACCTGCGCTTTCCAAAAGGAGGGAGGAGAAAAGGGACGGAAGGAAAACTGGAGGGGGTTAACTAGGCGCCGGGAGAAAGGTACTCACTGTGAAACAAACTGCGTCCATGGATCATGTCTGTTCCTTACGCCAGGGACTCCGATCTCCACTAATTCCATTTAGATTCGGGAGGACTTTCAGTGACGGGGAAGAGGATGGAGTCAGGAGGGGGGCGGGGTGGGGGTTGGGGTTGGGGGAGAATCCGAACCCACACAACAGCTACAAGCGAATCAACCCTTCTTTCTGCTCCCTCTCGCTCGCTCTAGCGCTCACCGCTTCGAAATCACCATCCCCACCATGACAATCACATCACACCCGGGCAGTGATCACCACCACCATCATCACCACCATCATCACAGTCTTCTTTTGCATCATAACGGCTGCAGCTCTCAGGATGACACCGGGGGGCTATCTAGCGGGTTTGCTGCCGGCTGAAGATCAGAGCCGGGCTGGCAGACTGGGGTAGGGGGGGTCAAAGAAGCGCGAAGGAGACGGGAAAGGTGTGAGGGGTGGGGGAGATGATCAAGATAGACGGGCAGCGACGGAGCGGACGCTTTGTCGCTCTCACCCACAGCTCGGCAGCGGTGGTAACTCCTTCAGTCCCCAGTTTCATACAAAACCAAGAGCAGACAGCAGCTTTTCCAAGAGGATGCCCAGCAGCAGACCGTTTTGCTCCAGACCTTCGGGATCTTGGGTAGAGGCATTGAAGATGGGATGAAGGGGTCCTTCATCTGCTCACCGAAATCCCCGCCACCTTTGCTATCTTCAGAAAGAGGAATGGGTGGGTGGGTGACTGGGGGCGGGAGGAGGATTTGTAGGGTGGTGGAGGGGCAAAGGAGTAGGCAAAACGGGGAGGGGAAGGAATGAGCGAGGGGGAGAGAAGAGTGGAGAGGATGGGAAGAGTTACCAAGTTGGAGCTTTAGTTATATGATTAGGGGATAAGATCCTTGAGAAAGCCTTTGAAATGGATGAAATTCTTGTCCCCTCTGGTGTTGCATAGTAGAATGGAGTAACGGTGGTAGCAAGGACATTACACTCAGTCAGATGGGGGTTGGGGGGTGGGGAAGGGGCGGTGGGAGGAGACGAAGAGCTGAAGCTTTTCAGAGAGTCCTCACTTCGCCATCACCGCCCCCCCCCCACCACCCACACACACTCGCCCCGGGGCGGGGTGGAAGGAGGAGAGAGCAATGAAAGTGAAGAAAACCCAGTTTCTTTCTTCGTGCCAACAAACTGAAGTAAGATGCGTTGGGGGAACGATAAGCAACTAGACTGACTGACTGACTGACTGACTCTCTCTCTCTCTCTCTCTCTCTCTCTTTCTCAGAAAATAGGAATCGCTGTATCCCATTCCCTTTTAAATCCTATTTATAAAAAGGAAATAGAAACTCTCTCTTCTGAGATCGAGGCTTCTCTATTTAGCCCGCTCCTGTTAGCAACCCGGGAGGGAGGAGGAATGCGCCTAGACTAAAAGGCAGCAATAAAAGTTTAGGACAGTTAATCTTAGGGCAGTTGAGGAGGTCGCATCTTCCAGTCAGCTCCCACACACGATGACATCTCTATTTGCCTCTTCTCTTTCTGAAAGGTAGAATCTCCCATTCTAAATGGAAAACCACCACTTTCCCCTTCAGGTACATCTTCTGCTATTACTTACCCAAATCCCCTCATCATCCACCTCCATCCACCCTGCTCTATTCCAGGGAAATCGAGTTAGGAGGCCTGGATTGTGAGGAGCTAGAAAGGGAAAGTCATAGTTTTAAAAAGAAAGAAATGAAAGAAAGAAAGGGGAATAATTCAGAAAGACAGAGAAGAAGACAGGAAAAGGGTGTGTGGGGGCGTGAGGGAAAGGAAGTCACTCAAAGGAAACTGCAGCGACACCCACCCCGCACCCCCAACTTCTACACTAGCTACAGCTGCTGCTACCAGTTCTGTGGGGTATAGTAAGAGCCGCTTGATTCTGTTCTCGGGAACCACAAAGAAACAACTAAGGAGATTGAGCTCTGACCCCCACCCGCACACTTCCATCCCTCCAATCTTTATGATCCCCAGGGCTCCTTTCCTGCTGCTCACGTTTAAGCCTGGTCCGCTGCAGCCTCCCTTCACAAACCAGGAAGCACATCTGCTGGGAGGGGAGCATGGACTGGAGGAGAAGAGAGGGAGAAAAGAGAAGGGAGTAACAGGGATGAGCGAAAGAGAAATGGGTAAGGAATGCTGAAAGAAGGGTTGTGAATGTTGAGAAAGGAGCTCCTGCTGTGCCTCTACAGATCTCCTTTGCTCCGCACCTGCTGCTGCTACTGTGGCTGCGGCTGCTGCTATGGCTGCAGACCCAGTAGCAGATCACAGAGACACGTGTGTGCATGTATGTGTGTATTAAGCGTCCTTTGCAGGACCATTTTAGAGGGGAGACAGTAGGTGAGGCAAGACAGATCCGGTCCCAAGAGAAGGAGGAAAAATAGAGAAAGGGAAGGAAGGGGGAAAGGAGAGAAGACAGGAGGGGTGGTAGGAAGAAGAGGATGAGGGGGAGGAGGAGGAAGAGAAGAGGCAAAAGCAGCAGGAGAGGATCACTCTTTCTTAGCCTGTGGTTCCTGAGTCTGAAGCTTACACCAATACCCATACCCACATCCACCCCACCCCCGGAGCAACTTAGTCATCTCGCTATGTTCTTGAGCCAACTGCAGAGAGAGGCTAATGAATGTAAGCAAAGAGGTCTGGGGTCTGATCGTGGTGGTGGTAGTGGTGGTGTGTGCGTGTGTGTGTGTGTCTGTGTGTGTCTCTGTGTGTGTCTGTGTCTGTGTCTGTGTGTGAGAGAGGGAGAGCTAGAGCGAGCTAGCATTTGACCTATTGAACAACTCCACTAGGCAGGGAAACTCTGCGAATCTCCGAGTAAGGAAAAAAACGAGGTGAGTGAGAAGGAACTAGGTTAGAAGTGTATTGTACACAGGTATATTGTATGTCAAAGGATAGTAAAGGACTGACTGTTGTACAGTAATAGGCTTGAATATATAAAGTAAGACAAGAGTGCAAAATAAAACAAGGATCGAACAGGGAACTGGGGTGGGGGAGAAGTTCTCCAGTTCTGTGTAACTAAACAGAAGGTGTAGAGTGGTGACCTTGTGGGCAGATATGGGTGATCATGGGTGACTGCAAAACCCCAAGAAATAGAATATTGTGCATGAAAGGGGGTAAATTCTACGTCTACTGGGATGATGGAAGTGGCTAGTTCAGTTTGTAATCAGACTTAATAGAAAAATGCAAATTCTAGGAATGTTATTTTAATTATTTAAAAGACAAATAAGTATAATACATTAGGGATGCATATTAAGTTTGGGACAATTACAGATTCCCATGGAATGTCCAAATGATAGAAAGTGTAGGAGTTTGAGCTAAAATCTGCTTGAGTTTCCTGCAAGTACAATTGCTTAGCTTTCATCTTTGTAACTCATTCTGCAAATGGGCTAGAATCCTGGATGTTTTAGTTTTTTGTGTGTGAAGGGAGAATGAGACATAGGAAACCCAGAAAAGGAGACTTTAGGGAAAAAAGGTTCTTTCATCCTTTTTTTTGTCTATCATCTTCTTTTCTTTCTGAAATTCATATGCTTTCTATGACCAATTTGCAACCCTAAATTGAACATGCCATCAGTACTTCCAGTTTCTTAAAAGAATCAGGTGAAGGCTGATATTGTAGGGCTATTGTAATTATGATACTGTTCTCACTCACTTAATACCCTAGAGAGGGCATGTTGCTGTATTTTTTCAGAAAGGTAGAAAAGACTGCAGTGTTCTTTCATATACTGAATGGCTATTCATTTACCCTTTCCTTACTTAAGATATCCTTTTGATTTCCTGGCTTCCAGAGAATTATCTGAGTTGATCAATGGTAACTTCCCCTTGGTATCTGAACCTGCCTTTTTCCTTCCAGAGAAAATAAGCAACATGTAGAAAAAGCAGGCATAGAGTCCTTGTGTTACTCCTCTGATTATTAAAATGATTGAACATATCTTCTTCAAAAGAATGACCAAAAAGGACCAGATTTCAAAAGGTTATCATTTTTAAAAAGTTACCTTATAATAGGATAGCTAAACAGCTGATTTTGCTGTTCTAGGAGAAAGTGCTATGTCATTATTCATTAAAGTAAGCATCCAAATAGAAGCCAGTCCTTGCTTTCATATTCTCTTAATTCTTTGCAGAACAGTCTTTTCAATTAAACTTGTCATCAAATTAAAAGGTAACCATAATAGTCCCCAAGAATAAATCCTCCCAAAAGGATTTGGGTGAATAGCTTTTGAAGTTTTTCTTCAATAAGCAATAGCATTTATCTTTGTTGCTCTTATGTGGCACCACTGAAACTTTTCTCTCTATCTAAATGCAATGTTGGCAAGTTTGTTGATGTGAAATTTTATTATGACATATACCACTGGAACTGGATCTGGAAAACAGGAGACCTTCATTTGAATCCCATCCCTAGCACTTACTGTTTGTGAGTGTGTCTCTGCTAAAATACTTGACCTTTCTCAGAATATTCGTCTTCATCTGTCAAATGTCCTTCATAAGGTTGTTATAAGGAAAGTGCTTTGGAAATTTTAATAAACATTGTCAGAATTTAATTCCTTCTGTAATGAGGAGGATTGGACTAGATATTCTCTATGATCCTTTGTGCTCTAGAATCTATCATTCACAAATATGTAAAAAAAAAAACCCTGCAATTTTGCCCAGGTAGAATATTCATGGTGTGGGTAGTATCTTTTTAAACTCCTCAATGACATAGTAATAATCTGTTGGATTGAATCAAATAGCAAGTACAAAGATGAGATTCAAACCCAGGTTTCCCTGACTATATCTATTACAACTAGACAATACTGCAAAAAATAGTTGACTGCAAAGCCTATGATGGTGTGTGTGTGTGTGTGTGTGTGTGTGTGTGTGTGTGTAGTCAAGACCTATGATTTCATTGTTGTGGGGAAATTTCTTTGTGCAAACTAAATTTCTTCTACTCAGACAGATTGGCAACTGCTTTTATAAAGTATGTAGATAATTGATTTATCACTGAAATATTAAGTGACTATCATAGCAATACTGCTTGTATGTTTCATAGTCTTTACCAGAAATGAAATCTTCTTGACTACCAAACTGTCCCTTAATTATGATGATGCTACTATTTTAAATATCAATATTTCTACTTCATCAATTTCCTTTTTTTCTTATGAAGGCTGTGCATGCATAGCTCATTCTTTTCTATTATCATAAATGCAAAGCTTATCCATATTACTTTAAATCATTATAACCAATAACTCAGCTATTCATGAATGTCTTTGACTGAAAAATATGTCTAAAATCACATACAATGGCTTAAATTTATATTTTTTTGCTTTTAATTTTTTTTTTTGCAGGGAGGAGGGTAGGACAATTGGGGTCAAGTGACTTGCCCTAGGTCACACAGCTAGTTTTGTGTGTGTGTGTGTGTGTGTGTGTGTGTGTGTGGAGTGTGTGTGTGTTGAGCGTCTGAGGCCAAGTTTGAACTCAGGTCCTTCTGACTACAGGGCCAGTACTCTCTTCACTGTACCATCTAGCCGCCCCTTAAAATATAATTTTAAATAAGAAAAGTTCAGAAAGAAAAGTCTCCATCTGTGAAGACATTTCTCCACATACTGAGAAGTTTCATACTTTAACATCAGATGTTTCAAATCAAGCAACATATCTCAAAATCCCCATTGGGTTTTAATTTTTTTTGTTATTACAGACAAAAGACTGAAGACTACAGGTGTGTATTCATTTTAATGGTAAATATCAGTGGAATATAAGCTCCTTTTAACCTTACTCCAAATATAACAATGACTACAAAGTTAAATGATTTGCCCATGTTCACATAGCTCTTAAGTGTCTCAAGTAGGATTGGTCCTCAGATCTTCCTGATTCTAGGTCTAATACATTTATCTACTGAGCTAACTAGGTCTTTACCTTCATATGTAGTTTCATGTGCAACTACAGAAACAAATGAATAAATGAACAAATAAATAAATTGATGGAATGACAGAGAGATTTATCATTCATACATAGTCAAATGTCTAGTGCTGTAACTCATCAGCCTTCATTAGTCTGGTTTTCAAAGGATAGATACAGAATATGTCAGTACACAAAGTCTTTTGATCTGTGGAGCACCTGCTAGATTTCTGCTATTTTAGCCTTCAAGAATCCAGAGCCACCTCCAAGCCATTAGGAGCATTGGTAGGTGATTTTAATGAAGGATACTCATAGATATGAAATAATAATCAGGGATATAGTTTACATAGAAACTAAGACAGGGCTATTGAGAAAAATTCTAAGATTAGAGAGATGCCAAAACTGAATCTGAGCCTTGATGAAGCCTGGAAAAGGAAACAAGCTTGACAGCATGAAGATATTGGTTTCATGGAAATATAGTACACCTTTGTGTCAATTAAAAATGTCTTTACATGGTCTTTGTCCCACTTTCTCTTTAACTTGCCAACTGCTTTTGCATCCAGTATCATAAAAGGATGTAAGAGAATGCCAAAAACACAGCATAAATTATTTTCTTTGCCAGACAAGGAAGGAAAACTAAAGAAAAATACATAAGAAAAACTCTTCCACTTTCAGAACAGACAGGAAAGAATTTTTTGTCATTCCAAAATACAACAATATGAGTTAATGCAGCTTTGGAATTTTGACTAAGTTTGGAAGATAACACTATTTTCAAAAAACAGGGAGAAAGGAAGTTGTGCTTTAGGAAATATGCTAAGTCTAAATAATTAGTCAGAAGTGGAGGTGTCCATTAAGCAATTCATTTCCTTAGGGAAACTGTATATTTTTTTGTCTGAGAAGTAAAAGTATTTATTTTATTTTTGGTATGCTAACTGCAACACAATGTGTCTATATAACACTACTACATTTCCTATGTGATCTTCCTAATAGTAATGAAGGGGAGAGGGAAGACATTGGAAAAAAAAGAAGTAATTTCATTTGGATAAAAGTATTACAATCCTTCTATTCTCAGTTCTGTAGGTGGGACATATTGTGGTCAATTTTTCAATAAAGTAATTCATTATATGAGACATATGTGTATATATATATACATACATATATATACAGACAATGCATATATAATGTAGATGTGTTTAATAAATCAATAAACATTTATTAAGTACTTACTGGATGTCAGATACTATGCTAAAAAAGGCAAAACAAATCCTCTGCTCTAAAATAGTTTGCAATCTGAAGTTTACTTTCAGAGTATTTAAATAAAAATTTTCAAATACTTTATTTCTGACTTTGATCATATTCATGGGCATAGGAATAGAAAGGCATATAAATAAGTCAAAGAAGCACACCCTAATGAATGTCAGCTATTAGAACATAACAATTAAACCATAAAATTTTATAGTTGGAAAAGACATTTGCGTTTTAGCAAAACCCTTAATACCATAGATGGTGAAAAGGAGGTCCTGAGAAGTCACACGATTTGCTTAGACTCATTATTAGTTATTATTGCAAACTGCCTCAGAAGGCCGACTGTATAGGATTCTTTTTTTCATTGGTGGACATTGATTACTCAGTGCTCCTGCTTGTTACCTGTTGTGGAAAGTTTCCCCATAACTAAGATCTGAGATGCTTTCTCATTAGGTCGAAAAGGATTATTTCATTTCAAAGGAGAGAGTTAATTTATTTCCTCTGGGCATTGTTTGGTATATATTTTCTCACATACTTTCCCTAATTTCTATTTACTACCAAAATAGATGAATAGGTATATTTGCTTTTTGTTACATGTGTTCATTGTGGAATTAGCATTTGATGATAAGGAAGTCAAGCTTTGGATATCTAACTTTGGACTTTCCTTTATCATTAAGGATTAGTCATCTGGAGTACAATTTAGACCAAACGATTTGTTCTTCTAACATTAAAGGAAAAAGACGTGTGAGTCATGTATGCAACTATATGGCAAACTAGAAATTTTCTCCAATCTCTATATACTTTCACAGCTCTCCAAATTAGAAATTATATTCCAAAGATAAAATTATTTAAGTTGTTTCCATGGTCTTATTGATATTCAGTTATGACCAACCTTTCAAGACCCCAGTTAGGGTCTTCTTGGAAAAGATATTGTAGTGATTTGCTATTTACTTCTCCAGTTCATTTTATAGAGGAAGAAACCGGGGCAGGGGTTAAGTGATTTGTCCAAGGACACACAACTAGCAAGTGTCAGGCCACATTTCAATTCAGGAAAACGGGTCTTTCTGACTCCATCCCTGGCATTCTACCCATTGTACCACCTAGCTGCAGTTTCATGACCTAGGACACATAAAATCCAAAAGAAGGCTAAAAAACTCCATAAAAATGACACTCAGTAACCTTGAGTTCACTGAATACCCATTCACTTCTTTCCATACAACCAGCAGAAAGGTTTCACTAGCTTCCAAGAGTTTGACACAGACTGACATTCAAACCCATTCTTATATTGTGGTCTCCTTTGCCCTTCGCATTTCTATGGATACCATGACTTTAAGCTGTGAAAGTTTGCTCAAGTCTCAACAATCAGCTTAACCTCAGTTCTTCAGGACCCCATGCATATGGGGCATTTTACAGCATTCCATTATTCCTGAAAGAGCACAGCATCCAGCTGGTGTCAGTTCAGATCACTCAAATGTCAGTAACGGCAGAGACTTTGATTGATGAATCATGAATTGTCCAAAGGGAGAAGGCTGAGATTTTTTGAGAACCA
>CM053594.1:160108357-160132599 GCA_028646575.1 Pseudocheirus occidentalis | reverse complement strand
CTCTCTCTCTCTCTCTCTCTCTCTCTCTCTCTCTCTCTCCCTGTCTCTGTCTCTTTATCTCTCTCCCTCCTTCTCTCTCTCTCATCTGGCTTCAGTCTCAATGAATCTTCCTTCGCTGAGGAGCCAATTCCAATTCTGTCTCTCTCTCTCTCCAGAATTGTTCTTTATATACAGCACTGGCCTCCTGTCTCAGCCAACAGCCTTCTTCCATATCAACAGGGGAGTTCATACCTTCTCAACAATGGATAGGGTTCACACCTTCCATACTTAGCCCTAAGTTACTAGGTGCTACTTAGCTCTAAGTTACTAAGTGCTATGTATATGATAAACTGATTACTATTACAAGAGGGTTTTTAGGAGGAGTCAAGATGAGGTCAGACTCCAGTAAGGAGTGATTAAGGGTAGGAAGTTGCTGGAGGCCACATGGAGACCACAGACAATGGTGGGCCAGGCCAGCCCATGGGTGGGAACAGGAGAATGAAGGGTGGGAAAAACCTGGAACAAAGGAGGGCCAAAAACTTTGGCAGAGCCACAACTTAAGGCCTATGTCCTCAGACAGACACTCTAAAGAGGAAGATTCAAGGAGAGCTCAAGGGGGTTCGCAGAGCCTGTACCTCAAAGATTCAAGGAGAGTTCAAATGGGCTCCCAGAGTCTGCTCCTCATCACCTACAAATGAATGAAATTTTATGGGACTACAACATAGTAGAGCATTTGAAATAATGACGGTGAGCAAGGATATTGATTGAAGTGAATCATGTACTGGGATTAAATAATCACCTAAAAATGAGGGAAAGGTAATTTGTTATCTCTGAAAATGAAGAACCTACAGGAAAGTGGGTGAGAAGAGGGGAAGGTTGAAAGAAGTGTGGAAAGAAAAAAAGTTTTTACTTTGGACATATTGGGGTGTTCAACTGATGAGTCCTCCTATATATACAGATAAAACAGAAGAGAGGAACTAATAAGTAAAACACTAAATAGAAAGGGTTATCAAAGGAGAGGAGGGGATCAAAGATGGGGAAAAAGCCAGTAGAAACAGGGTCACTTTAAAAATATTAAAGTAACTGAAGGTATGTGTATAGCAAAAGGAAAAAAATCATAACTTTAAAAAATAGAGACAAGGAGGAAAATGTAAATGTAACTCTTAAAATTTAAATGTGAATTTAATAGAAATCCAATAAAATTTTAAAAAGTGCCAGATCACATAAAAGGAAAATAAAGTTGAAATCAGATGCTTACAGGGAATATGTTTTAAAAGCAAAGACATAAACACAGATACATATATACAAATGAACTGAGGGGGATAAAAAAATTACTATGTATTCAGTGGATAAAAAGGATGAGTTTGGAGCAAAGGAAAGGACTCACCTGAGCTCTCCCAAATTTCCCTACAAACAACTTTAATGTAAAACCTCAAATGAAACTCTCGAGTGGCAGAGCCAACCACAGGTCAGAGTGAAATAATTCTCAAGCCTAGAATAACTTAGGAGGTTGGCAGTAAAGGTGATAGTTGGGCCTAGATCTCAGGACAGACTTTGCAATGGAGGCCAAACTAGGGCATTGGCAGCAGGCCTTTGAAGCAATTTAACAGGGAAAAATATCAGCTTCTTGAATTCTCAAGTTAAAGATGGCAAGGGGGCAGGAAAACTGGTCAGAAGAATACTATCAAGAACTGCTTGGTGGCATTTGGTGCAGGACTCTATTGTAGTGCCCATATTCAGTTTAGGGCTGTAGTCCCAAAGTTAAAAGGAACAGTACCTCACCAGTGCTTGTGACCACAGGAGTAAAAGATACCTGATCATAATTCTAGGGCAAAGATGAATGCTGGTCATCACTCACTGACCAGATCACAGACCAGGAGAAAAATGAACGCACTCCAACTAAGATCATACCATGTTGGAAGAACCAAAAATTTCCAGACCAATAAAGGTAGCTCTGAAAATAGCAGCAAGAAAGGTCTAAAGCAGGGGAGAGTACTCTCTCTGCTCTAGGTACAGAAACCAACATTAACATAAACTGATAAGTCAAGAAAAAAGGCAGGGAAATAAAAAAGAAAAGAAGAGATTAATCACAGAAAGGTACTATAGTGACATGATGATCAAGACACAAAATCAAAACAAGAGAACAGAATCAAAACTACTATAAAGTTAAAATGAAAATGTGAATTGCTTACATATCCAAAAAGAATTCCTGGAAAAGGTTAAAAAAAGCATTTCAAAAATGAAATTAGAGAGGTAGAGAAAAATTTGAAAAAATGAATGAGAGGAGGGCAGAGCCAAGATAGAGGCATAGAAGCAGCAAAGTTTTGCACCTCCCACACAGCGACCTTAAATACCTATAAAATATGACTCTAAACAAACTCTAAACCAACAAAAATACAGAAAACACATGTCTTGCTGAAGGCAGCTCGGCAGGAGGGGCTCATTGTGGCAGGCTGGGAGCCGAGGCCAGCCCAGCCCTAAACATTGGCCTGGCTCCAGGGTGGTCAGGAGAAGCCGCAGCTGGAGTCTACAGAAGAGTGGATTGGTGGCACCTTGGCAATCTCCACATTTATTAAGCCAAGAGAAATAAGGCTAAGGGAAAGGGCAGTGAAATTCAAGCTACATTTGGGGAAAAAAAGTGTCTGAACAAACTGCCCCCAGGGCAAGGAAGTAGCCCAACCAGGCTGTCTTAGAGTTCCTAGCCTGCAGACTAAACAGGAGCAAAAGAAATTGATCAAAGGCCAAGGGCTCTTGAGTTAAGCAGCCTGTATCCAAATTGTGGTCTTGGGTGGTGGTCCTAGGGTGTGCTTTCAGCACACCAATGCTGATGGGGGCTGCAGCTCCCACCTAATACCTCCAGCAGCTGTGAAAACCCCAGCAATTTGGGGCAGAACTTTCACCCCTGGAGGCAGAGTTCCACAGAGCTAAAAAGTCAAGCAATTAATTATCTGGTCAACATGAGGAAAAGGATGCAAACTAATAAGAGTAATCAAACTCTAGAGTCCTTTTTTGGGGACAAAAAGGATCAAAACATGGAGTTGGAGGAAGACAACACAGTCAGAACTCCCACACCAAATACTTCCAAGAAACGTGAAGATTGCCAACAATCCATAGATCGACTTAAAAAGGCCTTTGAAAACCAAATAAGAGATGTGGAGGTACAATTGGGAAGAAAAATGAGAATGACGGGAAAAAGAGTCAACAACCTGACTGAAGACAACACAGTCAGAATTCCCACACCAAATACTTCCAAGAAACATGAAGGTTGCCTACAATCCATAGATCGACTTAAAAAGGACTTTGAAAACCAACTAAGAGATGTGGAGGTACAATTGGGAAGGTAAATGAGAATGATGCAAGAAAGAGTCAACAACACCTAAAAACAGATTAACTCAAAAGGCAAAAGAGGCCGAAAAAGCAAACAAGGTGAAGAATGCCTTAAAAAGTCTAATTTCAAAGATGGAAAAATAAAAGAATCTCAAAAGCATTCTGAAGAGAATAATTCCTTCAAAATCAGAGTGGAGCAAATGGAAGCAAATGACTTAATGAGAAATCAAGATACTATTAAACAGAGACAACCAAATGAAAAAAAAATAGAAGGTAATGTGAAATATCTCCTTGAAATAAACACTGACCTGGAAAATAGATCCAAGAGAGACAATTTCAAAATTATTGGACTACCTGAAAGCCATGATCAAAAAAAGAACTTAGCATCCTAAAAGTAATTCTCAAGGAAAATTGCCATGATATTTTAAAATCAGAGGGCAAAATAGAGCTTGAAAGAATTCACCAATCATCTCTTGTAAAAGATCCCCAAAAGAAAATTCCTAAAAATGTTATTGCCAGGTTCCAGATTCCCCAGTCAAAGGTGAAAATATTACAGGCTGCCAAGAGGAAACAATTTGAATACTGTGTTAACACAATTGGGATAACCCAGAATCTGTCAGCTTCTACACTGAGGGATAGTAGGGCCTGGAATATGATATTGAGGACATCAAGTGAGCTAGGATGAAAACCAAGAATCACCTACCCAGCAAAATTTTGTATAATGTTCCAGGGGAAAATGTGGTCATTCAGTGAGGTGGAAGACTTTCAAGCATTCTTGTTGAAAAAACCAGAACTGAACAGAAAATTTGACACTGAAATACAAGAAGCATGACAAGGTAAACATGGGAAAGAAATCATAAGGAACTCATCAAAGTTGAACTATTTGCATGCCAATATGGAAAAACAATAATTGTACCTTTTGAAAATTTTCTTAGTATGAGGATGGGAGAATGGAATATAAACACATAAACACACACATATACATATATACACACATATACATATATATACCTACACATATGTCTATATAGGAGGGTATATATGGATATGAATACATATCTGAGCATGTGTGTATATGTGTATATAGAAGGTACAGGATCAATTGAATAGGAAGGAATGATACTTTAAAAGGTGAAATTCTGAGTTGGGAGGGGACTAGAATGAGAGTAGACAGGGAGAGACAAAATGGGGTTAATCATTCCATATAGAAGAGGCAAGGGATAACTGTTACAACTTTAATTTTATTTACTCTCATTGATTTTTGGCTTAGGGAAAGAACAGCATAAACTCTAACCTGAATATCATGCTACACAGGAGAGTAGGGGGTATGGGCATGAGAGGTGAGATGATGGAGGGGAGGGCAGGGTCTGGGGGAGGGTTGCTGGAAGCACACACTTCAGAAAAGAGACAGGGACAGGCTAGAGAATAGAACAAGGTGGGGGTGAGATAGAAAAGATGAACATATTATCAGCCTCTCACAATATGTTCACTGTGGAGATATCCTGTGTAATTACACATGTACACCTTATATTGAATTGATTGTCCTTCCAGTGTGGGTGGGGGACAAGGGAGGAACTGAGGGAATCTAGAATTAAAACTCTACAATCAAATGTTAAGAAAAAAAAGTATACATGTGTATGTATATATATATATATATATATGTGTGTGTGTGTGTATTATATATATGTGTGTGTATCTATGTATATATGTGTGTGTATATGTATATATATATATATATATGTATGTATGTATATAATTATTACCATTAACTACATGCAACTGGGAAATAAGATATACAGGTACTGGGGTAGGAGACCCTCCCTGCCCTACCAGAAAGTAAGAGGTGCGTTGGGAGAAGATATAGAAAAGAGCAGATTGGGGGAGGAGCTTTACAGTGGTATTGCTGTTTTGGGGATGGGGGTGGCAGAAAGATGGGGAGAAAATTACGTAACTCAAAATCTGGTGGAAATGAATGATGTAAACAAGAAAATAAATTAAAAAATGATAATAATAAAAGAGAAAGAGATGCAAGAAAATTATGAAAAGAGAATCAACTGCCTGTTACAGAAAGCATAAAACTATATAGAAAAAAAAATAATACCTTAAAACCAGAATGGGCTAAATGGTGAAAGAGGTATAAAAATTCACTGGAGAAAGAAATTCATAAAAAGTAAAATTGGGAAAAATGGAAAAGGAGATAGAAAATCTCAGTGAAGAAAACAAGTCCTTAAAAACAAAACAGAAGTGAAAGTTAATTATTCTACAAGGCATCAAGAAACAGTAAAATGAACTCAAAGTCATGTAAAAATACAAAAAAAATGTGACATCTCAGTGGAAAAACAACTTTCTGGGAAAATTGATTCAGGAGAGACTTTTTTTTTGGTCATCAGGGTTAAGTGACTAGAGTTACCACATTTAACTCCTGTCCTCCTAACTCCATAGTCTTTGCTCTATGCGCCACACCACCTAGCTACCCCCAAAGAGAGACACTTTAAGAATTGTTGAACTAACTGGAAGCTATGATAAAAAAATACTAGACATGATAGTTGAAGAAAGTATAAAAGAAAACTGTCCCAACATCCTAAAATCAGTGGGTAAGATAGAAATGGATAGAATCCATTGAACACCACCTTAAAGAGATCTCAAAATCAAAACTTTCAGTAATAATATATCCAAATTCTAGAGCTCTCATGTTAAGGACACAATATTGCTAGTACTCAGAAAAAATTATGCAAATATGATTTAATCACAGTCAGGATGACTATATTTAGCATCTTCTACATTAAAGAATCAGAGGACTTAGAATGTGATTGTCTTTAAAAGGTAAACAGGGAAGAGAAATTACAAGAGATTAAATTAATTTAAATAGTTTATTTTCCTCTATGGAAGATGGTACTTGTGACTTCTGAGAACTTTATACTTATTAGGACAGTAGAAAGAATGTATTTAGACAGATTGTGTGGGCGTGAGTTGACTATGATGGGGTGATTGAAAAAAATAAAATTAACAGGTGAGAAAGAGGATGCATTGGGAGAAGGGGAAAGAAGGAGTAGCATAGAGTAAATTACATCATATAAAAGACACACAAGGAAGAATTTTACAGAGGAGGAGAAGGTGGGGGTGGGTGGGAATGCTTAAATTTTATTTTCTTCAGAATTGTCTAGGGAAGGAATAACATATACACTCATCTGCATAGAGGAATCAATCTTTTCCTGTACAGAGGTAGGAGGGGAGGGGTATAAGAGAAGGGGGAAACTGACAGAAGAGAACATGATTCGGGAGAGATGGTGAGCAGATGCAAAACACTGTGGAAATTAATAGACTGAAGGAGTGAGAAAAGGATAAACAGGAAGAAAAACTGGATAGAAAGAAATACACATTAATCCTAACTGAGAATATGAATGGGATGAACTAACCCCAAAATAAAAGCAAATAGCAAAGTGGATTAAAATAGATTCTAACAATATATTGTTTACAAGTAACACACTAGAAACAAAGAGACAGAGTTAAAAATAAAAGGACAGAGCAGAATCTATTGTGCTTCAGTTGATGCAAAAAAGCAGGGGAAGCATTCATGATATCAGAAAAAAACAAAAAAATAGGGCAATTTAAAAGAGATAAGCAGGGAAACTACTTTTTGCTAAAATTTACCATAGATGAAGAATATCAGTAGTAAATATGGATGCACCAAATATTATAACATCCAAATACTAAAAGGCAAATTTACATAAATTATAGGAAGAAATTGACAGTAAAACTCTACTAGTGGGGAAACTCAACTTTCCCCTCTGAGAAGTAGAAAAATTGAAATGAAAAAAAAATGAAGAAAGAAGTTAAGGAGACAATTAGGATTTTAGAAAATAAAATAGGCATGAATACAATTTTAGAAAACTGATTGGAAACACAAAGCTATGTACCTTTTCCCCACAGGGAACTTATAAAAAAATTGACCATGTTTTAGGCATGAAACCTCAAATCCAAATGAAGAAAAGTATGAATATTAAATTCATCCATTTCACATGATATTTCAATAAAATTACATTTAGTAAGAAGTTGTGTAAATATTAAAATTAGTTGGAAATTTTATAATCTATTCTTAACCAATGAAAAAGAATAAATCATAGAAAGAATCACTAATTTTATTAAAGATAATAAAAACAATGAGATTACACACTAACATTTTTGGGATGTAGTCAGAGCAGCACTGAAGAGAAAATTGCACCTCTAAAATGCTTACGCCAATAAAAAAGAAAGAGAAGAATTGTGCATGCAATGGAAATAAAACCTAGAAAAAAAAATTACAAGTCCGCAATTAAACAGCAAATTAGTAATCCTGATAAACAAGGGGAAAATTAGCAGAACTGAGGGAAAATCATTGAACAAGTAAATAAAACTAAAAGTTAGTTTTAAATAAAATAAACCCTTAATTAATTTGATTTTAAAAAGGAAAAGGAAAATTAAATTGCCAGCACAAAAAATAAAAATGGTGAATTCAAAACCAATAAAATGAAATAAAGACAATTGTTAGGAGTTATTTTGCTCGATAATATGCCAATATATCTGAAAATCTAAGTGAAATGGATAATTATTTATGAACATAAAAATTGCCCAGATTAACAGAAGAGGAAATAGAATTCTTAAACAACGCTATATTAGAAAAAGAAATGGAAAAATCATGAATGAGTTCCCTCAGATGAAAAACACCCAAACTAAATGGATTCACAAGTGAATTTTACAAATATTTAATGGATAATTAATTCTAATCTTAAACTATTTGAAAAATAGGCAAAAAAGTCTTGCAAAATGTTTTTTAAATAAATGTACTGCTGATAACTAAACTAGAAAGAGCAAAATACAGAAAGGAAACTTGAGACATATTTCCCTAATGAATCAATGTAAAAATTGCAAATAAAATATCAACAAGGATATTACACCACTATATCCCAAGGATCAAACACTCTGATCAGGTGGAATTTATACCAGGAATACAGGACTGGTTCAATATCAAGAAAGCTATTGGAATAATTACTTATCTATCAACAAGACAAAAAAATTAATATGCTTATCTATTGAGATACTGAATATCTGTTGAGATATCCATTGAGATGCTGAAATTACTTTTTAACAAATATAGCACACATTTCTATGAAAAACATTGGAAATCATAGGGATATATGGAGATTTCGATAAAATGAGATTAACATCAATCTAAAACTGTCAACAAATAATGTCTATAGGAGTGAAAAGTTCTTCCCAATAAAATCAGGAGTAAAACAAGGATGTTCATTATTACTGCAATTATTCAATAATGTACTAGAAATTTTAACTAGCAACAAATTTCTTTGATAAAGGCCTCATTTTTCAAATATATAGAGGACTGAATCAAATAAATTTTTAAGAATGAGTTTCTAACCCAGTACCTATATGAACACAACTACAAAACACTTTTCACAAAATAAAATGAAATATAACTAATTGGAAAAAAAATCAATTGCTTATGGCCAAGTAGAGCTAATATAACGAAAATGGCAATTTTACCAAAATTAAATTACTTATTTTGTGTCATACCAATCAATCTACCAGAAATTACTTTATAGAGCCAGAAAAAATAGTGACAAAATTTGTTTGAAAGAACAAAAGTTTCAGAATATCAAGGCAATTAATGAAAATAAATGCTAGGGAAGGTGGCCTAGCCACACCAGATTGTAATTTGTATTATAAAGCAGCAGCCATCAAAATTACTTGGTACTGGCTAAGGAATAGAGTAGGGGATCATTGACTCAGTAGTCAATGATTACAGTAATATACTGTTTGATAAACCCAAAGATCACAGTTTTTGAGATAAGAACTCACTATTTGACAAAAACTGCTGGGAAAACTGGAATAGAGTATGGCAGGCACTTGAAATTTAAGGGATGCCCATCAATTGGGGAATGGTTAAACAAGTTGTGGCATATTAATGTAATGGAATACTATTGTGGTATAAGAAATGAGGAATATATGGACTTCATATTTACCTGGAGAGGCTTGTACAAACTGATGCTAAATGAGAAGAATAGAACCAGGAGAACTTTGTACACAATCACAAACACACCATATGTGTGTTGACCAACTTGGATAAACTGGACTCTTCTCAGCAATGCCCGGGTATAAGACATCTCTAAAAGTCTTAGGATGGGAGGAGATGTCTATATTCAGAGAAAGATCTAGAAAGAACAGAGTTTAAAAGGAGACAGAAGAAAACTACATACGCTCATTCTTTTCCATGTTTTGTTTTGTTTCTTCTTTCCCATTGTTCACTCAATTGGTTACAATCCTTCTTTAAAACCAGACTAATGTCCAATGTGAAAGTATTTGCAGATCCTATACTTGATTGCAAGCCACCATGGAGGGGGGGAGGAGAGAGGGGAGAAAATTTGAAAGTCAAGGGATTGTGGAACTGAATCTTGTAAACTAAAAATAAATAAACATATCAATTTAAAATAAAAAGAATATGTTTCTCCCCAGTTGATAAGTAGTCAAAAGATATGTACTGGTAGTTTTTAGAAGCTAAAATCAGAGTAGCTGTAAAAACACTCTGAACTACTAATGATAAGAGAAACAAAATTGATACAACTCTGTGGTACCACATTATAGTTATTCATTTGACTACTATGCCAGAAAAGAAAAATGACAAATGGAGGGGATGTGGGGCAAAATGGGATGCTAATGCACTAGTGGTGTAGTTGTGAATTGATCCAACAATTCTTGAGAGCAATTTGGAACTACACCCAGAGGACTATAAAACCATATACACTTTGCCCCAGATATCCCTCCATAAGATTTGTGTCCTAAATGGAAAAGGACCTATTTGTAGAAAAAAATATTTATAATAGCTATTCTTGTGGTGCTAAAGAACTAAAATTGAAGAGACATCCTTCAGTTGGGGAATGGGTGTACAAGTTGTGGTATATGATATTATGGAATACTATTGCATTATAAGAAATGATGAGCACAATAATTTCAGAAAAACCTTGAAAAGATTTACATGAACTGATACAAAGTGAAGTGAGCCAAACCAGGAGAAGGTGGTACACAGTAACAGCAACATCATATAATGGTCAATTGTGAATGACTTAACTAAACCCACCAGTACAATAATCCAAGACAATTAGAAAACTGTTGTTATGAAAAATTGTATTCACTACAGAGAAGGAACTCATGGTGTCTGAATGCAGACTGAAGCATATATCTGTGTGTATATCTACATATCTATATCTATCTATCTATCTATCTATCTATCTATCTATCTATCTATCTATCTATCTATATTGTTATTATGTTATAAGACAAAGAAAAAAATATTCAAAAAACATAAAAGGGTCACACAAGGAAACTACATGATGCTGAAAGGAACCACAAATAACAAAGCAACATAAAGATAAAATTATGTGCTCCAAATGCCTTAGCAAGCAGAATCGAAAAGGAAACATTATCTGAATCTCAAGAAGACATAACATTTAGATGATAGTGAAGGGGTTATCCTATCTTTGATATCCATCTATCAATATAAGATAAGCTGTAAAGAACGATTAAGAAAAGGAAAATAAGGAATTAAAAAAGTTTTTGGAGAAGCCAGAATTAGAAGACTTATAGAATCTTCTAAATGGAACAGAAAAGAAAATACATATTTATCTGCACCGCAGGGGACTTTTGAAAAAATATAATGATGCATTTAAAGATATTGTAAACAAATATAAAAAAGTAGAAATACCTGAAATGTCCTTCATAGATCATAGTGAAATAAAGATAGAAATTATTTCAGGAACTACGAACAAAAGATACAGACAGAAATCGAGACTTAATTAAGAAATTTTAAGTAATGACTAGACAAAAGAACAAATCCTAAATGCAGCTAATGAATATGTAAAAGAAAATGATAATGACGAAACAACATACCAAGTTTATGGAATGCCACTAAGGGAGCCAGTAGGGGGAAAAGATATCATTACAAATATACATTAACAAGGTACAAAAACAGAACATTCATGAACTTAATATGTATTTAAAATTAGAAAATTAATAAAACAACAATCCTAAAATAAGGAAAAAGAGAAGACAGTAAAAATTAGAAGGGAAGTAGATGAATTGGAAACAAAATATCCAAAAAAAATTAAATAAAATATCAGTTCTTTGAAAAGACTAATAAAAGTAAAAAAAAAACCCTAACTAATATAATTATAAAGAAAGCAGGAAATCAAATCAATAAAATAATAGAACAAAGTGAAATCACAAAAAAAAACAGAAGAAATTTTTAAAAAGCAAACCATATTATGACCAATCAGATGTTAATGAAGCTGAGACTACAAAAGAAATAGGGGAATACCTTCCAAAATAAAAACTACCCCAGCTACCACAAAATGCATATCTTAAATAATAATCTCAGAAAAGGGTATCAATTCAGTTATAAAGGAACTAACAAGAAAATTCCCTGGTCCTGATGAATTCACAGAAGAATTCTATCAAAATTTTACACAACAGTGCCCATACTTCAAGAATTATTCTGAAAAATTGTTAAGGAAAGGAGCCTGCCAGAATATTTTTATGACATAAAATGTCTCATTCTCTAAACCATTGAAAATACATTCTGTAAAAAAACACATATGGCATATCATTAATGAACATTGACTCAAGATTTTTAAACCAAATTCTATCAAACTACATTAGTGTATCTAATAAATTATTCATTATGATCAAGTAGGATTTAAACTAAGCAAGCATGGTTGATCCAACATTGGGGGAAAGTAACATTATTAATCATATTAAAAACCAAAGCATCCAAACCTACATAATCATGTGAATAAATGTAGACAAAAGTTTGACAAAATAAAAATCTTTTACACTAAACATCTCCCAAGTATATTCTTAGAGAGATCTTTCAAAAACAAATCACATAAAGCCTCTATCTAAATGCCAAAACAATCAATTTATGCATTGGTAATATGCTAGAAGCTATTTCAATAAATGTAAGAGAGAAGTAAGGAAACCCACTCTCTCTGTTACTCTTTCCCATTATCATTTGATATAGTTCTTAAGATGCTTGGAATGGCAATAAGACAAAAGAAAAGAATGAAATGAATAAAGATAGGTTAGAAGAAGATAAATAACCCTGCTTGCTGATGACATGATACTTTGCTTAGGGAATCAGCAAAGATAGTGAGACAATTAAAATCTTCAACAAAGTTTCAGGTTACAAAATAATATTTCTGTATAATAGTTACAAGATGTAAGATACAATAGTAGAAAGGGAAATCTCATTTCAAATAAAAAAGGCATACAATCTTTGATTATCAGCTTTGCAAAGCACACAAAAGGCTTATATGGATTCATTTACAAAGTGTTCCTTAAAGAAATAAAAACAACTCAAGCAGGTGGATAAATATACAACACTCATGTCTAGGCTGTGTCAAGATAATAGAATAAAAATAATTCCAAAATCAATTCATATTTTCATGCCACACCAATTAATTACTAAAGGAATACTTTAAAGAACTTCATGAAATAATAACAAAATTCATTTGGAAAAATCAAATATATAGAATATTAAAGAAACTGTTGTCAAGAATTTAGGACAAAGTATGGAATATCACTTCAAAACCTCAAATTATCTTGGAAATCAATAGAAATCAAAACCGTCTGGCATTGTTCAAAGAACAGTGATATAGATCAGTAGAATAGACTAGATAATGGAGATTCAGAAACAATAACTCCATGTTTGATATTATGAAAACCAGATCAAATTAGGAACTATGTGTTTGGAAAAGTGGAAGGCAGAAAGCGTTCATAACCACACAAGAGAATGCTCTATATTACTAACAATAGAAAAAATGAAAATAAAAACAATACTAAAGTTTCACCTCACACCCTGAAAATTGCCAAAGGACAAACATTAAAATACTCAGAGTTGGAGGAATTTTGCAAAGATAGGCAAGCTAATATATCTTTATTGGAATTACATAACAATACAATCATTTTGGAAAACAATTTAGAATTTTGAAAATGAGATGCTAAAATGCACCTTTCCTTTGAAGCAGAGTCTCACTTACTCATTTCATACTCCAAGGAAGCCAACGATTTAAATATATATGGCCTCCATACACTGTAAAATATTTATAAAATCACTTTTTGTGATACCTGAAAATTATAAACAAAGTCCATTAATTAGGGAATAGTTGAGCAAATTGTGGTATGAGAATGTAATGGAATATTACTGTAATGAGAAAAAAATATACATAAACTTATAGGAAGTGAATTAATCAAACTCAAGAAAATAATATACATTAACTAACTACACAAATATAAATGGAAAACAACAACGACAATAACAACATACCAAAAAAATCAAAAGTAAATGTAACAAAGTTATAACGATCAAGTTGGACTCGAATGACAGTAAGAATACACCTATAACCTACCCCTTTGTGGAGATTTCAGATTCACAGCTGTTACACATTACACCCTTAAAAAATCAGTTTATCCATCAGATGTGCTGACTTTTTCCTCCTCTCTATTCAATATATGGGAAGACTTTTTGGGAGGGATGTGGTAAAATACATGGGATAGTCTGGTTTGGTAAGAAAGAGAACATATCAATTAAAATGTGTAGAAAACAAGGAATGATAGGAAAATATTTAAGGCAGAAGATAGATATAATTCTAGCCTGGCACCTTTCTTTCTAAGAAGAGCAAAGTGGCTCCAACTTTCTCTTTTCCTTCCCTGCAGGAATCAAAACCTTCCTTGGAGAAAGATGAGAAGAAATGCTGGAAGTAAATATACTTGACTTCCTGGGAACTATATTTAAGTAGACTCATGGGCATATATAACCTAGATGGGCAAAATAAATGTGATCACATGCTATCCTCTTGCATTTGCAGAACAAGATCAAGACTAAAACCCCAGTTTCCTTATTCCTATATTAATGCTCTGCTAAGGTTGTACTTTTCTCTCTCCTTTTCCTTGCCTTATTATATCAGGAAAAGTTCTGATTAACATAAGTGAGTAGTATTATCTGCTCCATTGATGCCACATAGCCACTTCCAAATATACATACATATATATATGATTCTTCCTATTCCTTTCCACCACTATTTATGTAAAAAAAATTGTCACTAAATGTACTATTTTATGGTGAAAGGGACAATGAATTTGGATACAAGACCTGTCTAGTTCTCATCTGAAAACTATTAGTTGAGTAAAATTGGACAGATTGCTTAATGTCTGAGATTTCTCAATTATAAAAATGGGTGTTATACAGAGATAACATGACATAGTGGACAAAGAATTGGCTTCAGAGTCAGAAAGTACTAGATTTAAGTCCTTCCTCTGACAAATATTGACTAGGTGGCCTTGCACAAATTATTTAACCTCTTTCTGCCTCTGATATCAATTTCAGCCCAAGATGAAGAATAGTTGCTAATTTAAAGTAGTAGATGTAAGTTCAATCTATCAATGTTACCCTTTCTTAACCATCTTCAGATACTAGAATTATTGGGATGTGTTGTTGTTATTGAGTTGGTTCAATCATATCTGATTCTTTATGACACCATCATGGATTCCCTTGCTCTCTTTGCTTCTAGTCCTACTCCCAGTCTTTGGCTACACAACTCTTCTTGGCTACTTCCCCAGAAAAATTTGCTCTTGTAGCGCCTTTACCAAAGCCCAAGAGACATATCCACCTTGACCAACTTCTATATAACCTTCTGGAACATGTAGATTGGAGCCTTCCATAATGAATGAACCTTATTTATGTCCTCTATACTCTCTCCTCAGTTCAACAAAAGTGGAATAATTGAAAATATGCAATACACCATGGTGTCAATACTATAATTAATAAGTATTCATTAAAAGGCATAAAAAATCTGGATTATTGGTCAGAAAAGTTGGTGAATTAATCACTTTTCCATGATTAATTTCATTGTTTAGACATTCAAAAGAGTGGGGAGGGTATTATGTGGCAAATGTAGAGTAATTATAGCTGAATTGATAAGACAAAGAAAATAGAATCCCAAAAGAAAAAAAATCCTCATGAATTAACACTTAAGCCTCATAGTCACTAAGCAGTCCTTCCTAATGAACCTCTGATATCAGACTGCTAAAATCCAACTGGAATCACCTGTGATCCATTGAGAGAGCTCCTTCTGTGGAAACTGATGGCATTCATCTTCATCTCCTTACCACAGCAAATGACAGACACTAACAGCTTAGCCATTTAGGGGTGAAGATGAATATACACTAACTTATGATAAGGGTCCAGTCCCAGTTTATAGGCATCCCATAGTCTGTTTTTAATATTTTCCTATCCCTGAACCCAACCTATAATAAAGAATTACATGCTTATTCATACAAACCACAAGAAAAGGGTGAAAAAACAAACGGGAGAACAAATAGAGCAAGGGGTTAGAATGGAAGACTGCAGTCTTAAAGGAAAGAGTACTTAACCTATCCCCACACCAATTCCTCATCTCCATAGTACTTGTGCCATGGACATTCTATATCCTACAAGACTAAAGTGTGGAATCTGACAAAGTTTTTCAACATAGACTGAGGGGTATACCCATCTTCAAATGGGAAAAAACTCATTCAAATGGGACATACAAATACAAAAATGAGCAAAGATTTCAAGGGAAAAAAAACAACTGATTCAAAACAAAAGAACAAGGAGATAAATTGATAGGAAGAATTCTAAATCCAGAAGAGCAATGAATACTAAAACATTCAAAGAGAATTCAAAACTCTTTTAACCATCATTGCAATACAGTGGAATGTAAAGCAAAGTTTGCTGGTATAAATACATAAACCTGTGGACTCCCAAGAGAATGTGGATCAAAAAAAAAACTCTGGAAAGATTTAAAAGAGAAATTAAGCTTGTAAAATAAGATGTTAGGAATGAATATAGATTAGAATTAAGCACTTTCAATGCAGAATTATAAGAAAAACTCAATTAGATTTAACAAATGAAATTGATTGCACAGTCTCAAAAAAGTAGGAAATAGAATAATATATCTGGAATTGAAATATTTTCACTGATGTAAATCTTGAAAAGAGAAGGAAAATATAACAATATGCAAAAAAGCACATAAATTCAAAAAAGCATAAATGATATTGGAGTTAGAATTCACAAATTGAGCTTAAAAATAAAAGGATTGCCAAAATAACCTGAGAAATAAAAAATAATTTTTAAAAATCTGAATAATGTATAACATAGTTAATATAAACACAAAAATATAGTTAATAACACAAAATAGAGAAAGAGGCAGATATTGAAATGGAGAGAAAGAGAGAAAAAGAGAAGAGGAAAGGAAGCACAGAAAAAATGAGATAAGACATATGAAGGCAACTAGACAGACATAGAACAGAAGAGTTAGCTGGAACCTGTTACTTTAGAAGCTTTAGTCCCATAAGGAATACATGTAGATTAAAGACATTTAATGAAAAGATAGCTTATAAATAGGACAATAAAAATTTTAATAGGCAGGAATGGAAGAGAACTAATGAAGAGATCAAAACAAAATTTTCTTAGGAAAAATAACAGTAAGAAGACAATAATATACAGAATAATTTGGAGGGTAAGGCAATAAGGAAGGTTGTGATCCTTCCACTTGACTGAAAGGAGGAGACAGGTTGAAAGAGAAAAAAGAATAATTATATAACTAAAAGAAAGAAAAAATAACTCATTAGTTTAAGAAATAAAAACCAGAAGAATAGGCCAATAGGATAGGGGTGACTAAAAAGAGGAAGGAGATAAAATAAGTGTGACAACAAATAAGCAAGTGAACACCAAAGTAAAATTGAAGGAAAACACAAGTCTAACTCCCTTAATATTAAATGTAAGTAGATTGGATAATCCAACAAACAAAAGTTAATTTCAAATTTTCTAAAAATTACCTACAATGTGATATACATTAAAAAAAATTTTAAGAAACAAAAGAATTCACATAATCAAAATGAGAAACCAGAATAAAATTTACTATGCCTCAGTGAAACAAAAGTTAAAAAGAGCAGGTGTTGAAATCATGTTGTAAGAGTTCACACACACACACACTCACAGCTATGGGTATATATATACACACACACACACACACACACACACATATACACACATATACATACATATACACATACATTATTACATTATATTTCACTCTATGAGTAGAAATAAACAAGGAAAACTTATTAAAAGAATATCCTTAAAGGAAACAGAGACTATGGACCAATGTTGGTAACAATCATATTCATCAAAGAGATTATGATTTAAATTCATAAGGAAAAAATTTAGTTGAATTTCAAAAAAAGTAGTGATTATAACACAATGGTGCTAGGTAATTGTATCAGCAAGTGCCCTAGCATTCCCAGGGAAGCTGCTAGCACAGGTTCTTAGATATGTTTTATTAAAGGAAAGCAACTCAAAATGGGTAAACAATCTTTAATAAAACAAGCATACCATTTACCTAGTTCAGGGGAAAAAGTCAGAACCCTGAACTCCAGAAAATACAAACCTAAGTTACAAGCACAAGTTACAAACACAGGTTACAAGCAGACCAAGAAACAGATCATCAGATGGGCTTCCAACCATCTCACCACCACATCCATTACCTATTCAAGTTACCAGAGTGGGTAGCACCAACATCTGGGTTTTTCAAAGCCGGGGGGCTCAATGGCTTCCCAGAGTCTCATCTGGCCAAATCATACAACTCCTCTCAAAGTGAGAACCAAAGGAAACCTCACATCAGGGCTTCTCTTGGGTCAGCCCTCTTGACCCACTGTCCAATTACAAAGTAACAAGGTGTGGCCATTCCCAAAAAACAAGCTTCCTGATAGACTGCACATGACCACATTCAGTTTATTATGGGGCAGAGTATATTTTCAAATCATGGAAAATTCTCAGAGCCACTTAATCCTATCAAAGGGCCTAGGGGCAGGAAAGATCCAGATTCTCATTACAGTAATTTTAACATTCTCTAAGAGATGGACAAATCTAACAGGGTAACCAATAAATTGGAAAATACTGAACTGAACAAACTAAGAGAATTTAGAGTTGAAAGCTTAATGACATCTTTTAAGTAGGAATATTAAGGAATATGCATGTCTCAGCATCACTTTTACAATTATAGACCATATACTAGCATGCCAATGCACAAACTATGACAGCAAATAAAAGATAAACACAAGTACTAAAAAGCAGGGTTTATAGAAAAAATCAATTAGTATTTTTAATGTTTAAAATACATTTATATTAATGTGATACATGTATGTATATAAAATCAAAAGCTAACATTATTTACAGTGAAAAAAATCACTAGAATCAAGAATATTTCCTTTTCCTGTGGCCAAGCAATGTACTTCTAGAAATATGCTAGTGGTAACACTATGAAAATAAGAATACATTAAAGATTCAAATGTATTCAAAGAATGGGGAGAAAAAAAGTCTCCCTTCATGCTGGTGATACGACTTCCTTAGAAAATCCTAGGTAATCAGTAAATCAATTAATTAAAACAATTAATAATAAGATAAAACAATTAATAAACTATTAGGATACAAATAACTCCTCAGAAATGAAGAATTTTAAAAATGGGGAATGTGTATCCCCATCTTTCTGAGTGAGGCTGGATTTGATCCAAACATTAATCTCAATCTATGACCTGTTCTATTTCTAAACTGGACTGACTTTTATCCTTTCCTAGAAAACATGTTGTTCTCCTGCCCCAAGGGTTTTACAATGTTGTTGTAGAATTTAATGTGGATACCTAATCTGAACAGTAAATTGCAACTCAGAATTTTAACTTCAGGAGCTAGCCACTCACCTCCATGTGTCACTACGTTGCAACATTTCTATATAGCAATACCAAAAAAGGGATTATTATTATCTCTTTTTATTGAAAGAGAAGTCACATTTAACCAAATTATAAAATGCATGAATTATTTGAGTATGTCTATGAAAACACACTTAATAACTGTTTAGGTGCAATTATAAAATTCTCCCTGAGTAGTTTTGAAAAATTTGATAACAGATTATGTATAGCTTCTAGGAATTCTTCAAGCATTTTGGAAGCATTTGGTGTGGGATTTATTGCTGTTCTTATTTCTTTTCCTTTTCCTCATGTTGGCCAGTCAATTAATTGGTTCATTTTTTAGCTTTGTGTAACTCTGCTTCCAGGGGGGAAACTCTATTCCAAATCTCTGGGGTTTTCCAAGCTGCCGGAGCTATTAGGGGGGTGTTGAAGCCCCTCCACCAGCTTTGGCTTGCTGAAAGTCCTCCCCAGGACCACCACCCAAGACCACAGTTCAGATCCAGGCCGCTCAATGCAAGAGCACTTTGCCCTGATCAATTGACTCAGTCCCCTTGCAGGATCCACAGGCCAGGGGCTCTGAAGCAGCCCAGTGGGGGCAGTTGCCAGTTTTAGCCATTCCTGCCCTTCCCCCACTGCTTCCTTGCCATGGGGGTAGATTGGCCAAACTGCTTTTCCTCCCCCCAAATTTAGCTTGAAAGCTTAACTCACTTTCACTGACCTCTAATCCTGGCTTAATAGATGTGAAGATTGCTGTAGGTACGTTAGATCTTCTCTGAAGTAGACACATGCTGTGGCTTGGGAGGCTTGACTCCTCCTGACCACCCTGGAGCCTGGCCACATGGTGGTTTCAGGCTGTTCTGGTCTTGGCCCCTGTCCTACACGCCTGTGCAATGTGTCCCTCCTGCCAGTTGCCTTTCTCTAATCCCTATTTTTCATACCTTGCTAAATGTGGAGTTGCTAGAGGCTGCAGATCTTCTCTCTTGTAGACTGGATGCAGCTCGGCTTGGCTCCTCCTGACTGCCCTGGGGCTTGGCCACATTTGGTTTCAGTTTCAGGCTTGGCCTTCCTCCGCTCGTGCCCCCTGCTGCCAAGCTGCCTTCAGTGAGAGATGTGTTTTCTGTATTTTTGTGAGTTGGAGAGTCCTAGAATTTGTCCAGAGTCATATTTTATGAGTGTTTAGGGTGGCTGCGTGGGAGCTGCTTCTAAGCCGCCATCTTGGCTCCACCCCCGAAGACCCCTTGTGTAATTTTCTAATCATTGTATGTATTGATCAATGATACTTAGTGGCTGATTGCTATATAAGTGACTGATTAAGTTGACTTTTGATGGCCCCATGAGTGGAAGATTGACTATTGCATTGTGAGATGACTGAATCAAAACTCCTTAGGGATATCAGGTCATTATTCTTTTGTTCTTTCTTCTTAATACTGTGACCACTTTGGTGAAAACTATGTGGCCATTTTAATGTTATGCTATAAACACTATATTGTGAATTTTCTGTGATAAGATCTGATGTTGTAAATATTATATTGTGATTTATTGTGAATGTTTGCCTTGATTTGTTATGGAATAAATGGAGTGTTTACTATACTGTGTAATCAGAATTTAAAAGCTGTTCACAGTATCATTCTTTTGGGAAGCTGCTCATGCATGGCATTACAATAATAGATAAACAGTTCTTTGAAATAGATTAGAGGAGGAAAAATTACCAAAAAAATGATAAAATAAACACCCAAAAGATAAATTACCCATATTCTACCCTAAAAAGCCCTTATTAGACAAGAATTTCTGGGAAAGCTTGAAGTCAATCTGTAAAATATTAACTTCATATCAATACCTTGTACAATATTTCATATATGATAAACTCAAATATAATAAAGGTCACATCATTAAAAATACAAAACAATCATTTAGGGAATTTTCATGGATTAAACTAATAAGTAAATTCCTAACCCTACTAGGGATTGAAGCAATTTAAAAAATGTGAAATAGATCATTTTGCTTATATGAAAATGAGAAGCTTTTTCATTGCCAAAATAAATGCAGTTAGCATAAGGGGAATGATTGAATAAGAATGAAATCTTTGTATCAACTATCTGATAAGAGTTTGATTTTATATATATGCATGTGTGCACATGTATACACCCCTATATTATATACACGCACATCCATACACATTAATTTATACATATATGCACATACATGTTCATACTTATACATGCACATATGCAAGCACACATATACATGCATGTACATACACATATACATACACACATACATATACATATACACATACACACATATACACATACACATACATATACATACATATATATATATATATATATATATATATATACATATACATATACATATACAATCCAATACATAAGAGAGAAAATCACCAAAGGATATGATCACGCTGTTCCCAAAAGAAAAAGTGTAAAATATTAACAACTATATGAAATAATGTTTAAATAACTTCTCTCATATTACCTTGCTAACTATAGACATTTCCTACTTCCTCTTTAAGTACACCAGCATATACCCAATAAAACAGTCAGTTATTTCCAGGATATTTATTATGTTCTTCCCATTTTATTTCCTTCCAGAAGTGAAATCTACCTATAAGGAATCCAAAGGCTTGCAACTTGTTTGTGCTCTAATTCCAAGCAGTAGGGGTCAAGAGCATTTTCCTACGAATAAACTGAATATAGAACCTTTTTTCTCACAAAAGTTTGCTATCATATTGGTTCAGAAGAATCTCAGTTCAAGAGTTTTCATTTGATCTGTGCCCCAAAGGATCATGTATGTACTTTGTGTCGGTTCACTTTAGGTTTGGTAGAATATAACATCACATAGCTCCAAATTCTGCCATTATCACCAAAAAGACATCCTCTAGGTACTTAAGTAAGAGTCCCCAAAAGTTCTTTCCCCACGTTTGTGCTGCCACTTCTCATAAACCCTCATCACCTGTTTTCTCCTGCTATGGGTAAGTAATGCAAGGTTAACACATGAACAGTTGAGTGATCCAAAGGTACCAAATCTACATATGCTGATGTCACATTTTCACATTGAATACTGAGAGAAATGATCATTTATTAGCCAATCATTAAAACTGAGGAGATCAAGGCTTTTTCTCTTGTCACATTTGCTTGTCCAATCTGTCAATGAATGGGCAGAAGGAAGGTAGGATTAACATTCTCCTCATTCTTTGTATTGTTACTCCAGCCAACAAGCTTGGGTTTGGAATAGCATAGATTCTTTGTTTAAATTGTCCAAATCTGGGGGTTGTCAGGGTATAGGGAAAGTTTCCTTCCAAGGGTGATATAATGTCACTCTCAGGCCCTCCTGGAGTGATGTCACTTTTCTTTGGAAAATCCACCTCTCACTAATTGTTATTCAATCAGAATTGATTGCCACCCTCAGGAATATTCCTTTTCCAAAAAGGCATGTAAGCCATGAACCCACTGCCATCATTGTCTTTGGTCTAAGAAAAAGATGACCAAATGACCACATTTCATTAAAATACTGCCATTAATATAAAAATTATTAAATTATCCAGAAATTATGTCTCTTGAACCTTTTTAAATACCATGCTTGAGTGCACGTTCTTCTATCTCAAATTTCCTTTACACATTTTCTAAATATATTCAGGACTTTGTTACACAGGGTAAGGCATCTACATTCTGCATTCTCATTATTTATTAAATTTTTTATCATTTTTTTCTCACTAGCAGTGAAACCAAACTCGTATGTATCTTGTGGTTCAATCAATGTTCTCAGGGACTTAGCATCCAAGTTAGATTTCTGGTTAAGGGCAAATTGGAGGATTCTTGCCTTACTGAGCTTAAAATTTATTTCTATGCAGACAGTATCATTGATAGTCTGCTTAAAAGTCATGAATTTTATTTTGATTGTGTAACAAAGTTCATGATAACTGAATTTTATGCTCACAAAGGAGATGTTTTTAGTGACCATGCTTCTTCTCCAAACTCCCTAAGCTAACACTAGTGATTTGCTTATTATCTACAAAGGTTGTCAGTGTTATGTATGTGAGGTCATTTGATCAAAGTTCTTAAGGATTTTTCACATTTCTCATTCCATCTGTCTACAAAAAATGCTAGGTTTCTGACCTTATTGTACATGGAAGAGGTTGGATTTGGTCCCAGACGATGCTGACCAGGCAGAGATGTTTCCAGGTCTGGATGCATCAAAACTACCTTCTTGCTGACACCCATAACTTCCAAACTCATTTTGATAATAACCCAAGTATGGCTCTTCCATTTCACACTGTCTGCAGAGATCGAAACCCTGCATAGATTGCAGAGTTACATGCTGCAAGTGTACTTAATACAATTACTGCAATACAATTGTTCTTTGGCATTCACAATTCAAGTCAGCAGAGTATTCTACCTCTTCCATTCTTACTGTACCTGCTACACAAATTTCTATTAGCCTTGGTAGAAAATACTCAGAAAACTTTTTTTTAGGGGTGGTGGTGGTAGGATTAAGTTCTTTCAGTCCTTAGACATTTCCCACACTGATCTCAAATTCTGTTTCCTTATGTGGGTTTCTTTGACTTCAGATTTTGTCAAACCCCTACTGATTTCTCTGATTCAGCGTACTGAATTAACCCATCCTACCCACAGTTCTGGCCAAATACATGCAGTTTCTTTTATTATCTTCAGTTGTGATTTTTCCTGAGGTGGGTTACCTAAACCTCATAGAAACAAATCTCAATGATGGCCTGGTAAACAGTCAACTTGATTTGTGCTGCATTCAAAAGGTAAGCTTCTCCTTGGTTGTTTACTGCTCACAGTTGAGGGAATTGCCTTAGCCTCCAAGGGAATCACTTTTTATCTTCTCTTAGCAAACTATCTGTTGACATACAAGCTTTCCTATAGTTGTCAAATTAACTATTACTTCCTAGAAATTGAGAAGTTAGATGTCCCATTCACATAGCCATAGGTACATTAACAACTTACTATCATGTGCAATGCCCTAGAGCACTGAGTCAAACTAATGTGGTCCATGTACTTCACAGATACCACACCCATTATCTCATAATTCACTTGTAGCAACTTCTCAAATGTTAGCATAAATTT
>CM053594.1:160089752-160107857 GCA_028646575.1 Pseudocheirus occidentalis | reverse complement strand
TCTCTCTCTCTCTCTCTCTCTCTCTCTCTCTCTCTCTCTCTCTCTCTCTCTCTCTCTCACCACCCCCCACCTCAGGAAGACTCGAATTCAAATGTAGGCTTGATTCTTTTAGGAGTGCGAGCTTGGGCAAGTTACTTAATCTCTGTTTGCCTCAGTCTTTTTACATGTAAAATGGAGACAATAACACCACATACCTCCCAGAGTTATTGTGAGGATCAGATGAGACTTTATTAGTAATGTCCTTCGCACAGTGCTTTGTTATATAGCAGATTGTATATAAATGTTATCTATTGTTCTTAGTGGTATCTATCTTTCATAATTAACTACCACTATAGAATCATTTGCCTGAGAAGATTTTCAGTACCAGATCACTGATTATATGGATGGGGAAGGAGTTGCTTGCTCTAGAATCATCAGCTGTTGAGCGTAGCATTATTTCTAGATCCTGCAGAGGACTGCCTTCCATCAGTAGCCTTCTCACAATATCCAAGTTGTTTTTTTTTCTCACACTAGGAAAACAATAAATTTCCTCATTAGCTCCTGGCCAGCAGTAAGGGATTTAGTAAATAGCTTCTGAGTAGTCCCATTAATACTTATCTCCTTAGGGACGGTGGAATGTGCCACTGTTTTAGGCATCTTACATACTGCAGTTACCACTTTTCACTCTTGTACATAATAGAGAGTAAGTGACATTCTCCAAAACTATCCATAATTTCTTATGAAGTCCAATGCATAACTTTTTCATCACAGTAAATAGATATCCCTCAAGCTGAGAGTTGATGAGGATTAAGCCTTATTAGGATTGTATTTATTTTCTAATAACTCACTTTCTGTGTTGGCTAATTGTGGGTAATCAATTCTCAGATATGCATTATAATAAACAGTCATCATTGTTACTTCAGGAAATAATAATGACATTGTTTGTGACATTTTAATATATAATAGGTGACATTTTAATATATAATAGTAATTTTAAAAATTCTTTCGTCTGGTCTAGAAAAGTTGTCCTGTAAAAACTTTTTTTTTTTTGCCCAATCACAACTTGCGGGACAGATATATGTGTATGTATATGTATACACACATATGTATATGCGAAAATGAAATTCTTGAAGGGATTATTTCAATTAGATTATTGGATTCTTGTTAATACACACTATTATATTGTAAAACAATTCATCCAATATGTCTCCCTCAAAATGGAGATTCCAGTCTTCTTTCAGTACTGTTCCTTCTCAGTTAATCCCAAAGCCATAGTACTATAAGATAACATTGTGTAATAGATAGAATACTGGTCTTAGAGTCAGAAAAACCCAACCAAACAAAACAAAACAGATCTTATTTTGGATACATTCCAGCTGTATGATTTAAGACTAAATAATTTAAATGTCATAAGCTTTAGTTTGATCATCTATAAAATGTCGATAATACTATCCATACTGCTTTCCAGTCACATTGATCTACTTGCTATTCTTTACACAAGGCAATCTATCATCCTCCCCCTATGTTTTTTACAAGGATATAACTCATACTTTCTTAATTCCACTTCATAGAATCCCTATCTCCCTTCAAAGCTCAGCTCAAGCTCTGTCTTCTACGTGAGGCCTTTGCTGATATCCCTTGCATTCCCAACTTATTTTATATAAAATTTATTTTTAAAAATCTGTGTACATGTTATTTTACACAATAGAATGAAAGCTTCTCGAAGTAAGTGATTGGCTTTTATTTTTTCTATTTCCAGTATCATCCTAGAACTTGGTGCATTGTGCATAAGTTTATTGATTTTTCTTGTGAGGTTCAAACTGTACAATATATATGAAGTACTTTGCAAATTTAAGAATGCAATATCACTCTACCTCCCAATTCTGGGTATTTTTACTGGTGATCCCCTCCCCTCCCTTCTACCTGGAATGTTTTCTCTCTTCATCTTTTCCTCTTGGCTCCCTCAGCTTCTTTCAAGTGCCAACTAAAATCCTACATTCTAAAGCAGTGGTTTTCACCCTTCCTAGTGCTACCACCCTTTAATATAGTTCCTTATCAACTAGCCATGTGACCTTGGGCAAGTCACTTAACCCCCAACTGCCCTCCAAAAAAAAAGCAAAAAAAATATTGTTCCTCATGTTGTGGTGATCCCCAACCACAAAATTATTGTCATGGCTACTTCATAACTGTAATTTTGCTACTGTTATGAATCCATCTGATATGCAGGATGTATTTTCATTGTTACAAATTGAACATAATCCAAAGGTTGAGAACCACTCTTCTAATAAAAGCCTTTATCAAACTCCCTTAATTCTAGTGAATTACCGTGTTCAATATTTGCAATTCTTTCTGTATATAACTGGTTTGTGCATATGTACAAGCAAGTATGTTGCTTTCATGCTGTCTCAACCATTAGAGTTTGAGCTTCTTTAGAAGTCTTTTGTTTTTCATTGTATCCACAGGACTGAGCACATACTTAGTGCTTGGCATAAAGTAGGTGCTTAATAATTGTTTATTGACTACTTCAGATTCCATTATCAATTTCATTAGGGTTGCCATATTTTGATCTTAGTGTTCATAAACATCCATTGATATTTCTTTTACCAAGTCAAACCAGATTACACCAAATTTAATTCAAAGGCAGTTATTTTTAAATACAATAGCAAAAAATAACATGGAATTGAATCAGGTATGAATGGCTCTGGCTTATGTTTTTTAAAGATTTCTACTCATTCTCTCTGAAGGAACTTTTATGGAAGAATAGTCTAACTCCTGATTAGATCCTTGATCTCCTCAAAAAAGGTAGTAATGGCAGCAACTGAGAAACCTTGCTGAAGGTAGTGGAAATAATTCTAGAATTCAATGTTTAGTTCTCGAAAGTTGCTTCTTGTACCTGTCTTCCTATACATGTGATCCTGGACCTACCTCTCACAGGTAATTTCCCATGTTTAGCTACTTTGCTCCTTTCCTTTAATCTTTGATAGCACACATGCTCCCCTGAGAGACCTCCATCTTCCAAACACTTTAAACTTTCCACTCTGGAAAGTTCCTGTCACCAAGCACCTGATAACATCAATACATTTCAAACCTCCTACCTGGGCTTCAAAGGTTGTGATGATGTTGATGGTGATGACAAAATTTGTATACTGCATGGGTAGGGAATCTTATCTTGAGGATACATATGGCCTTAAAGATTCTTAAGTATTACAGAACAACACACACACACACACAATTGTTTTGCAAAATTTTAATTCAACCAAAAGTCATGCTTAAGGACCTAGAAGCCAACATGTGGCCTCAAGACCATACATTCCCCAATCTTGGTCTAGTATGAAACAGATACCATGCCATAAACACTATTTTCCAGTGAACAAAGTTATCAGTGAGGTCCTCTACATAGTTGGTATTAAGTGAAAATAGAAATTGTGCATAAGTATCCTTGTGCATAATGAGTTAGGAAATCACATATTATATATGTATTATTGAATTGTTATTTATTTTGTTAAACATTTCTTAGTTAAATCTTATTCTTGTATTAACCATGGAAATACAAATACTATGGAGTATTGCTGGTTACATGTGGCTTGGTGGATGCATATTTGACATCTCTATTCTACATCTCAGAGGGTTATTTGGAGAATAAGTGATTGATCTGAAGACACTGAAAAGTGTAAGCAACAATAATAATTAGTTAATGATTGATATTAATAATAAAATAATAATTAAGGGTTCTAGTAGTATGAGATTTAGGCAGAAATATCAGTATAGGGAGCTGGTAGATAGTAGTGTAGAGCAATACAAAAGAAGGCAAGGGAGATGATGATGTAGGAGAGAGTCTAAAGGGCTGCTGCCTGGATCCAACCTCAAGGTCACACTGTGAATCCGTTAGTGACTTTATATATAGCCCATGGAAGAAAAATAATATCAGAAGGAAAGCCAAGGATGATGTTATCCTTACAAAATTGTAGCAATAGCAGCCACTACTATGACTGCACATTCATCAAGCTTTTGGGTCTGGCCCAGAAGCAAACAATGAATACTGAAAATGTAAGCAAGGGTAAGTGACATTATTTTAACTAGGGCTAGGACAACCTACTTTTGCATCTGGTAGGATGGCTAACTCCACCTGTCTCAGAAAATTGATCCTTTCTGTTACTTTAATAAATATGCCATTCTTTATACTCTCCATTTGACAGCATAGTTTTTCTTTTTTTAAATTTAACTTTTGTTTATTTTTAGTTTAAATCATTTGTTTCCATGAGACTTTGAGTTACAAATTTTCTCCCCATCTTTCCCCTACCCACCACCCCAAAACAACAATCCCATTGTATACCCACTCCCACACTCTGCTCTGTCCTATATGCTCCCCCATCACCCCTCTGACTTTCTTCTATGGCAAGATGGATCATCCTACCCCAGTGCATGTATATCTTATTATCCAGTTGCTTGTAGATAATAATAATAGTAATATATTTAATATTTGATTTTGTAATTTTAAGTTATATATTCTTTCCCTTCCTCCCTCTTCACCCACCCCTACTGGAAAGACAAGCAGTTCAGTATAGGCTATACATGTGTAGTTATGCAGAACATCTCCATAATGGACATATTGTGAAAGACTGACTATATTTCCCTCCTTCCTATCCCTTCCCCTACTTATTCTATTCTCTCCTTTGTCCCTGTCCATTTATAAAAGTGTGGCTTCTAAAAACCTTCCCCTCCAACCTGCCCTTCCCTCCATCATTCCCCCTCTAATCCCCTTACCACTTACTCCCCTGTAGGGCAAGATACGCAATTTAGAGTGTATGCCATTCCTTCCCTAAGCCAAATTCAAAGAGAGTAAGGTTGACCATTCCCTTTTGCCTCTGCATTCTTCTCCATTGTAACAGATATCCCTTGCCTCATCTGTATGAGATGATCAACTCCATTCTTTCTGTCCCTGTCTTCTCTCATTCTATTCCTCTCCCACCTCTCAATTTCACCTTTTAAAATATCATACCTTCCTATTAAACTGATGCTTTGCCCTCTCTATATGTACACACACACATATACATACATACATATATATAGATATATATAGATATAGATATACACACACTCACATATGTATTCATAGGCATATATACATATACATATACAGGCACACACAGACACACACAGACACACACAGACACACACACACATATATGTATGTATATATATGCACATGTATATTCCCTTCACCTACTGTGAAAAGATTTATAAGTTACAATTATCACTTTTCCATGTTGGCATGTAAATAGTTCAACTATGATAAATTCCTTATGATTTCTTTTCCATGTTTACCTTCTCATGCTTCTTGTATTTGAATGTCACATTTTCTATTCATTTCTTTTTTGTTAATCAAGAGTGCTAGAAAGTCCTCCACCTCATTGTATGACCATATTTTCCCTTGCAACATTATACTCAATTTTTCTGGGTAGGTGATTCTTGGTTTTAATCCTAGCTCCCTTCATCTCTGGAATATCATATTCCCAGCCCTTCAATCCCTAAATGTAGAAGCTGCAAGATCCGGTGTTATCTTGTTTGTGTTTCCACAGTATTCAAAATGTTTCTTCTTGGCAGCTTGTAATATTTTCTCCTTGATCTGTGAACTCTGGAACCTGGCTATAACATTCCTAGGACTTTTCTTTTCAGGATCTTTTTCAATAGATGATTGGTGAATTCTTTCAAGTTCTCTTTTGCCCTCTGTTTCTAAGATATCAGGGCAATTTTCCTTGAGAATTTCTTGAAGGATGCTTTCTAGGTTCTTTTTTAATCATGGCTTTCAGGTAGTCCAATATTTTTAAATTGTCTCTCCTGCATCTATTTTCAAGGTCAGAGATTTTTCCAATGAGATACTTCACATTTCCTTCTTTTTTTCATTTGTTGGCTCTGTTTAATAGTATGATTTCTCATAAAGTCATTTGCTTCCATTTGCTCCACTCTAATTCTAAAGGAATTATTCTCTTCAGTGAGCTTTTGAGGTTATTTTTCCATCTGGCAACTTCAGCTTTTTAAGGCATTCTTCTCTTCATTGGCTTTTTGGGCCTCCTTTGCCAGTTGAGTTCATCTATTTTTAAGGTGTTATTTTCTTCAATCAGGTTGTTGTCTCTCTTTTCATGATTTTCTTGAATCATTCTCATTTCTCTTCCCAATTTTTTGTCCACTTCTCTTATTTGGTTGTCAAAGTCCTTCTTAAGCTCCTATATGGCCTGTAACCAGTTAACATTTTTCTGGGAAGCATTGGGTCCAGGAGTTCTGGCTGTGTTGCCTTCCTCCTGTTCCATGCATTGATCCTTTTTGTTCCTGAACAAGGAATCTAAAGCTGGATTGCTGTTGTTACATTGCTTCCCTTGCCTGCTCATGTTACCAGTAAATTACTTGACTTTTGGGCTCTATAGAACTTTGCTTTCAGAGTACCAAATTGCTGGGGTTTTAGCAGCTGCTGGAGCTATTAGCATTCCACTGTCTCTGCAGCTCCCACTAGCTTTGGCTCACTTGTCACGCATCTCAGGACTACCACCCAAGACCATGATCCTGATCCAGGCATGGCAAGGCAAGAGCACTTAGCCTATGAATGTTCACTTTCCTCCCTAATCCCCCCAATTTGCAGGCCAAGAGCTCTGAAGTAGCTACATGGAGTTAGCTGCAAGGCCACTGTGCCACTTGTTGACCTAGTGGAAGTCAGCCCAACTTCTCCTATTCCCAAATTTATCTGAGTTCCACTGACCTTTCACTTTGTCCTTGTTTCTTATGGGTTGATAATTCTGGAAACTGCTACAGCTGCTAGTCATCCACTCTCTCAAAAGATAGAGCCACTGCTTGTCCTGGCCACCCTGGGCTACAGTCTAAGTTCCCTGCCAGGGTGGTTTGACCCACCAGCACACTGCAGTGAACCCTTACTTCCCACCTGCTGGGGTGCCTTTTTTTCCTGTCATATTGTGGGTTCTGGAGCTTTAAAATTTGTTTAGAGTTATATTTTGTAGGTATTTGCAGTGGTTATGAGGGGAGCTCCCAGAGGGCTCCTGCTTCTATGCCACCATCTTGACTCTGCCACTCTGCCTCAGGATAGAGTTAAGGGCAAGTGTATCCAAATTGAATCCCAAGAAAGTGATATTTGTTGAGCTACAACTCTAATAGCCAACTTATGAACTGAACCTTCACATTATTTAGGATTTCTTTTTATCTTTCTTCAATTGCCATTAAGTCCAAAAAGGGAAGATGTTGTTTTCTCCCTCAGAATTTCCCTTTGTTTAAAGTAAAATTACTTTCGACCACATTGTTTCTTAAAAGAAGAAAAAGCAGAGACATGAAGACATGAGAAAAGATTAGATTGATTCACGTAGAACCTAAAATAATGTAGAAAACAACATTTCATGTATACCTACTGAAAATGTTTCAGTAGGAAAAGTGACACATATTAGCAACAAATATCCATATACATGTTTATATATTACATATATATTTCTCTTTTTCCAATTTATTTGATTTTTAGTTTTCCATAGTCATTTCCACAAGACTTTGAGCTGCAAAAGTTCTCCCCATCTTTCCCCTTCCTTCCACCCCAAGATAGCAAGTGTATTGAATACCTCTTCCCCAATCTGTTCTCTCTTATATCCTCCACCATCCCTCCCCTAACTTTCTAGTAGGCAAGATGGATTTCTATAACCCAGTGCCTGTATATCTTATTTCACAATTGCATGTAAAATCATTTTTTTTACATTTGCTTTTAAAATTTTGACTTCCAGTTTCTTTCCCTTCTTCCCTCCTCACCCACCCCCACTGGGAAGATAAGAATTTCAGTATAGGTTGTACATATGTAGTTACATAAAATGTTTCCATAGAGTTATATTGTGAAAGACTAACTGTATTTCCTTTCATCCTATCCTACCCCCACTTATTCTATTTTCTGCTTTGACCCTATCCCTTTTCAAAAGTGTTTGCCTCTAACTACACTCTCCCCAATCTAACCTCCCTCATATGATCTCCTCTTTTATCCCCTTCTCCCCTGCTTTCCTGTACAATAAGACACCCATGTGTATTTTATTCTCTCCTTGAACCAAATTCAATGAGAATAAGGTTGACCCATTCCCTTTCACCTTCCTGCTCCTCATCTCCATTGTAATAGTTTTCCCTTGCCCTTTTTATATGAGATAATTTATTCTATATCTCCCTTTCTCCTTCTCCAAATATATTCTTCTCTTACCTCTTTAAATTTTTTTAGATATCATCCCTTCATATTCACCTCATCCTGTTCCCTCTGTCTATGTCAGCAGATCTCAACCTGTGGGTCACAATCCCTTTGGTGGTCAAATGACCCTTTCACAGTGGTCACCTAAGGCCATAAGAACATACAAAGTCTTAGGAACTTAGACACCCTCTAGCCATCTCCCAGGAGGCCTGCCCACATGCAGATACACCCACATATGAATATTAAAGTTTTGAGGCATTAGGAAGGTTGATAACCACTGGTCTAGGTATACATGTACACACATATACATACACTTACAAGCCCCCGATACATACATATGTATGTGTGTGTATATTTATTGTTTTTCCATGTAGGAATGTAAATAGTTCAAATTTAATAAGTTCCTTATGATTTCTTTTTCCTGTTTACTTTCCCATGCTTCTCTTGCTTCCTGTGTTTGAAAGTCAAATTTTCTTTTCAGCTCTGTTTTTCCATCAAAAATATTTAAAAGTTCCCTATTTCATTGATTGATCATATTTTCCCATGAAACACTATACTCAGTTCTGTTGTGTAGGTGATTCTTGGTTTTAATCCTAGTGGTCTCTGGAATATCATATTGCAAGCTCTTTGAACCTTTAATGTAGAAGCTGCTAGATTTGTGTTATCATGACTGTATCTACACAATACTCAAATTGTTTCTTCCTGACTGCTCATAATATTTTTTTCCTTTATTTGGGAACTCTGAAATTTGGCTAAAATATTGCTAGAAGTTGTCCTTTTGGGATCTTTTTCAAGAGGCGATTGGTGAATTCTTTCCATTTCTTTTTTGCACTCTGGTCCAAGATTATCAGGGCAATTTTCCTTGAGAATGCCTTGAAGGAAGATTATAGGCTCTTTTTTTGATCATGGCTTTCAGATAGTCCAATAATTTTTATATTATCTCTCCTGGATCTATTTTCCAGGTCAGTGGTTTTTCCAATGAGATATTTCACATTGCCTTCTCTTTTTTTCCCCCTTTTTTGGGATCTGTTTTATAGAATCTTGATTCATCATATAGTCATTAGCCTCCACTTGCTCCAATATACTTCTGAAGCAATTATTCTTTTCAGTGAGTTTTTAAAGCTCCTTTTCCATCTGGGCAGTTCAGCTTTTTAAGGTCTACTTCTCCTGGCTGGCTTTTTGGACTTTTGCCATTTGAGTTAGTCTATGTTCTAAGGTATCACTTTTTTCAGTCAGGCTGTTGACTTATTTTTCTTGATTTTCTTGCATCATTCTCATTACTCTTCCCAATTTTTTCCCCAGTTCCATTACTTGATTTTAAAAATCCTTCTGGAGATCCTTCAGTTCTCTGACCAATTCATATTTTTTCTTGGAAGCTTTTGATTCAAGAGTTTTGACTTTCTTTTCTTCTTCTGTTCTTTTTCATTCTCTTTTCTCCCATAAAAGGATACTATAGTCTGATTGTGTTTCTTCTATTTGCTCATTTTGCCAGCCAAGTACTTGACTTTTGAGCTCTTTCCCATGGTAGAGCTCTACTTCCAGAGTGGAGAGAGTTGTATCCAAAATTTCTGGCTTTGTCACAGCTGTCAGAGGTAGGTATGAGGAGGGTGCCCTCTCTACAGTCACCATTTTCATTCCTTACTGCAGGACCACCAGCCAACACTGTTCCTTAGATCCAAGCAGGTCAAAGTAAGAATTCTTACCCTCTTAATGGTTGCTTGGTCCCCCTATAATCTGCTGACCTGCAGCTCTCAAGGTAGCTATAAGGCAGCAGCTGCAGCTGCCACACTGCCTTGCTCATCTGCCTGCAGCACCAGGGGCCCAGCTGTGCTCTTTGCTCACTTTGAATTAACAAGGTTCCCCACTGACCTTTTACTTTCTCTTTGATGTTTATGAGTTCACAAGAATAGAAACTGCCCCAGGTACTGGTGATTCACTCTTCTGAATCTAGCCATTCTGTACCAGTGGTCAGGCTGCCCCAGTTCTCAGCCTCTATGGCTCACACAGGACTCTGCTCATCTCCCAGCCTGGTGTGACAGACTCTTCCTTATAGCCTGTCAGGTTGCCTACAGTGGAAGATTTGTTTCTCTCTGTCATTTTGTGTATTTTGTAGCTCTGAAATTTGTTTAGAGTCATTTTTATCAGGTATTGTAGGTGGTTGGTATGGGAGTTCAAGGAAGGTTTTGCCTTTACTTTTCTCCCCAATATAGATATATTTTAAAAGGAAAACAGCACAATTAAGCCATGTGATGAGCATATAATTTAATTATGCCTAAATGTAATGAAAGAGAGGAAGGTCTGAAATGAAATGAAGATATTTAATTCAAAATATCATAAAAATTCTCTAAAACCAATATTATTCCCATTTTTAAAGCAATATACATATGGTCACACAGAGACAAATTAAAATATAATCCTATTCAAATTTTCGAGGAAAAATAATTGATTTTTATTGGAAACATATATAATCATTGTAAAAATTCTCTTAAGAAATGAATACTTTCATATTAATATACACATGTGTGTATAAATGCAAATGTATTTGAATTTTTGTAACAGAGCTCAAAGCAATGAATATATGTCATTGGATACAGAGATAAGAGAATGCACAACTGAAACTGTTTCTGGTATACTGAGAAGGTTCTATTGTGTAGAAAGAAATTTTAAATAAAATCAATAGGTTCTTAATATTTTTTGTAATGCCAAGGATAATAAAAAAGGACTTTTCCTACCTATATTGAGAGTACAGAGAAGAAAACTGAAGGGTTTTACTTTAATATTATTTAGTAAATTGAGTTCAATTCACTAACATTTGTTAAACATCTGTGATATTCAAGGCTCTTTGCTAAAGCATTGTGGATACAAAACCAAAGAAAAACAGTTTCAGTCCTCAAGATTACAATCTACTGGGTGGGAGACAGGGATAGAACATTTTAACATGTAAGTAAATACAAATTAGAGAAGGCAGAATATACAAATACTGGCAGGGAGTCATAAAAATTACACATCAAAATTTACAAAGCACATCACTTATTAATCTCATTTAATCCTTTCAATAACTCAGTAAAGCACTGCTGCATTTATTCCTGTCTCCCTTTTTAGAATGAAAAACCTAGTGCTTAGAGAGTTTAGAGGATTTACATGTTACATCATAAATAAATGTAGGAGGGAAGAACTGAACACAGTACTTGCAGGACTACAGTCGCAGATATCATTACATTAAAATACATTTCCTCCCATCAGAACTGTCTAGTCTTATTTTTCTAATACCTCTCTTGCTTACATCAAGGAAACTAGGCTGCAGACTAAAGTTGGTAAAACATCTGCATATATTTATATCTGGCCAGAAATGAAATAGACTGCTTTTGGAGGGCAGTTGGGCTTAAATGACTTGCCCAAAGTCCCATGGCTAGTTTTTCTGTTAAGTGTTTGAGGCCAGATTTGAACTCAGGTCCTCCTGACTCCAGGGCCAGTTCTCTATTCACTGCACCACCTAGCCAGCCCACTTGATGCTTTTTTTAAGAGTAGGGCTGGCAGACAGTAAACTATTTATTTTCAGTATTTTCTCTCTGTAGTATTTTTCAGGTAGAGAAGAGGATTCAAACATAGTAAACATGCCTTGAAGAATTGACTGCGACATATTTGGGGTCAATACAGTGGTTATTTATTATCATAAAAATGGACCTGTCTTTGTATTTAGTTTTGTTTTGAAAAATGAATAATATAGTGTGAGGAAGATTCATTTTTCAGTAGATGATATGAAAAAGTGAAATCCCATAGTTGACTACAAATTCAATATATTCAAATATGACAGATGCCAGAAAAACAAAAACAAAACAAACCAAATAAACAACTCATCTGGATGTAGAGAACATCAATTGAAGAATAATATACAGAGACATTGTCGCCAAGGCCCCATTGTTCCCAATATTTGTTAGACTGTATCTGAATTATTTTATTAAGTTATGGGTACTGCCTTTTAAAGGGATGGATTCCTCATAATTAGAGGTCTTAAAAGGATGGGTGTTCTGATCACTTGTTGGAGAAATCTTAATAGTTACTTCTGATTGAGAAGCATGATGACATCATGTATAGAGGGAATAGCTTGGAGTCAGGAAGAACTAGGTTCAAGTCCTTTTTCTCCCCTAACACACACATACATATACATATATATATATATATACTTTTTGGAGATGTCTAAAAAAATGGGCTGCTTTCTGAAGCAGTGTTTTTCCATGTCACTGAAACTGCAAACAGTAGGTTAGATAAGTCCTTGTCAAGGATGCTGTAGAGGAAATTCTAACAAGGTTGAAACAGATGATTTCCAAGGTTTTTTCCAAATCTGAACTCAATGATTCTTTGATACAGTGGTCTGAAAGCAAGTCTTTAAAGAAAAGTAGTCTTAGTTACCAGTAGGAGGAGATCAACATCTATCATAGCAAAATGAAAGCTGTCTTGTTTTGTAATCCCCTTTAGGCATTTAAATAAATTTCATATAGCCCTGTCACTGGTAAATTTATTTAGCTATGTGGGATTCCATTTTTACAACTATCTAATCTTGCTGGGAAAATGACAATCCACTTCTCCAAATCAAAATAACCTTTTAATTCTTTTGAGTCTACCAAGAATATAGATTTTACTTCAGTACTCCTGGGTAAACTCTTACTCAATGGATGTTCCTCTCATTTAGATAAAAATACTGAAAACCACTTAGATTCAATACTACAATATAATAATACAGTTTGATTAGATTATGCAACATCAAACATTAGATTGAGATACTAAACAATGGATGACAAAACAAACTTGTGTCCATCATTTTTAAAGTAAAAAATAGTTTCTCTGTCCTCAAAAATGTCACTTTCTGCATAAAAGAGGCAACATGAGAAAAGAAAAAAAACTATATATTGTAACATAATAACCACAAAAATATAAATGGAAGGTAAATCTCAGATGAAAGACATTGGCAGTTACTGAGGAGGAACAGGGACAAGGAGTAAACATTTATTTTCTCTCCCTCTCATCTTCTCCCCTACCCTTTTGAAAAAAAAAATAAAACACTTGTCATGAATATGCATAGTCAAGTAAAACATATTCTTACATTGTCCAAGTCCAAAACTGTATGTCTCCTGTTATATTTTGAATCTGTTTCCTCCTTGTCATAGCTATATTAAGTGATCTCTGAGGTTCTTTATAGCTCTAAAATCCTGTGACTGTTAGGATATAATTATTACATGATTAAATAAAAATAATATTTCAATAAGAGAAAATAATCTTAGTAGTACACAATGGCTTATGACCTTCCAGTGACTATTATAGCCATGGAAAGTCATTTTTCCTGTTCTACTTTCCTCATTAATAAGAGATGAAAAGCTATTTCTCCTACCTGTCTCATAGAAACATCTGAATTTTCCCACCTTTGCTGTGGTGACTGAGTTTTATAGCCTCACATAGTCTCTAGTTAACATTTGCTTATATTACTCCATGGTTAAGGGTTTCACCATGCCTATGACTCATCGCTTTCAGCAAGAATAAGGTAAAAACAATAACAATGGTATGTATAGGTTACTTAAAATGGAAAGAAGGTACTATTACTGAAAATAAATATGTTTTTTTTTTAAGAGGGCAGTTGGGGTTAAGTGACTTGCCCAAGGTCACACGGCTAGTTTTTGTGTTAAGTGTCTGGGGCCAGATTTGAACTCAGGTACTCCTGACTCCAGGGCTGGTGCTCTACTCACTGCACCACCTAGCCGCTCAAATAAATATGTTTTTGATGCATTTTTCTGTCTCAGAGCACAACACTAAAGAGGAAGACCTTAAAACTATCTAAAAATGCACAAATAAGGAATATGGGAAAAGCAAGAACTTATTCCACTTTTAGAGTTTAAAAAAAAAGTGGTTTCCACTAAAATATTTTAGGCTTTCCTGTGGCTGTGGCTTAATTAACCTTTGCTTAGTTGTTAAATCATGACGACTGTCCCAATTTGGCTCACTACCACAACTTCTGGTTCTATGAGAAATGTTACTCTTACAGAAAAAGAGAAAATTAATGAAAAAAATAGATCTGTGAAGCTTCATGTTTGTTTTTGTTTTTGTTTGGTGCTAAGGATTAAAACAAAGGAAGCAAGAATTATAAAACAGTCATGAAAACCTTTTTGAAATATTGATTTTTCCCTTTCTGCAGAAATACTTACGAGGATATTTGGATTATCCTTTTGTTGGCTACCTTCCCTGACCAAGGGAGGGAGAACGTTTCATTTGTTCATTTTTCACGGTATGCCTTCTTGTTGTTGTTCATTCCCCATGTCATGTTTGACTCTTCATGACTCCATGAAGGGATTTTCTTGGCAAAGACATCAGAATGGCTTACCACTTACTTCTCCAATGGATTAAGGAAAAGAAAAGTTAAAAGATTTGCCCAAGGTCACAGAGCTAGTGAGTTTCTGAGATTAGATTTGAAATCAGGTCTTCTTGACTCTAGGACCAGTGCTCTACCCATTGAGTCATGTAGCCAAACTGAAGAGAATGCCTATTTGTATACAAACCAAGTTTTCCATGGATTTTGTTTCCAGAATAGTTACATTAGTATCATTACTTCCAATTTTTGTATTAGTTTTAATGTAAAGGAAACTGTTAAATGAAAAGAAACTCCCTTCTTGGGCACAAACATTCATAGAGCATGGGTAAAATGTGCTTACTATTACTGGATACTTTTAATAGTAATTGTTATCAAATATGATTTCTATAATGATCATTATAATGATTAAATTACTTCATGGTTACTATTTCTTTATTTTCTTTTTTAACTGAAGAAAAGGCATTTAAAATCTAATTCAGGAGCCTTTAATAATTAATTACTAGAATCTAGGAATATTTTAAATTTTGCATTACTTTAGTGCCTTCTATAATTGACTATACTTGCAGAAAATCATAATATGTAAAGAAAAGTGAAAGGATGTGCTTGGCAAAATCTCCGAGATATGCAGCTCTTGTGAAAGTATTGACTAAGTTACCTTCATTTGCCCCTTTAAATGAATTGCTTAAAACAGAATATGATGCATCTGCTTAAGTGAAAACAAACAAAACTCCCACTCCTGGGAAGATTCCTGAAACAGTTGACTGGTACATAACTTGCTTTAAAATTTTTAAAAATTATTTTCACTATTTTATTTTTTTGTATTCTGACTACAAACAAATATTTCTATAAACATATAAGGTCATGAAAGGGGTTATATAAAACACTGCACATGTATTTGATGTAGCTTGTTTTCTTTTACGTATATAATAAATTCAACATCTCAGTTTCAAAGATGTATTGTTTGTGTTTCCCTTTTGAAATTTCCTCTGTAATGTGAAGTTTAAAAATGTGTCTTAATGACTCCCTTTTGTATTGACATCACTATTACTACATCCTTTTTCATTCCCAAATATATCCCCAAACTTAAATGATACCAAAAAACACGTAAACAAAAAACTCAACTCTCCCTAGTAAAAATCAAAATCATAGCAAATATATCACAGTCAAATAAAACCAGTTAACAAATTGTCCACATTCAACTATACATATCTCATGAAGAATTTCTAGTCCTTCCTTTCACAGATAGGAAGGTTGCTTCATATTCAATCTTCTAGAGCTTTTTGGTCATTGTATTGTATTCCATATGTGTGTGCATACATAAATGTGTGTACATACACATATATGTATGTGTATAAGTATATGTCTGCATACACATAAACATATCTATGGTTTTTAAATTAATTTATTCATTTTTAGTTTTAAACCTTCACTTCCATAAGTTTTAAATTTTCTCTGCCTCCCTTCCCTTCACCCTCCCTAAGAAGGCATACAATCTGATATAGGGTACACATATACATTCTTATTAAACATATTTTCACATTAGTTATGTTGCATAGAAGAATTAGAATGAACATACATATGTTTTTACAATGCTGTACTCATGTTTCCTGATGATTTTATTAACTTTTTACCACTTCCCAAGTTTCTCTGAATTCATTTCCATTTACATATCATAATTTATTCAGTTATCCTCTAACTGATGGTCATGACCTGGGTACATGTGTGTTTGTGTCTGTGAAATTTTTATACCTGAAAGAATCAGTAATTTTTACATCTTCTTTTTCTTTGGATCATGCTAATTCTTATTCAATAAGAAATGTAGCTAAATAATTGCTCCATAAATTCATTCAAATCTTATAGCACAATAAATTGTTTTTGCAGTATGAACACAGTCAGAACAAAGACACATAGATGTGATCTGCAAAGAGACACCACTTACACTTAACTGAGTTCCATGATTTCCACTAAGAAGGCTGCTTTCAAGACCATAGTGACTCAGAATGAGTGAAACATTTTTAGAAAGCAAAGAATAATCTATACTATATCCTAAAGGACATTCAATGTTTTATGTGTTCACTGTCAATTTTCAACAGTGAGAAGTCCAAAAAGAAAATGCCATTTTCAATTTACAGGAAGTAAAAGGCTTGACTGATTTCTGTTATGTTCTGTACCATTCAAGAGTATGGATATAAATTGAATTATTTATCAAGTTTAATCACAGTCACAGTTTTACTTAATTAAAAGGGTCAACCCACAATCTACATATTATGATAGTATATGATAACATTTTACAGTTTTCATACTATGATAACAAGTGTTGATAATTGTTAAGCTTTCATGTGACAGTCACTGGGCTATGCAATGAAGATTTAGACTACATACATACATACACACATACATACATACATACATACATACATGTATGTATACACACACTAACAAAGTAAATATGAAGTCATTTCAAATTATTTTTAAATACAAGGCTAATTTATTTTTGATTTCTCTTAGATGATTTGGCATTTTAAATCAGCAAATTAAGAGAGAAGCAATATAAATTGGTCCCTGTGGCAGAAAGCTTATATGATTTCAAAATAATTATTATATTTCACTATTTTAATTCTATAATTTATTTAAAAATATGTAAAAACTTAAATCATTACTCTTCTCAAAGTGATGTTATGTGATTGGAAATTTTGGGACAGTAAGTATGACAAAATAATCAAAGTTGCAGGAAATGTAAAAAGCAATAGAGAGAGGGCGGAGCTAAGATGGCGGTGTAGAAGCAGCAAGGTCCCGCAGCTCCCACACCGCCACCTAAACACCCATAAAATATGAGCCCAGACAAAGTCTAGGAATGTCTAGGACTCTTAGACTCACAAAAATACAGAGAACACAGCTCTCGCTGAAGGCAGCTTGGCAGCAGGGACTCAGTGCGGCCACCAGAGCAAAGGCTGGAACAGCCGGAAACCTAGACCACGGCCAGGCCGAGGTGGTGGGAAGGAGCTGAGTCGAGCCTGCAGCCAGCCTGCAGAGGTTCTACAGCCTCCAGCACCTCCACATCTGCCAAGGCATGAGGAACGGGACTGCAGAGGGGCAGCTCCCACCGCAGCAGAGCAGAGACGAGACCCAGCCAGGTCAAAACCACAGCTGTGGCCAGGCAAGACCTCAGGGTGGCTGTGAGGAGCAGCTGAGCCTTCCAAGCCAAAGTTTTAGTCTACTTCAAAGAAAATCTAAAGCACCGGCCTAAAGGGATCTTTAAATCTTCAGACACTAATTTGGGAGTATAGCAGTTCGGCCATTCTGCCCTGGGGGCAAAGAAGCAGTGGGGGAAGGGAACTGCTGGATCCACCAGTGGACCCCACCAGGCCGCTTCAGTGCACCCAGCCTGCGGACTCAGCAGGGGGGCTGAATTGCTTGATCGGGGCTAAGTGCTCTTGCATTGAGTGGCCTGGATCCAGATCGAGGTCTTGGGTGGTGGTCCTGGGGTGCACTTTCAGCAAGCCAAAGCTGGGGGGGACTTGTGACACCCCTCTAATAGTGCCGGCATTTGTGAAAA
>CM053594.1:160070647-160089252 GCA_028646575.1 Pseudocheirus occidentalis | reverse complement strand
AAATGACTGATGATATGTATCTCCTAAGGGCAATGCCATCTCCAGGTCAGCATGAATTAGTGTATTGATCAAGAAAAGAAAGTTCCTTCAAGTATGTGATTAAGGAATCACAGAGTTTTATATAAAGATTAAAAGGCTGTTGTTCTAGAATATTGACACCAAACTGTTTTTAATATATTTTAATCTTTTCCTCACTCAAGATTCCTACAGTTGTTACCTAAATTTTAATTTTCTTCTGTAGGTACAAATAAAAATAAATAAAGAAACTTTATTTGGATCTCTCTTTGTTTCTGCCTATCTTTCTCAAATGCCTTAATTTACATTATTGTTAAATGAGCAAAAATATTTCTAGCAAACTTATACCTAAAATAAAGAAAATACTATTAATGTTTGTTTACTTCATTATTATGACCAATCATTATGAAAGATGATTAGTTATGTGTGGGTGGTGGGGAAAATCACATCAAAGAGATGAGGAATTCATTGAAAAATAGATCAAAGGTACTAAAGAACTGAAATTCTCATATTATAAAGTAACAGAATCTTCTGTCATGATAAATCAATAGGTTGTTCATAGTATATCACCTTCTGGTACATTGTTTCAAATATTTTCTTTAGATTGAAACTGTTTAAAAATACTCTGCTGGCTTAAAGATGTATCTTATTACCTACATCTCACTGAACACTATTGATGAGCATTCCTTACATGCATACTCTCCAAACTTTCCTAAGATTCTAGAATCAGAGGGCAAAATAGTCATCAAGAGAATCCACCAATAACTGCCTAAAAGAGATCCCAAACTGAAAATGCCAAGGAATATTGTAGGCAAATTCCAGAATTATCACATCAAGGAGAAAATACTGCAAACAGAAAGAAAAATTTCAAATACTGTATAGCCACAGCCGGTGTTCTACAAGACCTTGCAGTTTCTACATTAAAAGGTTGTAGGGGGGATGGGGGTGGGCAGAGCTAAAATGGTGGAAAAGAAGCAGTAGCTTTTCCAATCTTCTCCAAAAATTCTGTGGCTAAAAGCTAAAAAGTGAATTTGAATGTATTTAAGAGTGACAGAACCCATTGGGAGATGGAACGTGGCAGATTCCCAGCCCAGGAAAATGCCTACTCAGGTCTGGGCAGGGAGAACACAGAGCACACAGGAGCTGCACCAGTGCAGATCTGAGAGCAGGGTAGGGCAGACTGAGAAGAAGCCCCAACCAGAAAGCAGACTCACCCAGCCAGAGAGTGTGTAGCAGCTGTTTCATCACAGGACAGAGGATCATCCTTGGAGTTGGGTAAGAGAAAACTTGGGGTGCACAGTAGGGTAAGCAGCTTTTCCTGGGTCTATTAGCCTAAAGCTGGGATGTTTAGAAATTACATACCAAAACTTCCCGAAATCAAAATGGAGGAATAAAACTTAGTAGCTCTGATCCCTCCTCCCTGACCCAGAAAAGTCCAGAGATAATCTCTCAATCCAGAGTAAAAGTCTGAATTAGTGGAAACAGCCTCAGGCTTGGGAGGTGCAGAGGAAGGGGGAAATCGCAGGATGGTGGATCCAGCAAACTATACAAGGCCAGGCACAAGCTTTAGCAACACCTGGATTGAATCAGCTGATAGCAGCCCTTCTGGCCCCCTGCTACTGAGCCTGCCTGTGCAGTAGCTCAGAGACACAGAGGTGGAAACCTGAAGGAACCAGACTGCCCCAGCCCAATAGATTACTCTGTCAGCTTCAGGATAACTCAGGGGAAACACTGAGAGTCCTGTCCTTGGCCTCAGTCTAGTCATTCAGATGCTACAGTTCACGAAGTTAACAACTAAACCCCTACTTCCCAGCCTTAGAAGCTCAATACTCTTGCACCCCCAGAATCAGATATCCACTCTAAAAATCCAGGACATAGGCAACCACAATGGGGAAGAAGGAAACTGTGAAGGCTAGAACCATCAACTCTTTTTATACTGAGCAAGAACAACCAAATTCAGAAGTCAACATGGACTCTATACTCACACTGGAGATCACAGAAGGAAATGTGAATTGGACTCAAGCCCAAAGAGCCTTCTTGGAGGATCTCAAAAGTGATTTTAAAAATTAAATTAGAGATGTAGGAGATAAATTTAAATCTACAGTGACCAAACTGGAAAAAATCCTCACTGAAGAAAACAAATCTTTAAAAAGTAAAATTGGAGAACTAGGACAGGAAGTCCAAAATCTAACTAGAGATAATTCCTCCCTAAATATTGAAAACTTAACATATGGAAAAGGAATTTCAAAAACTAAGTGAGGAAAATAATTCACTAAAAATTAGAATGAGTCAAATTAAAGCTAAGAACTCTATGATGCAGCAAGAGTCAGTCAAACAAAATATAAAGATTGAAAAATTAGAATTAAATGAAAAATATTTCACTGGAAAAACAACTGACCAGAAAAACAGATCCAAGAGAGATAGCCTAAGAATTATCAGCCTACCAGAAATCCATGATGATAAAAGCAGCCTGGACAACATCCTCCAAGAAATTTCAAAGAAAACTATCCTGAGGTCCCAGAAGCAGAAGGGAAAATACTTATCAAAAGAATTCACCAATCTCCTCCTGAAAGAGATCCCAAATCAAAAACTCCAAGAAAGATAGTAGTCTACAAGGTCAAGAGCTACAAGGTCAAGGAGAAAATACTGAATGCAGCCAAAAATAAAAAATTCAAATATCATGGAACTACAGTCAGGATTACACAGGACTTAGAAGCTGCTACATTAAAAGATTGGAGGGATTGGAATTTGATATTTCACAAAGCAAAAGAGCTAAGACTGCAACCAAGGATCAACTACCCAGCAAGACTGAGCATGCTCTTTCAGGCAAGGAGATGGTCATTTAATGACATAAAGGACTTCAGACTTCCCTTACGAAAAAGGCTGAGCTCAATGGAAAATTTGATCTCCACTTACAAGAACCAAGAAAGACATAAAAAGGTAAACAATGAAAACACACACTCACACATACACATACACACATAGATGCTCACACATGCACATAACTTGGGACTCAATAAGAGCAAAGTGTTTACATCCCTTTATGAGAAGCAGATACCTGTCAATATTGAAATTTGTTTATGTATTGTGACACTTAAGAGGGATGTACACAGAAAGAGGGTGTGGGTATAAGTGAACTAATCTGAAGATTAAAAAACACCTATTAAGGGGAAGAAAGGGATTGTAATGGGAGAAAAGGAAAGGTAGAGGCAGAAGATTGTAAATTATGCCACAAGAAGAGGCATAAACACATACTAAAGTGGAGGGGAGGGAAGGAAGAAGATGTGCATCATATGATTGTTACCTTCATTTGTTCTGATTTAAAGAAGGATCAATACAAACAATTAAGTTTAGGTTCAAACATGAAAAGACACAAAATCTCATAAAACCAGAGGGAAAAGAGGGAGGGAGAGAAGCAATGTATGAAATTTACTAGCATTGGTTTGGGTTCAAAGAGGGAATAACATACTCTGTTAAGAATAAAAATCTGTTGTTCCTTACAGGCAGCAGGAGGGATAAGGGGGGGTGGCTGTATAAGAAAGCAGGAGGTGATCAGAAGGGAGGGAAAGAGGAGCAAGGGGAAAGGATAGGTAACGATGGGGGGATCCTGGGAGGGAATACTGAGGGAGCCAGTGGTCAAAAAGAAAACTCTAAAGGAGAGGAAGGGAAAAAGAAGAAACAAAGATATAAACAGGGGATGGAGTAAGATGTAGGGAAAGTCACAGATAGTAATCATAATTGTCAATGTGAATGGGATGAACTCTCCCATAAAAGAGAAGTGGGTAGCAGAATGGATAAAATCCACAATCTTACAATATGCTGTCTACAAGAGACAAACAAGAGGATACTCACTGGGTAAAAGTAAAGGGATGTAGTAGATTATATTATGCCTCAGCAAAAGTAAAAAAAAAAGCAGGGTTAGCCATCCTTATCTCAGAAAAAGCAAAAGCAAACATAAATCTAATTAAAAGAAATAAGGAAGGAAACTACATCCTAAGGCACTATCGTCAGTGAAGCACTATCCTTACTTAACATATATGCACCAAGTGGTATAGCATCCAAATTCCTAGAGGAAATGTCAAGGGAATTAGAGGAGGAAATAAATACCAAAACAATACTATTAGGGGACCTCAATCTCCCCCTCTATGTACTTGATAAAATTAACCTCAAAATAAAGAAGAAAGAAGTTAAGGAAGCAAATAGAATTTTAGAGATGCTAGACATGGTAGATCTCTGGATAAGACTGAATGGGGATAAAAAGAAATATACCTTCTGCTCAGTGGTACATGGTGGATATACAAAAATTAACCATGTACTAGGGCATAAAAACCTCACAATTCAGTGCAGAAAGGCAGAAATATTAAATGCATCATTCTCAGATCACAGTGCAATAAAAATTATATGCAATAAAGGTCCATGGAAAGATAAGCAAAAAACAAATAGAAAACTAAATAATTTAATCCTAAAGAATGAGTGGGTCAAACAAGAAATTATAGAAACTATCAGTAACTTCCTTCAAGAGAATTAAATGAGAAATATACTCTTGACTTTTAAAGAGTCTAAACCTTCCCTAATAAGTCTTCTAATTCATTTTTTAACTCATTAAAAAAAAGTCCTCCAAATGGCAGGGTGTTATGCATTTTAGTCAACTAGAAATGTTTACATGACCTTAGTTTTTTATTGTTGTTGCTGCTGTTCAGTCATTTCCAATCATGTTCTACTCATTGTGACACCATTTGGGGTTTTCTTGGGAAAGATATTGAAATGGTTTGCCATTTCATTCTTCATCTCATTTTACAGATGAGGAAATTGAGGCAAACAGGGTTTAGTGACTTTCCCAGATTCATACAGCTAATAAGTGCCTAAGGACAGAGTTGAACTCAGGAAGATGAGTCTTCCTTAATCCATGGCCAACACTCTATCCACTAAGTCTTTCAGTATTCAACTCCTAGTACTTTGTTGTTACTTTTCTTTGTACAAACTGTATTCTCTCTATGAATTGTAAGTTCCTTGATGTTTAGGATTTTTTTCTAGATGTGTATCATCAGCACCCTGTAGAAAGACTTACACTTTTTATTTTGGTGCACACTTTTTTTTTCCCTCTGTGTCAAAACCTCCAGGTATGAAAACATCCTTCACAGACGAAGATGAGCAAAACTTGATTTACTGAAAGGTTGTGAATTTTGCCCCTGGTCACAGAACTAGTATGTTTCAGAGATAGCATTTATATATGGATGCCCCTGATTATAGTCATGATGCTCCATCCATTATGCTAATCTGTTTCTCTTCTTACAGATACTAGTAACTTAATATGTGTTGATTAAACACTGCCAGCACAATGAGATACAGTTATGTTTTTGTTTTTCAACTTAGGGAAGTACATAGCTTAAGTCTTACTCCTCTTGGTGGTAAAGTAGAGAAAGAAGTACTCTTGCTTTATTAACTTCTAGATACAATAAAGAAGTGATACTAGGGAATTAAGTAGAATACAATCAAAAACCATTCCTTTGACCTGGCAAATTCCATTTTCTTACAAAGAACTGAGGCAAACACATTTAATCTTGGTAAGTAAATTCAAAAGTAACAACAGACGTTCTAGAGGACCAGGTAATGAATTTACTGAGGGATTTGTACTTCAGTCCTAGATATAGGAACTGGATTGCATTTGGAATAATCAGTATTTTATTTGATTTGTGCCGATTACAGCTTTTCAAATGCCCTCTTCATTTTGACCAGAATCATAGCCTCCTTGATTAGGACAATTCACACCAGAAAATTTGCTCTCAGTTGTGTAATTCTAATTAAATGCTGTTAATTGAAAAACTTAACTACTTTTTTTTTTGCTTGGTAGATTTTCTCATGGGAATATTTTAATTAAGTTGAATTTCCAAGGGATATTGATAATATAATTTGACATAAAATTTAGAACAAAATGTGATTATCTCAAGAGAATGAGAACAATATATATAGACTTTTCTTCATCAAAAAAAGAAAGCAAAATCCATTACTTCTTTAGAAATTTAGGGTTTTTCAGAGTAATGGCTTGTTCTGTCTAAATTTTAGCTTTCATAAAAGTAAGATTACTACAGATAAGACATAGTAAAAGGGTGGTATACAAAGGATACAAATGAACTTCCAAAGGCTAAGAAAATATTCGTCTTACTCTGACTGTCCAGATGGGAGTTGAAATTCAAAATGTTAGAGGTAAAATTTCCTACTAAACTAAAATTTCTACAGTAGGCTAATAAATAGTGGTAATTAAATTTTTTGTGTTTTTAAAATATACTTACCTTTCTGAATGATAGGATAGACTAAAAGGCACATTAGGTGATAACCTTTTAAAGTATGTTAACATCTTTCTTTTGTAAATTTTAAAGCACTTTGCAAACATTGTTTCATTTTTTTCTCATAATTATCTCATTTATTTTCCTTTCTCTCTTACAGATAAAGGGGCAGGAAGTTTTGTGGCTGTTATTTTGTTTTGTTGTTCAATCACCCCAATTTTCCCAAGGTAGCATTTGAATAAACAAAACCATAAGCAATTTATTTAAAATAATAGAATTAGTTGCTAATAGAAGAGCCAAATACCCAGGTAGAGGTATGTGAGAAATAAATAAATAAATAAATAAATAAATAAATAAATAAGTCCAATAAATTAAATAAAAAAGTCCAAAAATATTTTTTTCCACAGGCCTGATATTTCATTAGTGTAGGGCAACACTTGTTGAAATTTCCCTCATTGGTGTACATAAGCAATTTGTCTGTAATTTATAATTTGAGAGAGGGGCTTAGAGCAAGCCCCTTGTCAAACAACCAGTATATATCAGAGGAGGGATGGGAATTCAGGGTTTCCTGACGTTCAGTTCAGTCCTCTAATCCCTATACCAGTGATAAACTCAAAAAGCAGGAATGAAATACAACTTGTATCCTATTGAATATAGGATTTATCATGCTTTTTTAGTTTATCTCCTTTTATGCTACTCAGATTTTACTAATCATCTTAAAATAATAAAGGTTAGCCATTCAAATTTACCAAAATCGTCAAATATTTTAATTTTTCTAAGAAGGCATCTGGCAGTGAAATTAAAAATGAAATTTCACAGCAATAACACATTGCCATTCTTTTGTTTGTAATAACAGGAATAAAAAGCATCATAGTATAATAATAAAAACTCATATTTCTATGATATTTTAAGTTCAGAAAATATTTTTTTCCATAATTGTCTGTGAGGGAAGTAATGCACATATGATTTTTTTTCATTTTATAGATGAAGAAACTTGTTCTCAGAGAAGAAAAATAGCTTGCTCATGTTCATCCTACCATGTATGTTTCATATTACAAAGTTTTGAAAATAAATATGTATCATAAATAGATGAAATATAACATTAAATGCATCTTTATTTGGAATACATGAGTGATTTTATAACAAATTGAATATTTCATGTTGTATGATACCAAAAGAACTGACAGAAAAATGAGATGCTGAATTTTATTCTTAAAAAAAAAGAAGAATAACTTGAGGCTGAAACCAAAAGATAGAAATATTTATACACATACCAGTTAAAAGAACACCAGTACTTTATAGAACACAATTTGCAGCTAGTTATCTCCCTTAACAGTAGGTTTAGTCAGGAAAATGACAAATGCTGAAGAGGATGTGGAAAAAATGGGACATTAATGCATTATTGGTGGAGTTGTGAAATGATATAAGGATTCTGGAGAGCAATCTGGAACTATGCCCAAAGGGATATAAATAATTGCATACCCTTTGACCCAGTAATACCACTTCTGGGGTTGTATCCCAAAGAGATCTCAGAAGTGGGAGGAAGACCCATATGTAGAAAAATATTTATTGCAGCTCTCTTTGTGGTGGAAAAGAACTGGAAATTAAGGGAATGCCCATCAACTGGGTAATGCCTAAATAAGTTGTGATATATGAATGTAATGGAATACTATGTTGCTATAAGAAATGGGGAGGAGATGGACTTCATATTTACCTTGAGAGGCTTATACAAACTGATGCTAAGGAAAAAGAGCAGAACCAGGAGAAATGTGTACACAATCACAGACACATCATAAGTGTGATAACCAACTTTGATAAACTGGACTCTTCTCAGCAACACACAGTTATAAGACAACTCTACAAGTCTCAGGATGGAAGGAGATATGTACAGTCAGAGAAAGATCTAGAAAGAACAAACTTATAGTGGAGAGTGAAGCAATCTATATGCTGTCATTATTTTTCATGTTTGGTTCTCTTTCTTTTTTTCCCATTGTTCACTCCATTGGTTACACCCCTTCTATACAACCAGACTAATGTCCAGTGTGAAAGTATTTGCAGATCTTATACAATTGCATGCTACCATGGGGTGGGGGGAGAAGGAAAATTTGAAAGTGAAGGGATTATGGAACTGAATCTTGTAAACTAAAAGTAAATAAACAAACCATTTTTTTAAAGTAGGTTTAGTTCTAGACCCTTACTGGAATGCAAATATTGATAGGAAATTTAAATTCTGACTTAGAGAGCAAATGTCTAATTAACTGAAATTCTTGCTTGAATGATTTGTGTTTTTAGAAAAGCAGGATGTCAAACAAAAATACCCTGAATATGGTAAATTATCAGAGGCTTTATTTTTAGCCAATGTAATGCAATTCTGATGTTTGGTTGTTCTGTCTGTGTGCTGTCCCTGTGTATAAGTTTCACTTAAAATAGCATTCTAAGAAAAAAAGGAGTGACATCTTTCAAAAGTTCATAGAAAGGGTGGCTAGGTGGCGCAGTGAATAGAGCACCAGCCCTGGAGTCAGGAGTACCTGAGTTCAAATCCGGCCTCAGACACTTAACACGAAAAACTAGCCGTGTGACCTTGGGCAAGTTGCTTAACCCCAACTGCCCTCCAAAAAAAAGCCAAAAACAAAAAACAAAAGTTCATAGAAGTCAGATTGATTCTGTTATATGATAGCCTTAATCTGGGTTTGTAGGGCTGTGCATTTTCTTTATAACAAGATATCACAAGCCATATTTTCTTATTGTAGAAAGCAATTGATTCTAAAATAAGGATGAAAAGTAGCATTACAAAGGAGCAATCAATTATGTTTTGAATCTTGTTTGGAGTAAAACTCACCATCAGTTGAATGATAGTGTTAAAATGACCTTCTCTATGACTTTTCACTCAAAGCTCACATATGCACATTTTCTTAGATAGGTCTTTGGAGCTTAAATGAATAGTATGACTTGTACATGACAACTATTTAAATTATAGCTCTACTGGCTCTGTGTCTTCTGCTCTGGCTTTCTAAAATGAATAGCCTTCAGTTTATCTATTCAGTTTTCAAAACTGCCAAACGTTGTGTTAATAAAACAGAGAAACAGTTCAACAAATAATTAATTCTGAGGCTAAGCATAAACTGCCATTTTAATTAAGTCAGCTTGAAATGCTAATGGATTGCTACTTGGGCTTTTGGGTTGGCTGCAAAGTTTCCAGAGGACAGACAGTGTCTCTGGGGCAACCAGCTTATCGTGTTTTTTGTTTTAAAACACAAATCTGCTAAGCTCATTGTGTTTGCATACCTAGAGGAAGCTTTATTAAAGTCAGTGGAGAATTATCGAACATGTACAGAAAATAAAGGTATAAATTCCCTGAAAACAAAGAGCCAATTATGCCATGGAGTTGTTATCATTAATATTTGTAATTAATGTCTACTTTCAATAAGACTCTAAGGTAGATTTTTGCAAACTGACAAGAAATCAGTCCTCTAGGTCTTTTTCTGCAATCAGATCCTGCATCCTCATTTTTCAGGTTGAAAACTTGAAAATGTCTTTTATTATTTTAAAGCTCAATATTCTATTCATTCAGAAAATTTCAAGTCAAGGACACAAAAGGCAAGGGTGAGAGGAGTGTGTGAGAAGAGGAGCAAGAGGAAGAGAAATTAAGAGAGTTATTTTATATGAAATGGATATTAATAATTTGATGGCTTGCTTCCTCAAATTTGTATTAACTGGTACAATTTCCATTGCTCTTACCCTCAAAAACTGCAGCCAGTACTTTTTCCCCCTCCTCTCCCTATACAATGTTTGTCTCTGCACCTACCATAGGTATTGTAACAAAAAGCTTCCATAATCTGAATTTCCCCATCCATGGACCCCATGGTCAATACCCCACTGGTATATTAAAAAAGGTGCTTTATTTAACTTATGAGTTTTCTGAGAGGTACTGATGTAGATAGTAAATACAGTTCCCACCTATCCTGACTTGATGTTTGTGAGAAAGACCTGCTAGTTAATTTAGAAGTTTAGGATGTAAACAATAATTCTAGAAGAATTCTGATGAATCCAAAGGTCTGTGGGAAGTGTTATGCAAATTAAAGGCCACAGAGAAGAGAACTCCTGACTTTATCCAAAATTTTCTGTCATAGAGATTTTGCCTACAGCAAAATAGCCTAGGCTAGAAACATGGGACAGAGCCACTGAATTATAAGATCCTAAATTTAGAGTTCAAAGGGACCTTAGAGGACTTGTAGTGCAATTTCCTCATTTTACATATAAATCATTGAGCCTTGGAACAGTGTAATGACTTCTCCATGGTAACACAACTAATAAGTAGTAGAGCCAAGATTCAAATTTTGATCCTCTAAAGTTTAATCTTGTGCTTTTTCCCCCTATGAGCCTCACTGACTCCATCCATAGTCTCAACTTGTGGACTACTATGGGAGAAATGCAACAAACATCACCAGTTAGAAGCAGAAGAGAGTGATAACGGACCAAGAATGACAGTAGGCTGAAAAATAAGGTATAAAGACACTAAAATAGCATCTATCATGTCTTTCTAACCATTTCATTATAGAATATTCTTACAAATACAGAGTTTTGAGAAAACCACTTGCTAGAAATACGCTCTAGTATCTTCACTGCTTATGAAATAAAACATAAACTCCTTAATCTTCCAGCAAAACCCCTTTTCCTCCAATTATTTCTTCAGTTTTATTTTATGGTATTCACCTTTAAACACTCCATTGTCCAAATTAAGTAGTGTACTCACTGTTCCTTTAGTTTTGATCTCTGGATTTCTGCTGTCTTTATGCATACTCTGTACCACTACTAGAAAAGCTCCCAAGGACCCTCCTTACTCCAGCCACTACCTCCTAAGCTCTCCAATTCAAAATCATTACTTTCTTTTAAACCAATATCAGGTGTTATCTCTTCCCTACTCCCCCTCCCCCTCCATTTTACTGGAAATGATCGCTACCTTTTTGTTACTTCTTATATTTGTCAGTAGCATAGAAATTTAAAGTTAAATTTAAAGGTAATGACAAAGGGCTCCAGGATACAGATGCTTAGGGGAGAGTAGATAAACCCAAACATAATCAGTGGAAATTGCTAAATAAAAAATAAAGGGGAATGGTGTTCACTGTCACTATAGATTAGAAAGTCTAAGAAACAGAAAACTCAGAGCTTCATAGAGAAAAAAAGAACAACCCTACAGACAATGTAACTAGAATTATTGCCTCACTGGTCCACCATCAACGTTGGAGGCAGTTAATCTGCAAGATATAGCTTCTGGAACTGCCTTGGTATTAGTGATGGACTCTTCTGAAAAAGTTATTTAAAAAGGCAGGGATGCTATAATTTCATTGGGATACATGTATAGATAGAACCCTGTAAATCAGGGATTTTTTTTCTTTCATGCCTGATATCACCCTCACAACTGATTGTTGTGTCATTATCTCTAACTTCTTCTAGATCAGACCATTAGGTAGTAAGAAGTGTGATGTTTTATCTCTATATTTACAAGAACAACTGGTTTTAGTAAGAAACAACCAGAGGACTTACTGGAGTTGCTTAGATCCTCTGAGCAAAATTTTTTCAATGAGAACTAGGTTCATATAACCAAATAGGTTCTTGTCTTAGAAAATTATTCAAATCCATATTTGTTTCATTAACTTCAGGCAGAGGATAGTTACTTCTCAATAACTCTTTTATGAATTTATGTTTGAAACTACATTACACTTATTTGTGTCCTTATTTAATATTTTCTAGTATAAGCTCCTTGAAGATAGGGATTTAACTTTGAAGAAAGAAAATTGTAAAAATAATTACCCAAGATGCTAAATAAATCTAACTGCACAAGTCATCAGGAGTGCACATTGAAGATAGAAAAATGGAACTTTAATTTAATATCAAATTTTAAGCTTGGAAATACTCCCTAATCAGCATGGATCAGAGAAACATTTTATTCTGTGAAAATTATAAATCCTAAATGAAACTACACAAACAGCATCAAATGTATATATTATAATAAAACAAGGAAATGTGTAGTTACTTTGATTTTGTTTGATTTAATACAGTCTATTAAGGATATTTACTCCACATATTTTTAGGAAAATAAACTCCATAAAATACTATTATTAAATATGGAATGAAGAAAAACAAATCCTGAGATACTTTTGTAGTTTCCAAATAAAAACAGAAATGCTACTTTTTGTGAAATGTAAAATATATTTTAGTATTGTGCCTCCATAGTAGGATATTTTTTCCCTATCACTGTATGTGTTTTATGTGACATTTCTCTTCAGAATTCTTTGTTGTTAAAAGCAAGATATATGACTACGGCATACAAAAAAGTGATTCATTTAAAATAATAAATCTATAGAAATCTAGAAGGGCACTACAGTTGTCATATTTAATTTGCACCTGAAGGAATAGAGAAAGAGCAAATCAAATTGATTTTTATATTACTTGAAATGTAGATCTTATTATGTGACTTTACCAATGACTCTATGCTAATATTCATGGCAATAGTATTCAAATAAAGTAAGAACCTTATCTAAATCACATTTATTCATGCTATTTTTCAAGGAGATAGTGCAAAAAAGAAGACATAACTGTTTTTGTGCTTGTAAAAAAAAGACACTTGCATGAGGATGTTGGGGCTTTTAAAGACTTGACAATGCAACTTTAAACAATAAGAGAAAATAAGTTTGGTCTTTTTACTGTCAATCTAAATTAAATCAGAATAACATGTCTTTAAGGTATGAAGGGATGGATTTATCACCATAGAGTACTATGTAAATTTTACTATACATCCACTTAATTAAAATATATCAGCTTCAAATACTGATCAAGAAAACAAATACTTATTTGTTAGAACACAAGTAGAGAAAATTTTCCATGGGTCAACAGGTAAACAGAACTAGATTCTATAGCTGGAACTGAAAAGGGTCAAACCTCAAATTCAAGAATACACTAAATTCTTAAAATACTGTATATATTTTGTCATTCAGCTTTGAGATTTTAATACTGAGATACACACACATACACATACATACACACATACATAAAATTGTGTGTATATGTACATATACACAATTTGTTAATATATAATTATAACAGAAGCACCTAGGAATAATACTTGACCCCTCCATATATGTTTGAAGTAGCTTGTTGACTGTGTACATATCAATATATTTAACATTATGAAAAATGACCCTTTGCTAATATGTTGCAGTTATTCCTTCAAAATATATCAGATTCCAATTAGTAACTGTTCCTCAGCCTCTAGAAAATATAGCTGTATTTGAGAATAGTCTCCCATCACCAGACCCTTAAATTGATGCTTAAAATAGCCATTCATTTAAATTAAAGCTTACTTAAATTCACTTAACAATTCAAAATCTATTCTGCAAAGAATCAGGAGACTTTCTCTTTTCTTCTTCACCAATAATGGAGATCATGATGTATTTCCCCCCACCACCTCAAACTGACTATATAAACCCCAACATTATATAGAAAAGTTGATTAAAAGAGTAATAATAAATGTTAGGACATACATCTTTATGCTCCTATTTCCTTAAGAAAAACTTGAATATTATACCTGGGTAGAGAGTCAAGGTCATATTCAATTGTCCCTTCTGTGTGATCACACTCCTTTCTTACACACATCATTTCAAGCTTCAAGCCAGTAAAGAAAGCTGAGATAAACTGCTGTGATTCACCTGACTCCAGGATACTGAGGTGTAAATGCCAAGAGAACTAAATTCTCTACAGCTATTGCTCCAAAATGAGGGAGGGGGAAGGAAAGGCCTACTTTGGCCAGTAGGAAGTTATTATCATACACTGTTCAGTTCTTTTCCCAGTTAAATGTGACATTCCCTTACACTCTTAGCATGAGTCACAATGCAAAGACATTCCAATTTTAAAGGAATGTGTAAAGTTTCTTTATTTATTAATCAGTTGAAGGACATTATTCTTTTGGTACTTAAATTCCATCATAACTAACATTATCTAGAGAATCATGATTAAAAAGCAAATCAATCACATTACCTTTGCTTAACTTCTTTATGTACCCTCCCTTTCTTCCTTTTTTTTTTGACATTTTCAAGGGCTATTTTTAATGACAAGACTAGTATTATCTAATTTGATTTATACTTTGAAAGACATTGTGAAGCCAAGCACAAGCAGATTCCCAAAGAATGCTACTGTGAACAGCATTTAAGATTCAGATTACACAGTAATAGTGAACACTCTGTTTATTCCATGACAAATCAAGATTCAGTACAATATTCACAATATAATATTCTCAATAATACATCTTATTACAGAAAGTCACAATATAGTGTTCATAACAGATTAACATTAGAATGGCCGCAGTTTTCACTACAGTGGCCACAATATTTAGAACAAGAAAGAAAAGAATAATCATCTAGTTTCCATAAATGGGAAACCCTTCTCACTTAAAAATTCAACCAATCAATTCACAATATACCAATCTTCCACTCATGGGGCAACCATTAACTTAATCAGTCATTCATCTAGCAGTCAGTCACTAAGCTAGTTTCCCAATTACTAAATATCATTAGTCACTAATACAATCCTTAGAAAACCATACAAACCCTCCACTGCTTGGTTTCCAGCAAACCTCAGTTTAGTCAAAGGGGAGGCCTTATCTTCATTTTCACTCTGGGAGGTCTCTCTGATTCCCTGGATCCCCTTCCATGGTTCCAGCTCCCTCCTAAATCTGCCAAACAATCACCTGGATTCAGAAGCAGACAGTTGCCAGGTTCTTGTCCAGTCCTTACAGGCAGACAGCTCTCAGGTCCTTGTCCAGTTCTCAGGGCCATCCCCAGCACACACTGAAGTTCACAGGGTCCAGCACATCTCAAACCCTTCACAACTTCTCTTGCCTGGAACTCAAGGATCAGCCAGGCCATGAATAATAAGTCTTACCCTGGTCATGCTTCTTCAGTCTTCCAGTAGTTCTCAGTCAGCTTCCAGAAACACTCTGTCTCTCTCTGTCTCTCTCTGTCTCTCTGTCTCTCTGTCTTTCTCTCTCTGTCTCTCTCTCTGTCTCTCTCTCTGTCTCTCTCTGTCTGTCTCTCTGTCTGTCTCTGTCTCTGTCTGTCTCTGTCTGTCTCTGTCTCTCTGTCTTTCCTCTCTCTCTCTTTCTCTCTCTCTCTCTCTCTCTCTCTCTCTCTCTCTCTCTCTCTCTCTCTCTCTCTCTCTCCCTCTCTCCCCTCCTCTTTTTTTCTCAGCTGGCCTCAATCTTCATGAATCTTCCTTCACCAAGGATCAAATTCCAATTCTCTCTCTCTCTGTCTCTAGAATTCTCCTTTATATAGAGCACTGGTCTCCTATCTCAGCCAATGGCCTTCTCCCATGTCAACAGGAGAGTTCATATCTTCTCAAGCATGGACAGGGTTCACACCTTCCATACTTAGCCCCAAGTTACAAAGAGATAAGTATCTGATAAACTGATTACTATTACAGATTTTAATGTAAATTCTTCAAAATAAGTATGTTATTAATTATAATTAACTCGCTGTATGATGACTATGTATCTGAAGATTTTCCCCTGGCCATTTCTCTTGAATTTCTCTTGAAGATACACCATGCTGACTGAATTTCTCTGGTTTTGGGTTTCAAAATAAGAGAGTGTCTACTTTGGGCAAAAATGCTGATTATTTTGTTTCCCACAGGTCAGATAGTTATGATCATTTTGTTCACATGATGATGGCAACTGTGGAATATTTTAAACGAATATAATGAAATGCTGAACAATAAGGGTATTTTTTGTCACTATTTGAAATTGGTATGTGTATTCTCCACAAGTAATAAAGAGGTCTGTAAATGTAAACAGTATTATTAGTCATGCTGATTACATACTTAATGGTGGTTCTGGCATAGGAACAGATACAAATGTAGAAACTGAACATCATTAAACCCCAGCCAGTTACCCTACAGCCTAGAATCATTTGAGTTATGATTTAAGAACTAAGTAGTTTTCATATGGGGATCACTTTAGAAGCTAATATTTCCAGATATCTTCAATATATACAAAAATGCAAAGGATTTCATTTCATTAGTATGACAAATTCCTGATTTTTAGATTTCCTCTGTCAGGATGAATGGCTTTTATAGGTAAGTCTTAGGGAATTGTGTAACAGCATATGCAGAAACTCATAAAATCTATATAGCTAGTACATTTCAGAAGTGAAATGTGAACTCTGTCCTTGAATCTAAGCCTAGTATTTTATATTAGATACAGCATGCTGATTTTATTGTGCCATGTGACCATATAGATTCCCATTCCAGATAAAAATGATTAGCAAAAAGACCATACAATTTAATTGATAATTAATGCAAGTAATTAAAATTAATTAATAATGGCACATTGAGAATGGGATCATAGAATCTTAGAATTGAGTGAGACTGTGAAAGATATTCCCATCTATGTATTTCTTAATGCCAAGATCCCTTCCTTGTGAAATGTTCCTGACAGGTGACCATGTTTCTTCTTTAAGACTTCCAGTGATTCGGGGTGGAGGTGGGGTAGAGCCAAGATGGCAGTGAAGAAGCAGCAAAGTTTCACAGCTCTCACACAGCCACCTTAAATACCCATAAAATATGACTCGAAACAAATTTTGGGGCTCCAAAACTCACTAAAATACAGAAAAAAAATCTCTTGCTGAAGACAGCTTGGCAGGTGGGGCTTATTGTAACAGGCTGGGAGCCAAGGCCAGCCCAGCCTGAAAACTGTGGCCTGACCCCAGGGTGGTCAGGAAAAGCCTCAGCTGGAGTCTATAGGAGAGTAGATTGGCAGCACCTGGGGCAATCTCCATATTTATCATGCTGGGAAAAATAAGGCTAAGAGAAAGATCAGTGGAATTCAAGCTAAATTTGGGGGGAAAAAAGCTGTCCAGCCAAACTTCCCCCAGGGCAAGGAAGCAGCCCAACCCAGCTGCCTCAGAGCTCCTGGCCTGTGGATAGCAGGGCGACAAAAGCACTTGATCAAAGGCCAAGGGCTCTTGTGTTGAGCAGCCTGGATCCAGATTGTGGTCTTTTGGTGGTGGTCCTGGGGTGCACTTTCAGCAAGTCAAAGCTGTTGGGGGCTGAATCACCCACCTAATAGCTCTAGTAGTTGTGAAAATCCCAGCAACTTGGGACAGAGCTTTCCCCCCTGAAAGCAGAGTTCCATAGAGCTCAAAAATCAAGCAATTAATTGACTGGCCAACATGAGGAGAAGGAAGCAAAGTTAGAAGAGTAATCAAACCCTAGAATCCTTTTGTTGGGGACAAAAAGGATCAAAGTATGGAACAGGAGGAAGACAACACAGTCAAAACTCCCACACAAAATGCTTCCAAGAAACATGAAGACAGCTTACAAGCCATATATCAACATAAAAAGGAGTTTGAAAAAAATTAGAGACATGGAGGAAAAACTGGGAAGAGAAATGAGAATGATGCAAGGAAGAATCAACAACCTGACTGAAGAGAATAACACCTTAAAAACAGATGAACTCAAATGGCACAAGAGATCCAAAAAGCCAATGAGGAGAAGAATGCCTTAAAAAGTTGAATTTTCCAGATGGAAAAAGAATCTCAAAAGCATTCCAAAGAGAATAATTCCTTCAAAATTAGAGTGGAGCAACTGGATGCAAATGACTTTATGAGAAATCAAGATAGTATTAAACAGATACAAAAAAATGAAAAAATAGAAGGTAATATGAAATATCTCCTTAAAAAACCACTGACCTGGAAAAGAGATCCAGGAGAGACAATTTAAAAATTATTGGTTTACCTGAAATCCATGATCAAAAATAGAACTTAGAAAGCATCATTCAAGAGATTCTCAAGGAAAATTGCCTGATATTTTAAAATTAGAGGACAAAACAGAACTTGAAAGAATTCACCAATCACCTCTTGAATAAGATCCCCAAAAGAAAACTCCTGAAAATGTAATTGCCAGGTTCCGGAATCCCCAGTTAAAGGAGAAAATATAACAGGTTGCCAAGAGGAAACAATTTGAATACTGTGTTAACACAATTAGGTCAACCCAGGTTCTCCCAGATTCTACCCTGAGGGATCAAAGGGCCTGAAATATGATATTCCAGAGATCAAGGGAGCTGAGATTAAAACCAAGAATCACCTACCCAGCAAAATTGAGTATAATGTTCCAGGGGAAAATATGGTCATTCAGTGAGGTGGAGGACTTTCAAGCATTCTTGCTGAAAAAAGCAGAACTGAACAGAAAGTTTGAGGATTTTTTGATGCTTCTACATGTTGTATCACATTGTTTAGTCACTTTTAAATTGTGTCT
>CM053594.1:160058899-160070147 GCA_028646575.1 Pseudocheirus occidentalis | reverse complement strand
TTGCAAGCATTTGGTGTGGGAGTTCTGAGTTCTGGGCTCTTTTCCTCCCGTTCCATGCTTTGACCCTTTTTATCCATAAAAAAGGATTCTAGAGTTTTATTGGCGTTTTTATTTTGCTTCCTCTTCCTCATGTTGGCCAGTCAATTAATTGGTTGGGTTTTTTTTTGTTTTGATCTGTGAAACTCTGCTTCCAAGGGGTGAAGCTCTGTTCCAAATTACTGGGGTTTTCCCACCTGCTGGAGCTATTACGAGGTGTTGCAAGTCCTCCCAGCTTTGGCTCGCTGAAAGTGCACTCCAGGACCACCACCCAAGACCACAATTTGGATCCAGGCCACTCAATGCAAGAGCTCTTGGCCCTGATCAATCGATTCAGCCCCCCTGAGGAATCCACAGGCCAGGGGCTCTGAAGCAGTCTGGTGGGGGCCACCACCAGTTCTGGCAGTTCCCTTCCTCCACTGCTTCCTTGCCCCAGGGGCAGATTGGCCTGAACTGCTTTACCATCCCCAAATTAATTTTCAAAGTTTCACTTTCACTAACCAGTCTCCGAGAATTTTAAGATCCCCTTAGGCAGTTGCTTTAGATTTTCTTTGAAGTAGACTCAAGCTGATTTGGGAGACTCAGCTCCTCTGGCCACCCTGGGGCCTAGCTTGGCCATAGCTGCGGTTTTGGGCTGGCCGGTTCTCTGCTCTGTTGCAGTGTGATCTGCCCCTGTCCTGTGGAGGTGCTGGAGGCTGTAGATCCACTGATGACTGGCCGTGGTGCCCACTAGGCTCAGCTCAGCCAGGCTCCTTCCCACTGCCCTGGGCCTGGCGGTGGTCTTGGCTTCAGGCTGTTCCATCCTCTGTTCCGGCTGCCATGATGAGCCCCTGCTGCCAAGGTGCCTTCAGCAAGAGAAGTGTTCTCTGTATTTTTGTGTGAGTCAGAGAGACATAGGTTTTATCTGGGCTCATAATTTTATGGGTGTTTAGGCTGGTGGTGTGGGAGCTGTGGCACCTTGCTGCTTCTACATGGCCATCTTGACTCCACTGCCCATTACACCTCATAATGCATTTGTTGAATGATTTCATGGACTTAAATGACTAATGATTCAGTTCTTGGATTATTGATGATCAATCGTTGGTATAGTTTTTTTTCTAAAGGGGTCCTATGTGTAACTGAAAACTTGACCTTTCTCTGACCAAAAGTTTTATATTTCCTGCTGTGTATGTCCTCTTAGAAAAGGTGGCAAGGGACTGGGCTGGGACTATTTCTCTCTGTACCAGCAGAAGGAAACTTCTTTTGCCAGCCTGATTTTGCAACTTCTATGTTGTGAAGTTCCAATGCAAAGGGAAGCAATATTGCATTTGACTTCAGGCCTTCTATCTCCTACTGTGCCTGTCACTTGAAGAAAAAGGAAGAGAAAATATATCAATGGACAATGGGAATTCTTTCTCCTCTTTTATTGTTTCTTTCCTAAATCCTAAGCTTCATAGGGGAGAGGAGTAGTGAAATGGGGCCAATCAGATGCTGACCATTTAACCATATGCCTTCCATCTCCAACTGTACTTGTCTCCTGAATAACCTCCAATCTTTCTTGGGAAGAGGAGTGGAAATGTTGATTCAATGATGAACATTCTCACAGCCCTTCCACTGCCGATGAGTCTTCTCTTTCCTATTTCAAATGGCCCATGATGGATGGAAGCAAGGGGAAAGACTAAATAATTTTCATCCCTTTCAATACAAGGCCAGTTCCACCTCCTGAAGCCAATTAATCTCCCAAGAGAGATGTGGATAACCTCCTATTCAGCACAGTGGATCAACTTTCTGACCTCAGGTCATCTATTTCTTACTTCACATTTCTGTTCTTGAAGATGAAGAGAAAAATTTATGGGGAGTGGGGTTTCCTTTTCCTGCTGTAGATGATTATCTTTCCCCTCTGGCTGTACTACTTCTTAATCTCTAGTCTTCGCAAAAAGAAGAGTAATCAAACAGGACTTTCATCTGAGCATCTGATCCTGTGTCTTCCATATTGTGCTACTTCTATTTTTAGCCTACTCTCTAACTTCCTTTGAGAAGAAGACTGGCATCTTCCACTCAATGATTGACAGTCTCATTATTGATTTACTCCCCTGACTCCTCAATTTTATCCAGTCAGCTCCCAAGCTCTATTCAATCTTTTACTTCATCTTGACACCTTAGTGTACTAATTTGGCTCTAGAGTGTCTTCTTCTCTTGAGTCTCAGCCCATTTAGAATTTTGACAATTGTGCTCTACTAAGACTTAGCTTTAGATCAGTTTCACTATCTGCTGACTTTACTCCTATAACTGCGACAAAATGAATGTAAAGTCAATCATGAAACCTTTCTTTTAGGGTCTATCACATTATTTTTACACATAATCAACTTTTTTTTACCCTCACTGCTGCTAGGCAATTCTACGATGTTTACTTAATCAATTCAGTATTCCACTCTCCACATGCTGTAGTTACAGCAACTACAATCTGGTAAAACTCATTTGGTCGACAAGTTAAAACAGACTGAAAATAACCAGTGAGCTTCAAAGCTATTGGTCAGTTATAGAGTTGTCTACCCCAAGTGTGTGAAGACTTTACTCAGTTGAATGGGTAGATGAAAACAATTTGTTTCAATGGTCACAAAGTTGATTGAAGTAGGCATTGTCAGGTCCTTAGAACTGGGTTAGACAATGAAGATACCAAGGTCATCCCCTGCAACCTGGGCCATTGCTAGTCAGTTTGACTTTCATCCTTCCACTGAGCTTCAATTACTCTGTAAAAGAGAGTGAGGTTGAGGATTTTGCATAACTCTTCCTCACTTAAATCAATTCACCTGTGAATCAAGACATGACCATAATCCCCTGCTTTACCCTGACACTATGATGCCATTTATGCTCTGTGAAAATAAAGGAAAGAATAACAATAATAACATACCACTCTCCACAGTAGTTCTTCAAAAAGGTTTTCATCTCATGTCAAATATCTACTGGTTCCTCTTTCTCCAACTGTGTCAGATAAGAATCTTTCCTCATATTTTAGAGAAAAAAATGGTGACCATTCTTAGTGAGTTTCCTCTTCTCTCTTCCTCATCTCATATCACACATATGTTTTCTGGAGCTATTCCTTTCTTGACCCTGTATCTCACAATGAAATGGCTTAACTCTTTACCATGTTTAACCCCTCTACATGCTCAGGTAATACCATTCTGAACTATAATCTCACAGATATTACCTCCTTTATTTTCCCCCATTCTTTCACTTATATTTGTAATCTCTCCCTATCTAATGGTTCCACAAATATGACAATGTCTCCCACCCTCAACAAACAAAGCAAAACAAGAAATCTTATTTGATCATCCCATCCTCACTATCCTCATATATCTTATCAGTTCTTTGTGGCTAAACTCCTTGAAAAGGCTTTCTCCAATATACCTAACCCTTAAAATCTAATTTAGGACCTGATCAGTCCATAAAAAATGTTCTCTTCAATGTTACCAATCACCTTTCAGTTGGTTACGTCCAATAGATTTTTTCTCAATAATTATCCTCTATAACCTCTTTGCAGTCTTTGACCCTGTTGATTACCCTCCCCTCCTAGATGCTCTCTTTTCTCTAGTTTTTTTTTGGGGGGGGATACCCCTTTCTCCTGGCTTTCATTCTACATATCAAACAGATCCTTCTCAATCTTTCTCAGTTTCCTTTTCTGAATCCTCATCCATATTTAATCTTCTAACCATTGGTGTTCCATTTGGTTTTGTTCTGGACCTTCTACTTTTCACCCTCTTCTCTTACTGATTTTCATCAGTTCCCACATTGGCTCTTCCATCCCAATGTAGTTCCATATTTATTTTTATAATGCTCAAATGTAGTTATCCTGTTTTAAGCTCTATGCAGAGTTTCTATCTCACATCTCTAAATATCTTTCAGACATCTGAAACTGGATATCCAGTAGATACATTAAAGTTGACATATTCATCAGATTCATTATCTTTTCTCCCAAAGCCTCACCCCTCCTCCCCTTCCTGTCACTGTAGGTGGTAACCTTAACCTCTCAATGACTCAGGCGTAACACCTAGTTAAACATTTCAATCTCTTTTACTATTTATATCCTCTTTGTTGCCAGTGTCCATCAATTTTTACCTTTTTACTCTCTCTCAAATAGATCTGTTCTCTTCTGAAATTGCTACCACCACTCTGTTTCAGGCCTTTGTCACCTCATGAATGGCCTATTGCAATAGGGGAAGCTAGTTAGCACAGCAGGTCGGGTAGAGAACCTGAAGTCCAGAAGACTCATCTTCCTGAGTTCAAATCTTACCTCAGACACTTACTAGCTATGTGACATTAGGTAATTCACTTAACCCTATTTGTTTCAGTTCTTTATCTGTGAAATGATCTGCAAAAGGAAATGAAAAACTACTCTGGTATCTCTGTCAAGAAAACTCCAGTTTAGGTCCCAAGGAATCAGATATGTCTGAACAACAATTGCTGTAATCCACTACTTGTCTGACTGCCTCAGTTCTCCTCTCTTTATAAGTCATTCTCCATTCAGTGATTTTTCTAAAGTATACATCTGAGATTTGGGTCTTCAGTTGTAATGTCTCTTATCCATAAACTCCAGTGGCTCCCTATCCTGTCTAGAATCAAATGTGATATCCTCTGGCATTTAAAGCCCTTCATAATATAGCTCCATCCTACATTTAGAGTCTTCATACACTTCAATTACCATGACATACTCTTTGATCTATTTACTGGACTCCTTGCTGTTCCATAAAAATGCACTCCATTTGTCTGCTCTGGGTATTTTCTTTGTCTGTCTGCCTTAACGAAAATACCCTCATCATCTTAGTATACTGGCTTCTCTGGCTTTCTTAAGTCCTAACTAAAATTACATCTTAGACATGAAACCTTCTCCAGCCCCTCTTACTGCTAGCACCTCTCTTGTCTCAATTACTTCCAATTTATCCTATGCATACATTCATGCATACATACATACACATATATACACATATATGTGTATATGTAAACACACACATACTTTTTATTGCGCCCATTAGATTGAATTCTTTGAGGATAGAGTCCATCTTGCCTCTTTTTGTATCTTCAGCACTTGACACAGTGCCAGGAACAGAGTAAGCAGTTAATAAGTGTTTTATCGACTGACTAAACAATTATGCCAGGTATACATGACTTCAAATTCTAAATATATCCTTGTTTTTTATCTAAAGTATGACTAGTAAATTGAACATCTTTTTACATCTTTTTGAACATATTTCTATCTGCTCTGTTACATTCAGTGGTTCCTGGATTAATATAGCAATGTCAGGATGACCTAATCAGATTGAAAAGTGAATCTGACAGATGACATTCAAAGGTTGACTGGCATCCTGACACTCTCTTCAACAAGATACAAGAGTGCCTTTCTATTTATTCCTTATCTGTGATGGTTTTCTGGCAACAAGGTCTCTATCAATATTTGCATAACCTCCTGCATTCACTATATTGATCTTCTTTTTTGTTTGTGCTTTCTAAGGACCTAATGAATCAGTTTATTCTTCTGTTCCTATCTAAATGTGTTCTACATTTTTGTTGTAGAAAATGGTCTTTTCATGTAGTTTAGTTCCTTTTCTAGGAGCAAAAATGCAAATCAAAAAGTATTATACTCCATTCATTTTACAGAAATTATGCTAAACATTTCCTTCCTGAAATTGGATAAATTCCATGTTTTGCTTTTCATTTTTCTTGGTAGGTACAATGCTTATTATTGTCATGGATTCTAAAGGATTCTTGTTCATCTAATTCTATATGTGCACTGTACCTAACAATTACTTAATCTTACATTTTGAAACTTCAAAATTTAATAACTGAAATGTTCCTAGAAACAGGGATATATTGGCAAATAGCTCAAAAATATATGAGTGACAGACTCTAAATGTTAAACTGCATAATCAACATTTTCTCCATCCTTTTCTTAAGTATGACAATCAACAAAACAATAAATCAAGCCCTAAATAGTAGTATTTGCCTATTTCTGAAGTGTAAACTCTCCCCCTGAAAATCTAGCAATTGGCTTTCACAAGCCAGTAGGAGATAGTTGCAGCATGCCCCTGCCTATATACCAAATGGAGACATCTGTGTCATGAGGTGATGTTTGTTTATCAACATCTGACATATTGGCTTTGTAAATATGTGAAAAACAGGATGGCTATAACATTACAATCTCTTCTGATAAAGAAGGAAGCAATGTAAACTATTTAAGTCTCAGAAAACAAAAGAAATTTCTGTCTCTTCTCTCTTTTTTTAGTGGGAACAAGATAAAGAAGAAGTTGTAACTACCACATATGACAAAGGAATTATATTATCATAAAAATTACCACATTACTTATGGTCATAGAATATTATAGGTAGAAATAATATTCATAATTATTCCTGAAGAAAATTAAAAATAAACCAGCACCTCTTTGCTCCTGCATATTCAGGGTTTCCATTTTTGATGGGAGCAATATTTCTTAGTGCCCTGCTTTGTAAGCTGGAAGATATTTGCCTAAGGCTCTATGTCACACAAGTTAAATCAGATTTCTTTTCTATAAGAGTTATTAAAACTTGCTGTGATTGGCTCATAGAGTTGGCATGAATTCCTAGAGACCTGAGTACCAAAAGCAATTCAACTCCCACTTTAAGGTTTCTCACTGTGAACTGACATACTATAAACAGCACTGGAAAGCTGTGCTCAGCTGAATCAACATGACAGCTTCAATTCCTACTCTCAATGAAGATCCTTCCCCTGTTTGACTATGTAAACTTCATTTTATTAACCATTGAATGACCCATAATTGTCTTATTTCTTTCCAGTATTATATACCTAAACTACCAAGTGACTAGCCTGAATCAGGCCTAGTCCATTTCACCATGTTTCCAGGTCTTGGGATCAAATGACACAGCCTTGGATTCTATATCACAAACACACACATACACACACACACACACATTATCAACCCTTTTACTCTTCAGGAGTGGATTTCATCAGTCTACTTATGCTGGGACAAACACAAAACAAAACAAAACCAAATAAGCAAAAATCCTACACATTAAGGAGGAAAAAGGTAAAGTTGCTCTATAGCCTAAGAACTGTTATTTCAGATAGGAGTCATCCCCAGACAAGATGCACCTCTCAGAAACCACTAGCAATGCAGACCTACAGCACTTGAATCTTAACCCTGACATTTTTCACTTGGGTGGACTTGGGGAATTAACTTAAAATTGCCAAGTCTCTTCTTCACCATCTTTTAAACAACACATAAGTTATTTGCTTTGCAAGCATGTTGTGAGGAAAACACTTCCTAAACTTTAAAATGCTAAGTAAATTTGGATAATCTGCATGGTTTTCTATTGGGGATAATCTGCATGATTTTCTGTTGGGGAAAAACTGCAGGGCCATGTCTACTAATTATTATAAAACTGGTTTAGGAAACTGTCATCATATTGTTTCCTTAAGATCAAAGGAATAGGGATTATTTTTGGATTAATTGCCATTTGATGGTGGTATTTTTAAAGCTACAGCCAAATGATATTTTAGTAATTTGTCATATGCGTCTAGGCCAGTTGAGATACTACCCACCTGTTTTACTTCTTACAGTACATAATTTGCTCATAACAATACTTGTGTGAGGTAGGAATCAAAGGTTTGGTTGTGGAAGTTTTACAAATGGGTAAACTGAGATACAGAAGAAAATGCTCAAGATCTTGTGATTCAAAAGTGATAAGTCTAAAATGATAATATAGGTCTTCAGACTACAATTCTGATACTTATTTAACTAGACCATAGCAGTTTTACTCTTCTTTAAATATAAGCAATCAAGTCCTGGAAATGTTATATACAAGCTGGTTGAGAATCATTTAATATTGATGATGCACCTGTCTCGTGCTGTGTTAGACCCTTTGAGAATCAAAGAACAGCTGTACCTACAAAGTTTTATTAATGATGTAGGTTCATTAATTATAAGCTTTCAAGGGGGTACTATTGCATAGGGACTAGGCTGTAAGAGAAATTGGAAGTTTGCAACAGGATTATTCTAATTGGTCTTTTAAAAAGTACTAAAGACCAAATCCCAATTCATTCCTATTTGGATTATATGTGCAATCTATGAATAAATATATACATATAAATATGTTCACACACCAAAATATATGAATGTTTATGTGCAAATGTTAGCTAGTATTATGTACACAAACCAACATATTTCTGTGCATTGTATCAAGAGCTGCAATTGACTTTGCAGAACCTACTAAAAAATCTCTGTAAATATATTTGTAGTATATGTGAATACATATCCATAAATATATGCATGTAATATGTGTATAGCATAACTATAATATACACACATATACATATACATATACATCTATCTATCTATCTATCTATTTATCTATCTATCTATACACATGCATATGCATAGAATATCTTAGGTTCTTCAACTAGGAGTAGAATAATCCTTAGTATAATAACACATTATCTAAAATATATTTTCACAGGAAAGTAGTTGGATAATAATATTGGTATTCTGATATGTAATTTTCAAATTAAGTTATTTGAAATAAAATTCCCACTTTAATGTGAAGGATATGTGTTGTCTCACTAGCTGATTATAACTAGCTCCATCTCTCAGCACGTTTTAATAAAATAATGGTAGTACTTAGTATCATATACATGTACTAATACAAACATACATATACATATATACATAAATACATACATACAGAATACATGTATGAGTTCTGACTGAAAAAGATGAGTTTAAATCATAATTCAATCACATGTGTGACCCTAGGCAAGTTATTCAATCTAATTTAACCTCAATTTCCCCTTGAGTAATATTAGGATAATAATGGTACCTACCTCATCAGATAGTTGTTAGTATCAAATGAATATAGATATGTAGATACAGTTATATGTGTATGTATGCATGTATATGTGTATGTATACCTATTCATATAGATCAGCACATGTACAATATATAAAAAGGAAGACAGTACTAGATAATACTCTGCTTATTGTTTATTGACTAAAAATTTCATTAGAATGTATTGCAGTAAACTTTTTTTAATGTCTCTCCTCCATAAAGGTATCTTCCATGTTAAAATCATATGACTCATTAAATAGGGATGTATAATTTTGTTCCCTTTTTGATAACAAATGAAATATGAAATAGTAGATACGTTTGGTGATAGTGCTGCCACATCCATGGAAAATGACCAGTGCAGAATCCAAATGACAGAGGATAGCACTATAAATGCTGTAGCACCCTAGTTGCTTCTGTTTTAAACCAACAATATGATGATTAAATCAAGCCTATTGTAGTTTCATTAATTATAGCAATATTGTAAGATGAAGAAATTTGCAGAACTTCTGAAATTAAACCCATCATATTTTAAAAGAGAGTTCTGTTGAAATATTTACCAAAGTCAGGATGCAGGGATAGATGGAGAAGAAAAAAGAATGAATAAAGGATGTGGATGAGTCATACTTTCCTTTTATACTATGTGATGGGTAAAAGAAAAAAAAAAGTTCTATGAAAAAGATTTGATACTTTTGTAACATGTTTGTTATATGTAAAAACAATTTTCAACATTTGCTTGTGAAACCTATGAGTTCCAAATTTTCTTCCTCCCTCCCCACATCACCCCTATATTGAGAAGGGAAGCAATTTGATATAGGTTATACTAGTACTGTGTAGTCATGCAAAACATTTCCATAATACTTATATTGTGATAGGATACACTGACCTAAAAAAGGAAGAAAAACCCTCAAGAAAAATAAAGCAAAAAAGCATTTTTAAATTTGTACTCTGACAATATCAGTTCTTTCTCTGGGGATGGATAGAATTTTTGATCATATGGCCATCTCAGTTGTCTTGGATTACTGTATTGCAGAGAATAGTTAAGTCACTCAGAGCTGATCATCTTACAATATTGCCATATTTTGTACAAAGTACATTTCATTTTGCATTAGGTCATGTAAGTCTTTCTAGGCTTTTTCTGGAAGCATCCTCCTTATTATTTCTTATAGCATGACTCTGTTCCATCAGAATCACATACCACAATTTTTTCACCCATTCCCCAACTAATAGGCATTGACAGAATTTCCAATTCTTTGCCACCAGAAAAGAGATGCTATAAATATATGTGTACATATATGTCCTTTTCCTTTATTGATCTTATCTCTTTTACAATACAGACCTAGTAGTTATATTTCTCAGTCAAAAAGCATGCATGGTTTTATAGTCCTTTGTTCACATTTTCAAATTGCTCTGCAGAATGGTTGAATCAGTTCACAACTCCTGCAACAGTATATTAATGTTCCACTTTTCTCACTTCCCCTCCAATATTTGTCATTTTCCTTTTCTGTCCTATTAGAAAATCTGATAGGTATAAGACAGTATCTTTGAGTTGTTTAGTTTGCATTTTTTTTCACTTAATAGTGATTTAGAGCATATTTTGAATATGGCCATAGACAGTAATGATTACTACATCTGGAAGCTATATCATTTAATCATTTATCAGTTGGGATATGGCTCTCATTTTTACAAATTTGGCTCAGTTCTCTATATGTTTGAGAAGAAACCTTTATCAGAAAAACTTGCTTCCTTTTTTTCGAAGTTATAATTTCTGACTTTATTTCCTTCCATTCTCTTCCTCCTCCCCTCCCCATTTATTTTATTCTCTCTTTCCTCTCCCCCTGACCCTCCTCAAAAGTCTTTTGCTGCTTACTATCCACTCCCCCAATCTTCCCTCCTTTCTATCACCTCTACATTTGCTCAATCCCTTCCCCTCCTACTTTCCTGTAGGGTAAGCTTGATTTCTATACTTAATTGAATGTATAAGTTATTCCCTCTTTGAGCAAAGTCTGATGAGAGTAAGGTTCACTCATTCTATCCCCCAACCCACCCCCAAACTTCCATCTTCCCTTCCACTGGAAAAGCTTTTCCTTGATTCTTTTGTGCCAGTACATTCTTCTCTCACCCTTTAATATTATTTTTAGATATCCTTTCACCTTCAACTCATACCCACACCCTCTATGTGTATATGTATGTGTATTACATACATAGATGTGCGTGTGTGTATAGCTATCAGCTGAGTAAAACAAAGAGAAAGTGAGAGAGCCTGCTGCAGCCAGCACAGATTATGCCTTGCTACTAGCTGAATAAAACAAAGAGAGAGTGAGAGAAAGCTTCCAGCTGAGTAAGAAAAGGGGGGAGAGGGA
>CM053594.1:160026999-160048368 GCA_028646575.1 Pseudocheirus occidentalis | reverse complement strand
TGGCTTTCTGGGCCTCTTTTGCCATTTGAGTTAATCTATTATTTAAAGTATTGTTTTCTTCAGTGGGGTTGTTGACTCTCTTTTCATGATTTTCTTGCATCATTCTCATTTCTCTTTGCAATTTTTCCTACACTTGTCTTATTTGTTTTTCAAAGTCCTTTTTTAAGTTGATCTATAGCTTTTAGGCAGTCTTCATGTTTCTTGGAAAAATTTTCTGTGGGAGTTCTGTCTGTGCTGTCTTCTTCTCATTCCATGCTTTGATCCTTTTTGTCCACAAAAAAGGATTCTAGAGTTTTATTGCTCTTCTTGTTTTGCTTCCTTTTCCTCACATTGGCCAGTCAATCAATTGCTTGATTTTTTTTTAGCTCTGTGGAACTCTGCTTCCAAGAGGGAAAGCTCTCTTCCAAAATGCTGGAGTTTTCACAGATGCCGGAGCTATTAGGGGGGGTCCTGCAGCCCCCACTATATTTGGCTTGCTGAAAGTGCACCCCAAGAGCAACATGCAAGACCATGATCTGGATCCAGGCCACTCAATGCAAGAGCCCTTGACCCTGATCAAAAGTCTGTCCCACTGTAATTTGCAGCCCAGTGGAGGCAGTTGCTGGTTGCAGCACATCCTGCCACTTCTCACTGCTTCCTTGCCCTGAGGGCAGATTTGACAAACTGCTTTTCCTCCCCCAAATTTATCTTGAAAGCTTAAATTCCACTGACCTGTCTCTAATCCTTATTTTTCCTGGTTTGATAGATGTGGTGATTGCTCCAGGTGCTGCAGATCTGCTTTCCAGTAGACTCAAGTTGTGGCTCAGCTCCTCCTCGTGACCCTGGGGTCTTGACATGGTTTTGGTTTTAGGCAGGGCCAGGCTCGGCTCCTAGCCTGCCATGATGAGCCCCTCCTGCTGAGCTGCCTTCAGCAAGACACGTATTTTCTGTATTTTTGTGAGTTTGAGAGCCCTAAGACTTGTTTAGTGTCATATTTTATGGGGGTTTATGGTGGCTCTGTGGGTGCTGAAATACTTTGCAGCTTCTACACCACCATCTTGGCTTCTCCCCCCTCCAGCCCTCCAAGAGATTCTCAAAGGGAACCGTCCTGAAGTCCTACAATCAGAAGGAGAATAGTTATTGAAAGAATTCACGAGTCTCCTCCTGAACGAGATCCCAAATTGAAAACTCCAAATAATATAGTAGCCAAATTCCAGAGCTACAAGGTCTAGGAGAAAATACTGAAGGCAGCCAAAAAGAAATAGATTAAATATTGTGGAACTACAGTCAGGATTACATTAGCAGCCCCTACTTTAAAATATCAGAGGGAATGGAATGCAATATTTTGTAAAGCAAAAGAGCTAGTACTGCAACCAAGGATCAACTACCTGGCAAGACTGAACATATTCTTTTAGGAAAGGAGATGGTCATTTAATGAAATAAAGGACTTCTAGACTTTCCTTATGAAAAAGCCTGAGCTCAATGGAAAATTTGATCTCCACTTATAAGACCCAAGAAAGATGTAAAATGGTAAACAAGAAAACATACACTCACATATACACATAAATACAGATGATCATACATGCACATAGCTTGGGACTCAATAAGATCAAACTGTTTACATTTCTTTATGAGAAGCAGATACCTGTCAATACTGAAATTTGTATGTGTATTGTGACAATTAAAAGGGATGTACATAGAAAGAGGGTATGGGTTTCAGTGAACTAATCTGAAGATTTAAAAAAACATATTAAGGAGAAGAAAGGGATTTCAATGGGAGAAAAGGAAATGTAGAGGCATAATATGGCAAATTATACCAGAAAAGAGGCATAAAATATACTAAAGTGGAGGGGTGGGAAGTAAGGGGGTGAGCATCATATGATCATTACACTCATTGGTACTGATTTAAAGAGGTATCAATAAAAATGTCTAAGTTCAGATTCAAACAAGAAAAGACACAAAAACTCATAACACTAGAGGATAAAAAGGGAGGGAGAGGAGAAAGGTATGAAATTTAATAGCATTGGTTTGGGTTCAAGAAGGGAATAACATACTCTGTTAATAATAAAAATCTATTGTGCCCTACAGGCAGTAGGAGGGATAAGGGGGTCAGATATAAGAAGGGGAGGGTGGTCAGTATGGAGGGAAAGAGTAGCAAGGGAAAGGGTAGGTAAAGAGGGGGTGGCACATGGCTGGGTTGAGCTAATATAATAAAAATAACAATTTTGTGCAAATTAAATTACATATTTAGTGCCATATCAATCAGTCTAACCAATAATTATTTTATACAAGTAGAAAACATAGTGACAAAATTCATTTGGAAGAACAAAAAGTCCAGAATATCAAGGCAATTAAGGAAAATAAGCGTTAGGGACAGAGGCCTAGAATTCACTAGTTGACAAAAACTGCTGGAAAAATTGGAATATAGTATGGCAAAAACTGGGCATAGACCATCATCTAATGCCATACACTAAAGTTAAGTCTAAATGGATGCACGATCTAGGTATAAAGGCTGATACTGTAAATAATCTGGGGGAGGAAGGAATAGTTTACCTGTCAGATTTATGGAGTAGGGAAGACTTTATGACCAAAGAAGAGTTGAAGAGCATTATAAAATGCAAAATGCATAATCTTGATTACATTAAATTGAGAAGTTTCTGTACAAACAAATTCAATGTAAACAAGATTAAGAAGAAAGTGGGAAATTGGAAAAGAATATTTACAACCAGTGTCTCTGATAAAGGCCTCAATTCTAAAATATTCAGGAAACTAATTAAATTTAGAAGAATACAAGTCATTCCCCAATTGATAAATGGTCAAAGGATATTAACAAACAATTTTCAGAGGTAGAAATTAAAGATATCTTTTAGCACATGGAAAAATGCTCTAAATAACTCTTGATTCAAGAAATGCATATCAAAACAACTTTGAGTTACCGCATCTCACCAGTCAGATTGGCTAAGGTGACAAAACAGAAAAATGACAAGTGCTGGAGAGGATGTGGAAAATTTAGAATACTAATGCATTGTTGGTGGAGCTGTGAACTGATACAACCATTCTGGAGAGCAATCTGGAACTATGCCCAAAGAGCTATTAATAATTACATACCCTTTGACCCAGTAATACCACTTTTGGGGTTGTATTCCAAAGAGATCATAGAAGTGGGAAAAGGACCCATATGTACCAAAATATTTATTGCCGCTCTCTTTGTGATGGCAAAAACTGGAAATTAAAGGGGTGCCCATCAACTAGGGAAAGGCTGAACAAGTTGTTGTACATGAATGTAATGGAATACTATTGTGCTACATGAAATGGTGAGGAGATGGACTTCATAATTACCTGGGGAGGCTTAAACATATTGATGCTAAGTGAGACGAGGAGAACCAGGAAAAATATGTACACAGTCACAGACACATCGTATGTGTGATGACCAACCCTCATAAACTGGACTCTTCTCAACAAGTTGTAGACAGTTTAAAGATAACTCTATAAGTCTCAGGATGGAAGGAGATATCTACATTCAGAGAAGGATCTAGAAAGACCAGAGTTTACATGGAGACTGAAGCAATATTACTATTGTTCTTTTTCATGTTTGGTTTTGTTTCTTTTTTCCCATTGTTCACTCCATTGGTAACAACCTTTCTATACAATCAGACTATTGTGCAATGTGAAAGTATTTACAGATCCTATACATGATTGCATGCCACCATGGCGGTGGTGGGGGCGGTAAGGGCAGGGAGAAAAATTGAAACTCAAAGGATTGTGGAACTGAATCTTTTAAACTAAAAGTAAATAAATCAATGAAAAAAGGAAAAAAATTTTCCTTAAAATTATAAGTTACACTTAAATTTAAAAAGAATGGGGTTTTTTTTGCACAAAGTCCATGCAACGAAGATTAGAAAGGAAGCAGAAAGTTGGTAAATAACTTTTATAGTCAGCGTTTCTGATAAAGGCCTCATTTCTAAAATATAGAGAACTGAGTCAAATTTATAAGAAGTCTGTTTATTCCCCAACTGATAAATTGTCAAAATATTTTAACAGGCAGTTTTCAGATGAAGACACTAAAACTATCTTTAGTCATAAGGGGAAAATACTCTAAATCAGTATTGATTAGACAAAGTAAAATAAAAATAGCTCTAAAGCATCACACCTCACCTATCAGATTGAACATCTTGACAAAACAGGAAAAAATATTATGGGTAAATTGGAACATGGATGCATTGCTGGTAGAGTTGGGAACTGATCCAACCATACTGGAGTGAAATTTGGAACCATGCCCAAGGAGCTACAAAACTGTGCACAGCCTTTGATGCCACTCTTAGGTCTGTATCTCAAACTGATGATAAAAGTAGGAAAAGGATCCACATGTACAAGAATATTTATGGCAGCTCTTTTTGTGATGAGAAAGAATCAGAAGTCAAGGAGGTGGCCATAATTTGGGGAATTGTAGAACAAGTTGTGGTATATGAATGTAATGGAATACTACTCTTCCATAATATATGATGTGCAGACATATTTCAGAAAAACCTGGAAACATTTACATGAACTCATACTGAGTGAATTGAACAGAACCAGGACTACATTGTAGACACTAACAGAAACATTGTGAGACGACTCAGTTCGACAGACTTAGCTCTTTTTAGCAATACAATGACCTAAGACAATTCCAAAAGACATATGATGGAAAATGCTATCTGCACCCAAGAAAGAAACATGAAATCTGAATACAGATTGAAACATACTGTTTTCAGGGTTTCTGGGGCCCTACACCTAGCGGGCAGGTAAAGGCGCCTGCAGTGTGGGGAAAGGGGGTGGTGTCTGTGGAGGAGGTGGTTGCTCAAGGCTTCACCACCTTGGGCAGGGACAGATGGGCCTGGTATCCAAAGCAGCTGAACTGGAAATGGAGTTGAAAGAGCACAGCCTAGTGACAGATACACTGAGAGAAGCGGACCCAACCGAGAAGTGCTATCAAATGTTTGGGGGAGTTCTGATGGAGTGAAATGTCAAAGAGGCGCTACCTGCCTTAATGGGTAACAAGGAGCAGATTCAAAAGATTATTGAGACATTGACACAACAGCATCAAACAAAGGGATGGGAGTTGAATGACTTCAGGGAGAAACATAATATATAGCCAATGGGTAAGGACAAGAAGCCAAGAAACTCACAGCCAAGGACAAGGGGGAGGGGTCTAGGCCAAGGCCAGCTCCACTAGTGTGCTGGTCTCCTGAGAATCAAGATATCGGTCACATTTTTTCTCCCATGCCTCTTAGACCCTTTATTATTATTTTTGCTTTGTTGCTTCTCTCATAATATTTTTGTTAAATAAATGGTTTGGTGCCCCTCTCTCAAAAAAAAAAGAAACATACTGTTTTCTCTTTTTCTTCTTTCTCATAATTGCCCCCTTTCTTCTCATTCTTGCTTCACAACATGACTAATGTAGATATATGTTATTATGAATCTACATGTACAAACTATATCAGATTGCATGCCATCTTGGTTGGGTGAGGACAGAGGGGGGAATTTAGAACTCAAAATTTTATGAAAATGAATTTTGAAAAATAAAAATAAATGAATACATTTTAAAGGGATGTAAAAAGGCCCCCCAAAAAAGGAAGTGCAAAAGTTCACTGAAGAAAAGTAATTCCTCAAAAATCAGAGTTGAACAAGTTGAAGATAATGATTCCATGAGATGTCAAGAAACAATAAGGGGAGGGTTGGTAGAAAGGAGAATAGTCTAGGGGAAGTGGTAGTCAGAAGCAAAATACTTTTGAGGATGAACAGATGAAAGGAAAGAAAGAGTAGAACAAACATGGTGAAAATAGGATTGTGGGAACTATAGTTAGCAACCATAAGTGTGTGAAAACTTGGTAGCAAGTTTCTCTGATATAGTTTCATTTCTCAAACATATAGCAAACAGTGTCAAATTAATAAAAATAAGAGCCATACCACAATTGATAAATGGTTAAAGGATATGAACAGGGGATTATCAGATGAAGTAATCAAAGCTATATATTGCCATTTGGAAAAATGCTCTAAATCACTATTGATTAGAGAAATGCAAATAACAAGAATTCCCAGCTACTATATCCTGCCATAGGATTGGCTCATAAAACAGAAGGAATGTTGGAAAATTGAGATATTAACATACTTTTGGCAGAGTTGTGAACTGATTCAACCATTCTGGTGTACAGTTTGGAATTAATACCTGAAGAGCTATAGTAACATGCATACTCTTTGATCCAGCAATACCACTATTCAGTTTGAATAAAAAAGAAAGAGAAGGTGATCTAATTGTGTGGAAGGTTAGAATGTAAATTAGTATGTATAATTGTGGGTAGTTGTAGATCTGGATTCCTAAAATGTTAAAATGTAGAGTATAAACCCCTTCAAATCAAAGACTATTTCACTTTTTAGAATTTGTATTTCTACTATCCTGGCAGCTCAGTGGTACAATGGATAGAACACTGAGCTTGGAGTCAAGAAGCCTCAAATTTATTAGTTCAAGCTCTGAACACTTACTAGCTGTGTGACCATGTACAAATCACTTAGCCCTGTTTTCCTCAGTTTTCTCATTTGTAAAATGAATTGGAGAAAGAAATGGCAAGCCATTCCAATATCTTTGACAAGAAAACCTCAAATGGAGTCACAAAGAGTCTGATAGGATTGAAAATGATTGAACAACATAAACAGCAATCTATACCATCTAGCTCATAGTATGTACTTAATAATACTTGATGATGGATTGAGTGAGTTTGTCCCTATCATGATCCTTGATTTATGACATCAGAGGAGGGATGGAAAAAGGGGGAAGGGAAATATAATCAAGATAAAACATGAAGGAAGGTGGTTCTAAATTTCTCAACTAGAGTCTGGTGCTGGGAAATTTGAGGAATAAAGCTGCCGATAACAATATCAAGATATAGAGAGCAGTTGAGATGCAGCAAGGGATATAGTGCTAAAAAAAACTGAGACATTCACAATAGTTAAAATTGAAGAAAAGACCTATAAATAGATCCCATTGCCTTAAATGTCTAAAAATGAATTTAAAACATATCCATAAAGAACATGGTGAATTAAAGGCCTTCATTCGATGAAACAAAATTATCCTTAAAGACGTTACCAAGACTTGTGAAAAGAACAATAAAAATAATGATAGTTAGAATTTATATGGCATTTTAAAGGTTTTCAAAACTTTAAAAATGTTAACAAATTTTATCTTCATAAAACCCTTGTTTGGTAGGTACTATTATTATCCTTATTTTACAGATGAGGAAAAGGGAAGAGAGGTTAATTACCTTAGTATCTCTAATAATAGTAGGAGGCTGGATTTTAACTTATGCTTTCTGATGCTAGCATTCTATTTGCTGTACCACTGGCATACTTCATTCCCTGAAAGGCATTAAAAAATCACTGGAGAAGCAAAAAAAGTGAAAAGTTTCATTTTTGTAGATATCTCCTTTTCTGTTCTGCTGCCACCAACACTTTGAATGCAGACATGACTACAGAAGGGTAATGTTCATTTTGTGTTTTTATCATGTTCCTCAAGCAAAGAAGTCATAACCAGTAGTCCAATATCTGAACATCACCCTTTCCATATTTAGCCCTGCTGACTGTTATTATAGGTGGCAAGCAGAACTCATAGATCTTTCCAGTTTAGTCACATATACAATACCTTTGACTCTGCTGACCTAGACTTTAATAATTGGATGTAACTTTTAAGGTAGAAGAATACATCAGAATAGGACTATAAATATTAATTATCACTTTACTAATAAAGTGGAGTTTTCTGGATATGCTTTTTCATTTTGTATAATGCTTTACCATCAGAAGTACACACACACAGATACACACATTCACATACATGTGTGCACACATGTAAATATAATCAAGTCCTGTGGTCATATTGATATTGATATATTTAATCATACATATTGATACATTTAACCATTTAGGTTACTACCTTGCTTGATGAATCAATGTAATTTTAAAGGAAATTCTCCATCAAGAAATCATTGTTTTTCTCTATGATCATGCTGTGACATTTAGAGTTTCCTCTCTACAATTCACTGATATAATTTATCATTCTTTCCTCATGTATATGTATAAACATGCATGTATCTGTGCATATATGCATATATACGAACATGCATGTAAATATTTGTGTGTGCATCTATGTGTATGTTTATACAATAAGGGCATTGACTTTCTTTTTCCTCTTCTCCCTTTTCTTTCTCACAATGAATTACAAGTTCATCTTTCAACTTACTGCCTTTGACAAGATTACTTTTGTGTCCCTTGAAACACCTAATCCTTTCTTCTGTTCTATCCTTTTAGCTGAAGTACCACACTGTTTATTCTTGATTTGAAGATTTTTTTTTACTTTTTAAAATTTTGCTCTTTGTTGCAATTACATTTTTGTTTTTCATATGTGCAAATATTTCATGTTATTGAGGTAGCTGTTGTTCAGAATAGAGTTTTAACTTTGTTATATATTTACTAATATTAATGATGCAGATTGATTTCATTCAGCCTAAAGAGGTTATCAGATTATTTCCTGGGAAAATAATCTGTTTCTAGAGTGAGACATTTCTACTTCAATAGCAATGATTCTATTTGGAATCATTAGCTGGACTCCATATGAATAAGCACGTTCTGAAATTGCTACTCAGAGTAGTTTTGTTGGGACTATCTACTATTTGGTAGGTCTTTTGAATACAAAAGTTGCTCACTTAATTTTCCTTTCTAAAACATGTTTCCTATGTTAATCACATTCAGTGTTTGAAAATACCCATGACTAAAGGCATGTCAACAGCTCAGTTTCTTTTCAGCCATCAACAGGAAGGCATGATATGGTTTCAGTTAAATTTTGTGCACTTCAATAAGCTTTTACAATCTTATCTGATGTTATGTCCATATTTCATCTATTGCACCAGCTAAGCTAAGCATCAGAGTTGAGACTCAAGAGAACTGAGGCAACAGAAGTATAACAAACTGAAAGGAGTAAAGCTGACACAATTCTTTTTTCTATTGATTCTCTTGTTTGTTGCATTTATCTTATATCATATAGAGACATTTTAGGGTATGGTGAACTGACTTTCCCCTTCTTTTCCCTAGTATTTAAGATGATAATGAATGAGAACACAGTTTCTGTAGTGATAAATTCATGTATTAATATGTATTCTAACAGAATACAATTTTTAGTGTACAATTTTCAAACTTTGCTGATCTTTCTTGCATGTTTGGCTGTTTCTCTTTGTTCCAGGCCCCTGGATATAATTAAGAAGCAAGATGAATCTTTGAATTCTTTATAAAGGTCTTTTTTCATCAGGGATTCATAACCAGAGCTGTATGAAAATTGGACACTACAAAATTGTATTCTGTTTAATCTATTTCTTCCCTCCCACCCCTGCTTAAGAGCTTAATTTTCATTTTTAAATAACTTAATGTTTTTAAACCATTCTTGGAATCTTTGGGGCAAGCTCTATTTTTTGAGACTCTACTTATACTTGTTCTGGAGTTATTCTTTTATCTGTGTTAACTCCCTGGACTTCTCTTAAAACACAATATTGTATGCTTAGAATTTATTTCAGTTTATTTTTTGTCTCCAGTCTCACCTTTAGAATTAGCATTTCATGTCAAAATTAGTCACTACTCCCTATATTTTCCCTTTTCTTTGGCTGTAGAGGGGAGGATTTGGAGGCCATTAGGACATCCCTGATCCTTTTCTCTTTGCAATCTTCATGTCTTTGCTGATGCTTTGCCCCAATTCTGGATGGGGTTTTCCTTTGTGATAGTATGAATTTTATTTTGAACACTTAGAAACATTATTTTTGAGGAAAGGGCTTTAAATATTTGGCATTGGTTTCCTTTATACTCAGAAAAAGTGAAGAAAGTCTGTCCTAGGGTGTTCTATCAAGGATGGTGGAAAGTTCAATAAAAAGTATATGATTTATAGTGTTTCTAGTGTAGGAAATCAAAGCATTAGCAATGGAAACCTGGGCAGTAGATCAGGAGAATGAAAAAAAACTCAAATGATAAAGGCCCCAAAAAATGGTCAAATACTCCATGGAATCTGTGGTGAAGTAATCAGATTTTTTCAACCCAGTTTTGAAGACCCAATTTGTTGTCTGTTTTCTTCACATTTAGATATGTCTTCTGGTTATATTCCCTTGGGATTATGATTTTCCTAAACTCCTGAACTTTCTGACTTTCCAGTCCCTATGCTTTGCCTATTTGCCACATATTGTCATGTGGCCTCTTGCCATGGGCCACTTCTCTAGGAGAGGAAATCATTTGCTCACTCTTCTGATAGGAAGTTTTGGATGAATTTGAACATAGCTTCATTATTTCCTCTCAGAATTATAGAATTGGAAGAGACCTTATTGATCATATAATCTAAGTCATACCAGAAAATATGCTCACTACAATCCACCCAGCAAGTGGCCAATCTTCAAGTGCCTGAAAGTCCCCAGGGAGTGGGAATACAGAGCCTCCTTCAGATGCCCATTCAACTTTTGAACAACTCCAATTGCTAGCAATATTTCTTTCCTTATATAAAGTCTAAATTTGACTCTTTGCAACTTTCACTCATTCTGGAATCAAAAGAACAAGTCTAAAACATCTTTCACATAAGTCATCTTCAAAAAGGCAGTTATTATATCTCCCCAGGTCTTAGAGATAAGTCTTTCTGATTCCAACCCCAGTTCTCTATTCATTGCAATGCCTAACTGTCCTAAATATGTACATGTGTTGACCTGTTTTCATGTTTGGTCTCAGTTTTAAAAATCAGCTTAGTGGGATAACAAGAAATCCTACCTCTGTCCTTAGTGTAAGTGCCTGAAAAAGATACCTTTATTGGCTATGAGGGCTATGAAAAGCATTAGCATTTTTATCATTCATCATTGCCCTGTTGGCTACATTTTGACCATATGTAACTGACAGAATACAGATTTTAATTCTGTAAGTCTTCAGGTAAATTATGTTGTGTTTCATACAAACATATATATATATATACATATATACACACATGCATGTATGTACATATATACACACATGTACATATATACACATAGACATGGATACAAATATAGATATAGATCTATGTGGGATATATATATATACACATACATACATATATATGGGATATATACATACATACATACACATATATGTATGTGTGTGTATATGTGTATGTGTGTGTGTGTGTGTGTATCCAAGAACATGGGGTTTCAAATGAGTAAATATGGAATCAAGTCCTAGGGATATATATCCTTCATAAGCTTTGAAACATTTGGTAAATCACTTTACCTGTCAGAACTTCAATTTTCTCAGCTTTAGAATAAAGACAAACTAACTTGTAGCATTGATCAAACAGGCTGGTTAAGAGGAAAGCATTTCACAATATGGACATGAGGTTCATATTAATTCATCATTGAATTATCAATTCCGTACAACTAAAAATCACGCCTATTATCAATTGGTCAAGTATAATTTAATTGAACATTAAAATTAAGAAATAAAGACTTACAACTTATTCAGGATGGAATAAGTCCTTGGAAAAATTCAGGGTGGAATATGGAGATTCATAAATCAAAGCCTGTCCAATTAGCAGTGGCCATAACAAATGGTAATGTAGAAATTATTTTCTACTGTATGGTCTTTAACTGACAAGGCCATCAATGAACCAAAAACAACTTTTTCATCATGTTTGCTATGAGATTTATTTATTGCTTCAGTTAGCACCAAACATTTACTTAATATGCTAGATTATTTAGGAGTGAATAACCTGAAATTGCTATGTTTTGTTAAAGCAAAAGTGCCACTAAAATTGTGGCTTCTGTCATATTTAGAGTGAGGCAAAGTTGTAAAAAAAACATATGTTTTCCGTTAAATAGCCCTGGTTACATTTTACTATATCCTTCCTCCTTATTTTGTCCCACACTATGAACTTATTGTACAGCACATCCACTCCTCTTTTGACAAAACCTGTGTAGATAATATCTAATGTCATTCAGTATGAATTTCAATCCACATGCTGACTCTTTCAAATGTATTTCTGTTTGAAATTATAAAGTTGCTTGGTGAGAAAAGATTTATATGATTTTGAAGAAGGCAGTGAACAAGTAGAGGTGATACTTGGAGGTGAGTAGGATAAGCTACATTTTTGTGTTTATTATAATAGACTGCATCTTCAATATCATATTCTGGAAATTTTAAATAGATTAATATCTGTAACAGTTTTCATCACAGTAGAAAGACATGAAATACATATATGAATCATTTTAATAACTAAATAAAGCAATGTATGATTAAGAGTTAAAAGGAGTAGGTTCAGTCAATAAGGTTTATAGTAAAAGAGTATGAGGTACTAATAGAATCCACAAGGCATTTGCAAAGATAAAATCAGTTTACCTCATCCAGAAGGTACTCAATAATTTTCAGAGTTTCAATGTCAAAAGAGTCAAGAAAGTAGCCAGGAAGAAGTATTTCACATGTCAAAAAGCAACAAATGAATGACATTGAATTACTCATGGATAAGAAGTTAAATAAGATGCTCAAACTTGATATACAATGAAGTTGTAGTACATATTTAATTAACAATAACTGTATCGAATTTGATACTGAAAAGCAGAGTATATAAGCTTATATTTGCAACAAGTTATATACTGCCAAATAAGAAATAGCTATAAGAAATGGCTATGATTGAAACACCAGAAGAAAATAAAAGAGATTGTAACCATGGTGAAAAATAATGCCAAAATCCCCATCCAGAATGGGGGCAAAGCATCTGCAAAGACATTAAGTAGAATCTCAAAAAATAGAGCTTGGCCCAAGGATTCCAAGAATGGTTGGAAAAATTAAGTTATTTAAAGATGAAAATAGAAATCTTAAATGGGGGGAAGAAGGACAAAAGTAGATTAAATTCTTTATACCATAAATTAGAAAACATGACCAACTTTTGGACTCCCTAAAAAAACAAAAATAACAGAGTTTAATAGATCAGTGAAACAGAAACAAATATAAAAAAGAGTCCAAAGATGTAAGAAAAGTGGAAGAGTTTGTGTTGTACCTACTAACCAAAATAACTGACCTGGAAACATACAAAAGGAATAATTTAATAATCATCCATGATCAAAACACAGTAATTTGAAAAATTGTCAGGGACTGATCCAAGATGGCAGAGGAAAACAGTATCTCTCCCAGCTCCAGGTCCACTACCTCCAATACATGTAAAAATGACTCTAAACAAAAGTTAGATCTACACAACCCAAAAAAGTGACAGAGAGAAACAAATCTCCCACTGGAGACAGCCTGGTAGGCTGACAGGAAGAGTCTATCACACTGACTGGGGAGCCAAGTGCAGTCCTGCCTGAACCCCATTGTTCTGGCCCCAGGGCAGCCCTGACCAGTAGTGGCTGGAGCAGACTTCAGGAGGGTGAATCACCAGCAGCAGTGGTGGTTTCCAGACTTCTTAACCCGGAAGCATCAAAAAGAAAGTAAAAGATCCATTGGAAATTTATTGGAACTGGGTGAAGAAAAGTGTGGTCTGGCCCCTCCACCCAGGGCAATAAGTGACAGGGGCATCACAGCTGAAATTGCTGCCCTTTGGCTGCTCCCAGAGCTCATGGCCTTCAGCAGATCTTAAGGGGACCAAGCAACCATTCAGAGGGTAACAACTCTTGCTTTGACTTGCTTGGATCTGGATCATGGTCTTGGGTGGTGGTCCTGGGGTGTGTGGGCAGTGTGTCAGAGTTTCCAGGGGCTTCAGGGACAGCACCCTCTAAATAGCTACAGAGGCTTTGAAAACCTCAGTGATTTGGGAAATAGCTTTCTGGATTCTGGAAGCGGAGTTCTACCATGGAAAAGAACTCAAAAATCAAGCATTTGGCTGGTAACATGAGCAAGCAGACGAAGCACACACACCATATAATATTTTGGGGGAGACAAAAGGGATTAAAGCATGGAGTGAAAGGAAGACAACTCTGTCAGAACTCCTGCATCAAAAGCTTCCAAGAAAAATATGAATGGGTTACAGTCCATGGAGGAGCTCAAGAAGGATTTTGAAAATCAAGTAAGAGAAGTGGAGGAAAAATTGGGAAGAGAAATGAGAACAATGCAAGAAAATCATGAAAAGTGAGTCAATAGCCTGCTAAAGGACACCCAAAAATATGAAGAAAATAACACCTTAAAATTGACTAACTCGAATGGCAAAAGAGGCCCAAAAAGCCAAAGAGGAGAAGAATGTTTTAAAAAGTCAATTTTGCCAGATGGAAAAGGAATTGTAAAAACTCACTGAAGAGAATAATTCTTTCACAATTAGATTGGAGTAAATGGAAGCTAACAATTTTATGATGAATCAAGATAATATAAAACAGATGCAAACAAACAAAAAAAAGTAGAATGCCATGTGAAACATCTCATTGGAAAAAAACAAAACAAAACAAAACACTGACCTGGAAAATAGATCCAGGAAAGATAATTTTAAAATTACTGGACTACCTGAAAGCCATGGTAAAAAAGAGCTTAGGCAACATCTTTCGAGAAATTATCAAGCAAAATTGCCCTAATATTCTAGAACCAGAGCACAAAATAAAAATTAAAAGAATCCACCAATCATATCTTGAAAAAGACCCTAAAAGGAAATCTCCTAGGAATATTATAGCCTAATACCAGAGTTTCCAGATCCAGGAGAAAATACTGCAAGCAGTCAGGAAGAAACAATTTGAGTATGGTGGAATCACAATCAGGATAACACAAGAACTAGCAGCTTCTAGGGTTTGAAAGGCTTGAAATATATTATTATGGAGTTCAAAGGAGCTAGGATTAAAACCAAGAATCACCTACCAATAAAAATTGAGTCTAATGATTCAGGGAAGAATATGGTCACTCAATAAATAGATGATTTTCAAGCATTCTGGATGACAAACATAACAGAGCTGAACAGAACACTTGACTTTCAAATACAAGAAACAAGAGAAGCATGAGAAGGTAAACAGGAAAAAACTCATAAGGAACATACTAAAGTTGAGCTATTTACATTCCTTCAAGGAAAAACAATAATTTTGACTCATAAGACTTTTCTCAGTATGAGGATAGTCTAAGGAATATATATATATATATATATATATGTATGTATGTATATGTGTATGCATGCATGCATATACACATATACATACATACACTCACACACATATATGATGTGTGTGAATATATGAATGTACACGTATACATAGACAGAAGGCACAGGATGAGTCGAATATGAAGGGATGATATCTAAAAACAAATAAAATTAAGAGGAGAGAGAGGAATGTATTAGGGAAGGAGAAAGGGAGAGATAGATTAGGGTAAATTATCTCATATAAAGAGGCAAGAGAGAGTGGCTAGGTGCTGAATAGAGCACTGGACCTGAATTCAGGAGTACCTGAGTTCAAATCTAGTCTCAGACACTTGACATACTAACTAGCTATGTGACTTTGGGCAACTCATTTAACCCCAATTGCCCTCCAGAAAGCAAAAAAAAAGAGGCAAGAGAAAACTTACAATGGAGGGGAAGAGCAGGAAGGTAAAAGGGAATGGGTCAACCTTACTCTCTTTGCATTTGGCTTAAGGAAGGAATAACATACACACTCAACTGGGTAGTTTATCCTATAGGAAAATAGTGGGAAGGGGATAATGGGGAGGATAATGGAAGGGAGCAAAGATTGGGGGAGTGGGTAGTTAGAATCAAACACTTTTGAAAAGGGACAGGGTCAAATGATAAAATAGAAGAAGTTGGGGGTGGGATAGGATATAGGGAATTATAGTTAGTCTTTCACAATATAACTACTTCAGAAATGTTTTTCATAACTTCATATATATACTGTATAGTGAATTGCTTAATTTCTCAGTATGGGTGGGTGAGGAGGTAAGAAGGAAAAAAAATCTGAAACTCAAAATTTTGAAAATAAATATTTTTTAAATTGCTTTTTACATGCAACTGGGAAATAAGATATACAGGCACTGGTGTATAGAAATCCTTCTTGTCCTACTAGAAAGTTAGGGTGGGGAGGATGAGGGAGGATATAAGAGAGACCAGATTAGGGGAATGGATATTAAGTAGGCTCACTACTTTGGGATAGGGGTACAGGAAAGATGGGGAGAAAATTTGTGACACAAAACCTTGTGAAAATTAATGTTGAAAACTAAAAATAAATAAATAAATTGAAAAAAAATCATCAAAAACAAAAAGCAAAAATACCAAATTCTATTAGAATTCAAAGGTGACATGGAAATAGAAGCATTAATTCAATGGAGAAAAAAATAGTGGCTCTGAAATCAAAAGAGTATACTGCATGCACTTCTTTTACTGTCTGTGAGATCATGAGTAGAAATTATATTTACATATAATCATCATATATGTAAAAATGTGTCTAACCTGTGAAAGAAAGGAGTTAAATTAGATTTCTTCTGAGGATCATGTCAGCCTTCAAGAGGTGATTCTATTATTCATGAGCCTATGAATTCACTGTTCACCTAAAAGTATGCTTAAGTTGAAAAAACCCAGGAATACCACAACAAAAATTAAAAGGTTGCATGTCAAATGAAAAGTCACAAAATGCTCAAAGATGAATGAATTAAACTTAGGGTAACACAATAATATGCTGCAGTTATCACAAAAAGGACAATATCAAAAAGAACTATCACGTAGCTAGGTTGCACAATGCTTAGAGTGTTAGAACTGGAATCAGAAAGTGTCAATATCATGAGTTTGAATCTGTCCTCAGACATGTACTCTCAGCTTTATGTAGAATAATTACAAAAATTGACCATGTATTGCAGCACAGATATATTCCAGTAAAGTCAAAAATAGTAAATATTTCCTTTATATATGACAGTGTGACAGAAATAGCATTCAGTTCAGGGAACAGAAATAAATAAAACAAATCCAAATCAGTGGACAAGTAATGAACATGTATTAAGTGTCTACTGTGTGACAGATGGACAGTTAGGTGGAACAAGGGATAAAATACTAAGCCAGGAGTCATGAAGTCCCTTCTTCCAGAGTTCAAATCTGGCCTCAGACTCTTACTTGCTGTGTGATCCTGGAAAAGCTGCTGAAGCTTGTTTGCCTCACTTTCCTCATTTGTAAAATGAGCTGGAAAAGGAAATGGTGATATACTGCAATATCTTTGCCAAGAAAACTATGAATGGGGTGGTGATGAATCAGACATAACTAAAACAATTGAACGACAACATTCTGAAGTATGAAAGAATAACAAAAGCTTTACAAAAATGATATTTGTCAAACTTATTATAATATAATTGTGGGGGCAGGTATTTTTTAAGATTTTCAAGAAATCTTATTTAAAAGCCAAAGCTGAGAAAAATCTTTGAGATTAAAGAATAAGAGACAAGGGAAATCTAGAAAAGGCCAATTCATTTGAACAATTGTAAAGGGAATGATGATTATAATCACGTGCTTATGTTCTTCTAATAGGAGAAAATAGCCAAAATATTTCCTGTGATTCTTTATTCAATGATTGTAGAAGTGGTAAACAAAAAGAGATGTGGATCCTAGAATAGTTTTGTTCTGGTGTGTTAATCTTGTTAGAGAAAACAAACGGAAATAAAAAGGAATGCATGAGAAAAAAATCAAGAAGAGGAAATGTTTTCTCTCAATTGAGGGTATGTCAGAAGAAGAGATTTGGAGGACAGAGGAACCAGGATCTCATGAATCTCATGTATATATACAAAGAGGAAAATAAGACAGCAAGATAAAAGAGAAGGTTTAAGCCAAAGTGTAGAATGGAATAGGGAATAATCATAACAAAAACAAATCTTGACTTTGGAGAGTTAATGTAAATTGTGGTTTAAAAATGGAAGAAAGAAATTGTAAGAATCTGTAATTAGGGTTTGAGTTGACCAAAGAAAAGAGTGGGGTTATATAAATACAGATCCCATTCCTTATCATTTCCTTCCTTCACTTTATAAAGAGGATATTGGGTAGTAAGATAAAGGGAAACTATTTGGAAATATAAAAAAAAAGGAAAAGCGCAGTGACTCTCATGACTTTGAAAGTAATGGGATGAACTCACACATCAAATGGAAGGGTAACAAGATAAATTAGGGGGCATAACTGAACAATCTTTTGTTTACAAAATAAACACTTGTGCCAATGATTCACATAGTGTTAAAACAAGGTATTGGAACAAAATTAATTATCTTTTTGGAGTTATGTTAAAGTATTAAGTTACAATCATAATATGCCCAGAAACAATAAAAAAGAAGCATGGTGAAAAGAGATAAGTGGGGAAGAGCATTAAAATTAATGTCATGATGGATAATGATATATGGGTATTTAATGCATTCACCTAGTTTAGCATCTAAGTTCATATGAAAAAGCCAATTGAATTATAACAAGAAATAAGAAGCAAAATGATAATGCTTTGAGATGTTTATATGCTCTTTCAAATCTTGTCAAGTTCAATGAAAAGATAAATAACAAGCCCATCAACTAAAAAATCTTATTGAATGCCAATTTAAGTGTGTTGTTAGATGAGGTACTGGAAAAACATATATAGAGAATAAAACAATGCCTAATTTTTAGGTGTTTATATTATATTAAGGGAGACAACTACTCTGTGTGTATATGTGTGAATAAATAAACAAACAAACAAATAAATAAATAAATACACACACCCTCATGTATGTGTGTATGTACATTTGTACACATATACACACTACACAGATAACAAACATATATATATGTGTATACATGTATATGTAATTCATCAAGAATTAATATAAGAAAAATAAATACGAAGTGGTTAAGTACCAGATAATTAGGGAAGGAAAATGATGATAGCAGTTATGAAAGATAAAAAAGTCTTCATATATAGGAAGAAAAGAATTGCATGTGTTAAGGTGAGAAGTAGGTACATTCCAGATATGAAGGAGAAAATTAATATACCACATGTTAAATTATATATGTATATATGTGTGTATGTATATATATGTATATGTGTGTATACATATATAAACACGTACACATATGTATATAGATAGATATCTATATAAATCTAAATATATATGTATATGTGTGTGAATATACATATATGTATGTGTGTGTGAATACACACACACACATACACACACACATATTATATATATATATAAATTATATGGCTAGAATTAGAATTCTGGGACTTGAGTCAGAAAAAATGTGATTTCTAATCTTCTAATCTGGCCTCAGACACTTAATAGCTACGTAGCTTTGGTAAGGCTCTTATAATCTTCCTGAGCCATTTTTCTCATGTAAAATGAGGATAATATTAATATTTACTGTCTTAGTTGTGAGGAGCAAATGAGATAACAATTGTAATGAGTATTGCAAAGCTTAAAGTACTGTAAAAATTTTTGCTATAATTCATTATTATTATTATTTTTATTACTATTTTTCTTCTGGTTTCAAAGTGTCTTATGTTATATGCTATTTTGTTTTTCTGCCTTTAAAAACATCAAATTGGCTTAAAGTTTATAAATTTTTATTCTTTTCAGAGAACATGATTTTGATTTCACTTATAAATTCTACTCTTGTTTGTTCTGGTTTCTTTATTTTTATCTAATTTTAAAATGTATTTGTTTTTGTACTTATTTTAATTTGGTTTATTTGTGCTCATTGTATATACTGTATGTATGTATATATAAATATGTATATATACATAAATATATTATACATAATATATATTTATACCCTTCTTTTGCTATTACGTTAATATGTATTTTAAAGATATAAATACTCCCCCAAGAACTTCATTAGCTGTATTCTAAGAATTTTAGTAAGTTTTTGTCATTATGATTTACTTTCATGTAATTATTAATTATGTAATTTGTTCTTTAGTTTACTCATCATGTAAGATTTTGTTGTTCTCTCCATTTGGCAGCTTGATGGTGCAGTGCATAGAACTCTAAGCCTAAATGATGATGATAGGAGTTAAAATCCAGTCTCAGATACTTTTTAAATATATGGATTTGGTCAAGTTGCTTAAATTCTGTCTATCTCAGTTATTTCAATGTAAAATGAAAATAACAATATCTTCTGCCTCAGGGTTGTTGTGAGAATTAAATGAGGTATCTGTAAAATCATTTAACACAATATCTGTCACATCTGAAATTGTTCAGTCCTCTCTTACTTATGTCCAAGTCTTTCTGGCTTTATTTGGGATGTTTTTTTTAAAAATACTGAAATGATTTTCCATTTCCTTCTTCAGTCCATTTTACAGATGAGGAAATTGAGACAAACAGGGATAAGGGACTTATTCAGTGTCACACAGCTAGTAAGTGTTTGAGGCCAGATTTGAACTCAGGAATATGAGACTTCTTCACTCTGTGCCAAGCACACTATCCACTCTACCGCCTATCTGTCTGTCACATAGGAGGCACACATGTTGATTCCTTGCCCATTTATTTGGGTTTGTGCTTTTGATTTCTGTTCCTTGAACTGATAGATCTCTCTATCACATTGTGGCCTATAAAGGTTTTTATTTTTCTCTTTTTCTGACTTTTTTGGGAATACCTCTGTTATGCAAAATATTGTCAATTTTTGCAAAAATTGTAGATGGTGCTAAGAAATATGTATATTATTTAGCAGTCACATTTAAAAGATTCCAACCATCTTCTAGAACTAGTTTCTTCACAAATTTTTTTAACTACATATTTCCCCTTTGTTTATGCTCCCGTCAGACTTCCCCCCAAATTGAGAGAGACTGAAATTTTCTGTAACTATTTTGTTAACATCTATGTCTTCTAGTTTACTCTTTTTAAAAATGTATTTATATGATAAGGAATCTAGAGCATATAAATTTAATACTGATATTGGTTTATCCTCTATGCATACATTTTATCATAATAGAGTTTCTATGTTTACCTATTTTATGTTTTCAATGTTTGTTTTTGTTTTTCATGCTAGTATGACTTTTGGATTCACCTGATATATGGCATTTTCCTCAGATTTTCTTTCTCATTCTATTTATTTCCTCACTTTTACTTTCACTGCTTGAAAGTAACTTCATCAGAGCTTTATTTTTTAGTCCATTTTCTTCTTTTTTATAATTTAGAGGATTACATAATCGATTTATATTTAAACTTGTGAGTTAGGTAAACATATTACTCCATTTGTTTCTAACATTGCTTTCCCTCTTAAGTATGGATTTTCTCCTTTTCTTTATAAATGCAACACCATGTCTCCTCAGTTATTTTATCTTATTTTAAGTTGGCCTTATTTCCTTGATTCTCTTTCCTCAATCCTTTCCCCACTCAATTTGTTACTCTTTTTGCCAGTTTTAGAGTTTTGCTTGATTTATTAGCTACTTTCCCCTTGATTTTATAGATTTTTAAAAAATATTTTTTTTT
>CM053594.1:159997529-160026499 GCA_028646575.1 Pseudocheirus occidentalis | reverse complement strand
TCACCAATGGACAGAGTTCTATACTTAACACTAGGTTACTAGGATCTACTTAACATCTGATCAAACAAATTAATTACCAATACAGTCAGTTCTCATGAACAAAAAAGATCATAACCCTTCTGAAAGGCAGGAACATTTCTTTATGCTTATTGGGAGGCAGCCTAATGAGCTATTCAAAAAAGTTTGCTAGAAACCAAGACTGACCACTTAGACACAAGGAACATATGGTAACTTCAGTGTACATGCTGTTTCACGTGCAGATTAAATAGTACAGTGACTGACACATGGTAGATGCTTTAATAAGTAGGTGTTGATTGAAATCACCTCAATGTCATCTCCATTTGTCTTTCCCCATTTTCTCAACTGTGAGATGATATGACTCTTCCCCTTTTTTTCAAGTTAACCCTAATAGTGCAGTTGATCTCATTCCTTCCTAACTGCTTCAGCACCTATCTGCTCACTTTCCCTCATTTTATACCTCTCCTTAGCCACTGGGTCCTTTTTTGCAGCATTCAAATATACCCACATGCCGCCCATGACAAAAGAAACAAAACAAATTTACACTTCACTAGACCTTTCTATCCTCTCAATATATCTTTCTGTAGCTCTCCTTACCTTTTACAAACTCTCAAAAACTCTTTACATTCATTTACACCACTTTATGCTTATCCTTCTGCTGATTTTCTCATATTGTTCCTTATTGATACAGCTGTTACAAAAACCATTAACAATCTCTTAATTTTCTCCCTAATTATTCTACATTTCTTATCCATCTCAAATTCTCTGAAAAATTTGACTCTATTGCTCAGTCCCTCTTCTTCACATATTCTCTTCCCTGGGTTTTTGTGACATTGCTCTTTCATGCTTCTCTTCCTACCTGTTAATTCTCATTCCTCCTTGTAGGATTATCACCCATGTCCCCATGGTGTATCGTTGTACCCAGGGCTCTGTCCTTGTCTCTCATATCTTCTTTCTTTACTGACAGTTTTCTTATATTACTTTCCACAAATCTCTCCTATGTAGTAGATCTATTAATCTACATATGTGGAACTCACCTTTTTCAAGAGGTTTACTCGCACATTGATATGTACCTGATGCATACTCCCCCTGTCTGCTCCCAGATAGCCCATAGTTATCTCTAACTAGAAATGTTTTAAATGGCTCTTATTGTCTTTCTCCACAATGTTTCCTTACTCAAAACCCCCCTCCTATGTTCCCTATTTCCATTGAGGATATTGGCATTTTCTCAGGGACTCAGGCTTACAGTCTGGGAATGAATGAATAATATTTGTATCTTCATCTCTTCATTCAAAATTGTCACTATCTCTGCCTTTCCCGAGTATCTAGCAAGTTGCCCTTAAGTTCTTGTCTGCCTCTCACCAGTTATATAACTGTGATTGTCTCTTGTTTGATATCCTGCATCTAGTCTTCTTTCTTCTGTAATTTATACAATAGTGATCATAAGGGTTTTTGTTTGTTTGTTTGTTTTGCTTTTTGGAGGGGGAAAGGCAGGGCAATTGGGGTTAAGTGACTTGCCCAAGGTCACATGGCTAGTAAGTGTTAAGTGTCTGAGGCCAGATTAGAAGTCAGTTCCTCCTGACTCCAGGGCCAGTGCTCTGTTCACTTCGCCACTTAGCTGCCCCAAACATGATATTTCTAAAGCATAGATATGAACATGACACTCGTTTGCTTAAGGGTCATCAATGAACCCTTATTTCCTCTAAAGAGAAAAAAAGTCTGTTTAAAAAAATTAAATTACTTCACAATCTGGTTCCAGTGTACTTTTCTAGGCTGCATACACATTTCTCACCCCTATATAGTCTAAATGACAACCAAACTGATCTAATTACTATTTTCAACATGTAATTCCAGCACCCACTCTCTGTTTTTGCATCAGTCTTCCTTAATATACAGGATGATCTCCTGTTTTATCTCCATTTCTTGAAATACCAGAGCATGTTCAAGACTCAGTTCAAGTAATATAGCATTCAAGAGTCCATTCCTCAATCCGCTCAGGTGATAGTGCCCGTCCTCTCCAACCATTTAGGATTTGTTGTTCAAACAACTTCTAATTATTTAGCTATGAGCATTTTGTATTAACTCAGGAGAATTTCATTTTTAACTCATATGGTAAGAAAATTTGGGATTTGAACCCATTCCTATGATTCTATATCTACCCTTCCCCTTCTCCCAGTGTCTAAAGACACTGTATAGTACATGCTTCATATGGGACAAGATTAATTATAGGGTATTTCCCCATCCCATTTAGTTTAAAAGTAACTCTAAATATATTCTTAAGCAAACCGACATTTTGAATAAGCTTTTGTGGTGTAATTATGTTTAACTAAATATTTTATGTAAGCTTTCAGCAGAGAAACTATGTTTAGTTGCAGGGCACTGATAAAAATACCAGCAGTTCTCTGCTAATTTGGATACAGAAATGAACACTATCATACTAAAAATGAAATTTACCATCAATTACATATCATATCATTTTAAGTGATATCTTTGTCTTATGACACATTGAGAAAAAATGTAACAGCTCCTTTCCCATGTAAGGTAAATTCAGTGATGATAATTGATGAGATCACAGTTATGAAAAGAATTAGCAAAAGCTATTGTTTTCTGAGAAGAAAAACAAATTAGACTATATATAAATTTATAAAGCACTAAATTCCAATTGGGTAAGAATGCTGTATACAATGAATAAGGGGAGGAGTAGCATCTTAGGGATTTATCAAACAGGGATATTTGTGAGTTCTATGATGTGGGATAAGAGGAAGAGATTCTTAATGAAATTCTAATGGTCTAACATATGTGCATATAAAAAGAAAAAATAATTGGTTTATAAATCAGGAGACCTGGGTTCTGCTAATTATTAAGCTCTGTTTTCTCCTCCACACTTCCAATAAATATCATACTGCCACATTTATATTTATTGCTTGAAGATTAAAAAGTCTAGGAAAGAATTAGGTTCTTAGGTGGATTATTCTATTACAAATTTAAAATGTATTATACCTTTTCTCAAGCAGATTGTCTTCTTTCTGGAAATATAGAAATGAGAGAACCTTGAAAGGCTCCAAGTCTAACTCCATCATTTAACAGACAAGGAGACTAAGGATTAGGAGAATAAACAAGTTAGAATCAGGCTGTGAACCTAGAGACCATATTTCTAAATTTGCTATTCTTGCTATTATACCATATTGTCTCTCAGAAGATGTAGCTTACTCCAAAACTTATTTCAAATGTTCCTGATTTAATTTTTATAGGTATTCCATTCATAAATACAAACTCCAACCCATCTTGTCAAAAGGAGCTATGAGTATCTTCTACTGAAAAATCCACTGCTTGAGAAAAGACCTCAAGACTTATTATTCTGATATTTGGGAAAAAGCCATAATATAATCCATTGCTGGATCCAACGGTAGTAGGTCTTCCACTTTTCTTTAAAAGGTTATACTTTTGTAGCATGCTATTCTTTAAAAAATAATTTTATTTATGATTCACACATGCAAACACACACACATATATACACATTCACATATACATTTATTTGTTTGCTTGTTAATTCATTCACTTATTTTTTTATTTATTCATCTATTAATTAATTAATTTGTTTGTTCATTCATTCATTAATTTATTTGTTTGTTTATTTATTTGTGACCTTTCCTGCTTGCTGTCTAACCCAATTTAATGAAAAATCACCACCACCACAACACCAAAAATAAAAAATAAAACCCTCATAATAAATGAGTAAAGTCCAGGAAAACTAATTCTGACATGACTGTGCCTAAAATCCTCTTTTTTTCTTTAATTTTAACTTCATCACTTCTCTGGAAACAAATGAGTATTATGTTCTATTTTCAGTCTTTAATACTGATGGTTTATCATTGGATTGATTAGAATTTTGAAGTATTTCCAAGTTGCTTTTATTCCTAGTGCTATTATTATTGTACAAATTCTTATTTTTCTCTGTACCCATTCACAAACATCTTCCAAATTTCTTCTGCAACTATTCATTTTATGCCAAATACTGTTAATTTTAATTAATAAACCATATGTTTAATCATTTTCCAATGAGAGGAGATCACCAAAGACTCCAAATTTTGACTATAGTGAAGAGAAATTCTAAAAACATTTTGTTTACAGAGATTCATTTCAAATTTATTTTATTTCTTTGTGGGTAGAGGTCTAGTAGTGGTATAGCTTGTTCAAAGTGCATGTACAGTCTAGACACTTTGGAGGCATAGTTTCAAATTGCTTTCCAGTATTTGTAATCCAATTGACAGCTCCATCAATATCCCATTAATGTATCTGATTTCTTGTAATCCCTCCAGCAATTGTCATTTTCCACTTTTTACATCTTTACCAGTTTTATGCATTTGAGGAAGAACTTCACAGTTGCCTTAATTATTATTTCTTTCAATATTACTGTTATATAGATAAATAAAGAGACAGAGAGATATAGATATATTTAATTTGGTTGTTGATAGCTTGGATTTCTTCATTTAAAGATAGCAAGTTCTGGGGTGGCTAGGTGGTTCATTAAATAGAGGACTGGTCCTGAAGTCAGGAGGGCCCAAGTTCAAATCTGACCTCAAACACTTAACACTTAATAACCATGTGACCTTGGAAAAGTCACTTAACCCCAATAGCCCTAACCTCCACTCTCCAAAAAGCAAAAAAAATGAGCAAGTTCATAATGTCCTTTGACTACCATCTGGAGAATGACAATTATTAGATTTTGAATTATTTTCTTATATGTTTTAGTTAAGAAATCTTTAACAGAGAAATTTGTCTCATATTTGTAAAAACTTTTCTTTTTCCTTTTCACTGCAATGGTTTTTTTCTGTAAGAGATTTTAAATTTTATATAATCAAAATTGTCCATTTTGTCATTCATGATCCTTCCAACCACCTGTTTATTCACAAACTCTTCCTATATCCATATATGCAAAAGTTAATTTATTTCTGGGACAACAAATGTTTTTTTGTGACCTTTTTAGATCTAGGTAATGTATACATTTCCAACTTATATTATATGGTGTGAGTTGTTGATCTAAGCCCAATTTCTGCTAAACTGCTGTTTCTCCAACCAATTTGGTAATTTGGGGGGGGGGGGTTGGGGACAGTGGTGCTTTCATGGAATATCTTTACCATGGGTCTCTTAATAAATTCGTATTAATAAATGTTAAATTTATAATACATTAGTTTTAAGCCTAACCATGACACAATTTTCAAGGCAATTTTCAGTATCAAATGCGACATTGCATTCAGTTTAACAATATTTTTTTGAAATTTAAAATATTCCTGACTTTTGCAGTATATTTGTTATTATTTATTTACAAGCAGTAGCATTAAACTATCACCCAGAAAATGCATATACTTCAACAAGCATTAGCAAAGTGCCTAGTATGCATCCAAAAGAAGAGGCAATGTAGTGTAGTTGGTCTCAGAGTTTGGAACACTTGAGTTCAAGTCCTTCCATTAACATAGTAAGGCAAATCACTTAACCACTTACTGAGACAGACAACTCTCTCTGATTATAACTTGCAGAGATGGCAGGAGGGAGCCTTGTATGAAATCCTCCTACAATAATGAAATCAAAGGTACAGTTTAAAAATATGCTAGGCAAATGATTAGTAGAAGAAATGACTCAATCATGTAGCAAGAGCAAGGGTCAGCAGAAGGATAAAGGTCTACCAATAGCCACAGAATATTAAAAGACTGAAAATAATTTTAGCACTTTGGATAGATTTTGTATAAAGAACTGAAAGGAAGACATACACCAAATTTGCTCAGGATTTGATCACTTGTGGGCAAAATACTGAAAAAATAGGAAATTACTTCAAACTCAGAAACAATTGATGTAAAAGTTCAAAAGGGAGCTTAAAAATCGTCTCAGAGAGGTAGAAGAAAAATGGGAAAATAAATGAGAGAGGCACAAGAGAAAAAAGAGTCAAGAGCCTGGAAAACTCATAAAAAGTAGAATAAACAAATGTGAGAAGAGATACAAAAATTCAATGAAGAAAGCAAATCCTTAAAGGATAAATTTGATCAACTGGAAAAGAAAACATGAAAGCCAATTGAGAAAAACAACACCTTAAAAGTTATAATTGGTCAAGTGGAAGGTAATGGCTCTGAGAAATCAAGAATCAGTTGAACAAATTCAAGTGAATGAAGAAAAAAAGAAAGAAAATTTGAAATACTTTATGAAAAAAAGAAAAGAAACGATTGGCCTGGAAAATAGATCCAGGAGAAACAATATCAGAATCACTGAACTATCAGAAACTCATCATCAAAAGGAGGACCTAAAATCTTTCAGGAAATTATCAAGGAAAAGTGTTATGGTGTCCTAGAACTAGAAGAAAAAATAGGCATTGAAAAAATCCATCAATCACCTAAGGAAAGAGATTCCAAAATAAAAACTCCAAGGAGCATTACAGTCAAATTTCAGAATGATCAGGTCAAGGTAAGACATATTCTAAGTGGCCAAAGCAAAAAAAAAAAATCAAATATGGGGAAACCAGGCAGAGGCAAGATGGCAGAGTAAAAACAGGAACCCGACTGAGTTCCCAATTGAACAACCTCCAATATTTGTTAAAAAAATAACTCTAAACAAATTTTAGAGCTACAGAACCCACAAAGTGACAGAGAGAAACAAATCTCCTGCTGAAGGGAGCCCAGCAGGCCAACAGGCAGGGTCTATCACACAGGACTGGGAGCCAAGCACACTTTCATATGAGCTGTGCAGGCCCAGATTAAAGGTGGCCCTGACCAATGGCCCAGACCTGTAAAATCAAACTTCAGGAGAGTGAATCATCAGCAGCTGGTAGTTTCCAAACTTCTCAAGAAAAAACACCTAAGACAAAGTAAAAGGTCAATAGGGAACTCTCTTGGAACTGGGTAGAAGAAGAGCACAGTCTGGCCCCTGCTCCTATGGTGAGAGATGTGTGGAGGGCATAGCAGCTGAATCTGCTGCTGCATGGCTGCCTCTAGAGCTCCTGGCCTACAGATCATAGGGGGACCAAGTGACCATTCAGAAGGTAATCACTTTTGCTTTGACCTGCTTGGATCTGGTTGTCAATCTTAGATGAGGACCTTGGGTGAGGAACACCAGTGTGCCTGCGTTTGTGTTGGCTGAAGAAAGAGTATCTTTCTCATAGCTCTAACAACAGCTCTGACAACTGTGAAAATGCCAGCAATTTGGGACACAGGTCTCTCTATTCCAGCAGCAGAGTTCTACTATGGCAAAGAGTTCAAAAGTCAAGTAATTGGCTGGCAAGATGAGTGAGCATAGGAAGCACAATCAGATAATGGAATCATTTTGGGGGGACAAAAAGGACAAAAACATGGAACCATAAAAAACAGTGAAGTCAAAATTCCCACATCAAAAGCTTCCAAGAAAAATATGAATTGGTCACAGGTCATGGAAGAGCTCAAGAAGTATTTTGAAAATCATGTAAAAGAAGTGTAGAAAAATTGGGAAGAGAAACAGAAATTATCCAAGAAAATCATGAAAAGTGACTCAACAGTGTGAATAAAGAAAAGAACACCTTAAAAATAGACTAACTCAAATGGCAAAGGAGGCTGAAAGAGCCAATCAGGAGGTGAGTTCCTTAAAAAGCTAATTACCCAGATGGAATGGGAATTTCAAAAACTCACTGAAGAGAATGATTTCTTCAAAATTAGATTGGAGCAAATGGAAGATAATGACTTTGTGATAAATCGAGATACTATAAAACAGATACAAGCAAATGAAAAAAAAAATAGAAGGAAATATGAAATATCTCAAAGAAAAAAACCACTGACCTTGAAGATATATCCATGAGAGATAATTTAAAAATTATTGGATTACCCAAAAGCCCCAATCAAAAAAAAACCTAGACATTATCATTGAAGAAATTCTCAAGGAAAATTGCCTAGATATTCTAGAACTAGAGGGCAAAATAGAAACTGAAAAATTTCACCCACTGCCTCTTGAAAAAGATGCCAAAAAGAAAAATTCTAGGAATATCGCCAAATTCCAGAGTTCCCAAGTCAAGGAGAAAATATTACAAGCAGCCAGCAAGAAACAATTTGAGTTTTTGTGGAAACACAATCAGGATAACACAATATCTAGCATCTTCTACATTAAGGTGTTGAATGGCTTAGAAGATGATATTGTGGAGGTAAAAGGAGCTAAGATTAAAACCAAGAATCACCTACCCAGGAAAACTGAGCATAAGGCTTCAGGGGAAAATATGGTCATTCAATGAAATAGAAGACTTTCAAGCATTCTTGATGAAAAATCCATAGCTGAACAGAAAGTTGGATTTTCAAATACAAGAAGCAAGAGAAAGTAAACAGGAAAAAGAAATCATATAGAATTTATTAAAGCTGAACTATTTAAATTCCTACATAGACAAACGATAATTGTAATTCATGAGTCTTTTCTCAGTAAAGGAGTGTTGATGGGAATATATATGTGTATATATGGATACATATATACATACATATACACATATACACACACACATATATATATATATATATGCATTACAGGAGGGTGTATGTGTGTATAAATACATATGTGAGTGTGTGTGTATATGTGTTTACATATATACATAGACAGAGGATACAGGACGAGTTGGATAGGAAGGGATGATAACTAAAAACAAAATTAAGAGGGGAGAGAGGAACATATTGGCAAAAGGAGAAAGGGAGAGATAGAATAGGAATAGGATAGAATAGAATAAAAGGGGCAAGAGAATACTGTTATAATGGAGGAGAATAGCAGGAAAGTGAAAGTGAATGGGTCAACCTTACTCTCATTGGATATGGCTCAAGGAAGGAATAACATACATACTCAATTGGATATCTTACCCTACAGGAAAGGGGGGGGTGTCATAACAGAGGGGAATGATAGAAAGGAGGGCAGAATGTGGGAGAGGGTAGTTAGAAGAAAAGACATTTTAAAAAGGACACAGTCAAAGGAGAAAACAGAATAAGTTGGGGGCAAGATAGGATGGAGAGAAATATAGTTAGTCTTTCAGTATAATTACTATGGAAACATATTTTGTAACTACACATGTACAGCCTACATTGATATTCTTGTTTTCCCAGTGGGGGTGGGTGAGGAGGGAAGAAGGGAATGAATCTGCAAATCATAGTTTTATAAACAAATGATAAAAAACATTAAAATGTTTCTTTTACATTCAAATGAGAATTAAGATATACAGGCACTGAAGTATATACATCAATTTTGCAGGTTGGGGAGGAGATGGGAGAGGATATGACAGAGAAGAGATTGAGAGAAGGAGTATTCAGTAGGCTCACTATATTGGGGTGTGAGGTAGGGTAAAGTCATGGAGAAAATTTGTAACTCAAAATCTTGGAGAAATGAATGTTGAAAACTAAAAATAAATCAATAAATTGGAAAAGGAAAATATTGAGGAACCATAATCAGAATTACACAGGACTTTTCAGCTGCAAAATTAAAGGATCAGAGCCCATGGAACATGGTATTCCAGAAGGCAAAGGAGATAGGACTAAAACCAAGAATCACTTACCAAACATAATTGAACATTATGCTTCAAGGGGAAAAATAAGGAATTTAGTAGAGCTAAACTCATTTACATCTGTACACAGCAAGATGATACATGATTCTCAAAAACTGTATCACTTATACTACAGCTGGAAGAAATATACACTGAGGTTACAAGTATAAAATGAATTTGAGGGAATGACAAAGATAAAAGTATGAGAAAAAGAAGTACAAAGGATGCAGAAGAAGGGAAGAAGTAGAATAGGGTATTCTCATTAGTATTGGTACAGAGAGGGTATAATTTACGTAAACACTGGAATATAGAAATCTATCTTGCTTGACAGGGAAATAAGAGAGGAGGAGATCTGGTGAAAAAGGAGACAGGGGACTGACTGAAGGGTGTGTAGATCAGGGACAGTTGTAGACAGAAGCAAAACACTGGTGAGGAGGGAAAGAGAGAAAGGAGAGAAAGGACAGACCGGAGGAAAAATAGGACAAAGGGAAACACACAGGTAGTAATCATAAATGTGAATCTTAATGGGATGAGCTCTCCAATAAAATGACAGTGGATAGAAAAGTTTATGCAAAAACAAAATCCTACAATGTGTTATTTACAAGAAGCATACTTGAAGCAGAGAGATACAGAAATAATAACGGTAAGTGGCTGGAGCAGTAACTATTATGCTTCACCTGAAATTAAAAAAAAATAAAATGGGTAGCAATCCTGATCTTAGACAAAGCAAACACGAATCTACACTTAATTAAAAGTAATAAGGAAGGAATTTACATCTTGCTAAAAGGTACTATAACAGTTACCATACAATGAAGAAATATCAACACTTAACATTTAAACACCAAATGGCATTGCATCCAAATTCTTAAAGGAGATGTTAAGTGAGTTACAGGAAAAAATAGACAATAAAACTGTATTAGCAGGGGACTTCATTGGTCCTCTGTCAGAATTTGATAAATCCAACCAAAAATAAGCAAGAAAAAAACTAAGGAGTTAAATAGAATATTAATTAGAATATTAGAAAAGTTAGATGTGAAGGACATTTGGTATGATTTAGACATAAAGATTGACACCATAAACAGTTTAAAAGAGCAGGGAATAATCTGCCTTTTAGATCTATGGAAAGTGGAAGAATTAATGACCAAACAAGTAATAGAAAGCATTACAAAATATAAACCAGATAATATTGATTATGTTAAATTAGAAAGCTATTGTACCAACAAGACCAATGTAACCAAGATTAAAAGGAAAGCAGAAAAATGAGAAACCATATTTACAGCAAGCATCTCTGATAAAGGTCTCATTTTTAAATATATGAATAATTTTGTCAAACTTATAAGAATACATGTTGTTCCCCAACTGATAAATGGTCAAAGGATATGAACAGTTTTCAGATGAAGAAATTAAAGCTGTCTATAGGTGTATGAAGTAGTTTTTTAAATCACTTTTTAATAAAGAAATGCAAATTTAAAAAAAAAACAGCTCTGAGGTACTACCTCACACATATCAGATTGGCTAATATGACAGAAAAGGAAAATGGTAAATGCAGAAGAAAATGTTGGAAAACTGCGACGTTGACAATTGGTGGAATTTTACATTGTTCAGCCATTCTGGAAAACAATTTAGAACTATGCCCAAAGAGTAATGAAACTGGACATACTGTTTGACCCAATAATACCACTATTAGGTCTGTATCCTAAAGAGATTATAAAAAAGGGAAAAAGGACCTACATAGCAAAAAAAAATATCCATGGCAGCCCTTTCCATGGTGGCAAAATATTGGACATTGAAAGGATGCCCATCAATTGAGGAATGACTGAACAAACTATGTTATATGAGTGTAATGATATATTATCTTGCAATAAGAAATGATGAACAGGCAGATTTCAGGAAATCCTGGAAAGACTAGTATGAACTGGTGCAAAGTGACACGAGCAAAACCAGGAAAACATTGTACACAGTACCAGCAACATTGTATAATGAACAATTATGAATGATTCAGCTCCTCTCAGCAACACAATGATCCAACACAAGAACAAAAGATGCACAAAGGGAAAATGATATCCATATCCAGTTGAAGAACTAATGGACTCTGAATACAGATTGAAGTATTTTTTTCCCCACTTACTTTATTCATCCTTGTGTTTTTCCCCCCTTTTAATGTGTTTCTTCTTTCACAACTAGGGCTATGTAAAAATATTTTGACATCATAGAACATGTATAAATTATATCAAACTGCCCGCTATTTTCAGAAGATGGGAGGGGGAAAAGGGAGGAAGGAAGGGAGAAAAATTTGGAACTCAAAATCTTGTAAAAAAATGAATGCTAATTTTTTTCTTGACATGAAACTGCAGGAAAATGCTATTTAAAAAATGAAAAGTTATCCTTCAAAATTATTAGAGCTAGTTCCAAACTGGCTGAATTAAAACAAAAGCAAACAAACAAGCAAAGAAAAAAATATCTGAACTCATTGTCTTTTTCCCCAAACCATCCCTTACTCCTTACTTCTTAATTACTGTGAAGAAAAAAAACTATTTTCTCAGTTTCTCTGCCTCACAAAGAAGTTTTCATCCTCTTCTCCTTACCCCCTCTCAAGTCCCTTCTTCAGGTTATTGTGAAGTCCTATTTATTCTACATTTTCAGTATCTCTCCTTTCAGTAGAGTAAAGACAAGCACAAGCAGATTCCCAAAGAATGCTACTGTGGACAACTTTTAAGATTTGGATTATACAGTAATAGTGAATACTCTGTTTATTCCATTACAAATCAAGATTCAGTACAATATTCACAATATATTATTCTCAATATTACCTCTTATTACAGAAAGTCACAATATTCAGAACAAGGAACAAAAGAAGAATCACCTGGTTTCCCTAAGGGGGAAACCAGCTTAACACTTAAAGATTCAATCAACAATTCACAATATACCAATCTTCCACTAATAGGGCAGCCATTAACTTAATCTGTCACTCATGTAGCAGTCAGCCACTAAGCTAGATTCCCAGTTACTAAAAAATCATTAGTCGGTAATACAGTCATTAGAAAACCACACAAACTTTCTACCCCTTGATTTCCAGCAAACCTCTGTTTACTCCAAGGGGAGGCCTTTCCTTCGTCTTGACTCTGGGAGGTCTCTCTGATTCCCTGGATCCCCTTCCATGGTTCCAGCTCCCTCCTGAATCTGCCAAACAATCACCTGGATTCAGAAGCAGGCAGCTGCCAGGTTCTCATCCATTCCTTGGAGATAAACAGATCCCAAATCCTTGTCCTCAGTAAACCTCAAGTAATCCTGAGCTATCCCATGTGAAATTCTAAACCTCATCAACTATGGAGGACTGGGTAGGGGTGGTAACCCTATTGTTTGTAGCACCTGGCCCCAGAATTACAGGACAGAGCCACTCCCCAACATTTCCAGCAATAGCACTGAGGTCTACTTTATCACTCTGTTACAACAGATGTCAGAAGAGCTCAGGTACCCAGGGTGAAAGTTGTTTTGCCCCACCTTGTGGGGGTAACAATTGTGACCCTGGGACAATGGGTGATTGCTTAGAGATGCAGGCTACTGTGGCAGGGGTGAGGTGAGGTAGGAGAAGTTGGAAAATACATAGGCCCCAGAACTGCTAACCATTGAGCATCAGGTACAGATATGCCCTCCAGAAGTGGTGAATTTTGGGAATGGGCACAAATATGTGCACCAGACAAGGTTACCTGAGAAGCAGAGTAGACAGCAATAGATAGTAAAGCAGTTCCCAAGGGCAGTGGCAATTGAACAACAAAATAATGCAAATTAGCACAGACATGAGACAAAATCTTTTGTCATTTTTGCCACTTTAATAAGCAAGCAATAAAAACTCAAAAATTATATAAAGAGCATTTCACTCCATATTAGTGATATGATCAAAGCAGTCTTTAAAAGTTTGCTTTCTTTCATCTGAAAATCATCTCTTTAATAACTTGTCTTTTGGGGAATGATATTTTCACAATGTACTATTTCAAAATAATAATTGATTGTACCAAATTTATATACACTTGTGTTTACACACAGAGGTATTTCCAAAAGAAACCATAGATTTTCCAAATCTTACTACTACAAAGCACTTCACTTTTATGGACATCATCATAGAATAATGGGGTTAGACTTGATAATTTATAAGGATTTTTTAAGGTTGGAATTTATAATTCAGTTATTCTAATTCTGATTTCTTACATTCTTTTAAGAACTATACCTTACATGTGGATTGAGAATACAGCAAAGTATTTACATCAGTGTCTGTTTTCCTATAATAGCCAGCTTCTCTTTGTGGTTTGCTTATTCTTAAGAATTGAATGGAGTTCTACAAGCCTTTTTAGGAAATAAGCAATTGAGAATGAATAAAAATTACACGAGTGTGATTATAGAAAACATTCTGTGGGAGCGACCCAAAATCAGAGTCAAAATATTATCTAATATAAAGAAATTCTCTAGGAAATAACAATTCTACTCTTACACACACACACACACACACACACACACACACACACACACACACACACACAACTTAAATTGTGGTTTAAAAAAGTTACATGTTCTTATTTTCACTCTAATAAATTATTAACTCTCTTCTAAGTAGAACTTTAAGAAAATTATCTGATCATCAAGAGTGAAAATTTATTTTTTCTGGAACTGTCCACTTATTTCTGATAACAGCATGAGAACAGTTGTCTCAGACCCCTATTTATCTCAGTATAAGAAAGTTAACATGTTTACAATGGCAATTATAACTATATGGGCTATATCTATTCTTAATAAATATAAAATTTCAAAACCAAATATCTTCCTATGGATACCCAAGGTAAGAATATTTGAACTATAAAGAAATATATGCAGAAGAGGGAAAAAGAGATCCTTTTTATTCCATTGTCAATAGTTTCTTTCTATTAACCCTGATATGTCTGCTATTTGAATACAGAAAGTACTCCATTTTAAAAAACCTTTCTGAATGCATAAATGATTTGATGTTCTTAGATGTTCTCCTGTAAAGCTCATTAATATCAAGTCATATGAAGCCAACAAAGAATTATCAAGTGACCTACTTAGACTATTGGGAATTCAAAGAAAGACTAATCCAGTTCCTGCTTTCTAGGAGTTCACAACCTAATGAGGACAACAAGCAAGTGACAATAAAAATCTTTCTTTCTCTCTCTCTCTTTCTCTCTTTCTCTCTCTCTCTCTCTCCATATATGTGTGTGTGTGTGTGTATGATAAATTGGAGAAAATATGAAAGGAAGGCACTAACATTAATGAAAATTGAGAAAGGCTTCTTATAAAAGGTACAATTTTATCTGTCATTGGAAACATTAATAACATCAAGGAAAGAATAGACAGAAACAAGAAGGAAAAGGAATGGGATATAACCAGTGAAAATTTACAGTTTGAAAATGAATTTGTCTTGTCTGATATGCAGCAAAAAGGACAGTGTCTCAAGGTCTTACATTGTGTTGGAAAGAGTAACGTAGAAGAAGACGGGAAAAAATTGAAGATGCCAGATTCAAAAAATGTTTCTAAGTCAAATAGAGGATAGAGAGCTAGTGGAATTTATTCATAGAGAGGGAACAAAGAGGGAGTGACCCACACTTGAAAATCACTTGAAAAACTCAGTGTAAGATGAACTAGACCTGGGAAAGAGTTATAGCAGGAAAACAAACCCCAATGTCATAGCAATGGTCTTGGTGTGAGGTGATGAGAGATTGTCTCAAGGTAGTGGGAGTGTTAAAGGAGACAATAGGACATATATAAGAGATCTTGAAAATGTAAAATAAAGAGGAATTCATAACAATCTAAATATGGTTGCTCTTATTTTCAGTAAGCTGTGATCCCTCAAAGCAAACTTCCATTACCAAAAACAAAAAAAGCTTGAGAACTACTTTTGTAAAAAAAAAAAGAAGAAGAAGAAGAAGAAATCTTCATCACTAATATATCATACTTCTGTGCCAGGATTTGTTTTGTTTCTCTAACTTCTGAACTGCTTCACCAAGGGATCAGATTGGGAAAGGGAGAAGAACGTAGTCAGTGTTCAAGTGATAACCTGGTAAGGAATTAAAGAATAAAATGTTTGAAAGTCATTGTGAGAACAAAGAAAAGGTTTAGGGGTTTCAAGAAAAAGGGAGACATACAATGACAACAGATTGTGATCAAAAGAATTTCAGAGTACATAAACTTGGAAGTGGAGTGCAATGAAGGATTGTTATCTTGAAGGAAGAAGTTTGGAGAAGGTTTCTGTAATACTGCATCTATTCCCAGAATTCCTCACGCTCTGTATAATCATGTTACCTCTCTTCCAAAGTGAAGTACTTGTCCCACTGAGCATCATCTGCCCATGATTCTGCTGCCTTAGAGCCATCAAATTAGTGGAGTTTCATTTTCTCATTTATAGTCATCTTGTACACATCACATCAAATAAGATAACATTTCTAAAAGCACTTAGCAGTGCCTGGCACATAATAAGTGCTATATAAATATTTATTTCCTTCCATTCTTATTTTCCCCCTCCCCTTGTATCAACAATGCAGTATTCACAATGCATACAGTAACTATAAATATGCTGATATGGTTATTAATCACAAAATGTAACAGGCTCTCTACATGCATTATATACCTAGAACATTTATTCAAATACCAGAAAACTGAGTCCCAAAACCAGAAAGTCAAAGCCATCACAGTAGGTATGAAGTTGGCACATGTAGTTAATGTAGTAAACACCCACATTCTCAAGCATTCAAAACAGGACAGGATATCTTAGGCAAAGCTCCTTCTCTCCTCACTCACTGCTTAGCATGCCTGCAGCTTGCTCCCAGCAGCCCTGGCCCCTGCAGTTTCCATCCCTAGCAGACCTCAGCAGGAGTGCTTAGCAGAAAGTCTGGCTGGCTCAAAAAATAAAGAATTTGTATCATAGCTGCTGCTTCCACTCACCACACTGACTCTAGTTTGGCTCAGTTCCTCTTGCACTACTCCTTCCTGCTACATCAGCAAGTTTAAGGGACATGAAAGATCTTCAAATCCCATAACCATTACATTCCTTCAGAGACAGTTGGATTGCTCTTTAGGTTTCTCTCTAGAGTAATTGAACTAACTTTTAAGTGCTTGCCATCCTGTGGAGGGGGAAGGTGAGGGAGGATGAGAGAAAAATGCTTGGAAATCAAAATCTTATAAAAGTTTATTTTGAAAACTCTATTTATATGCAATTGGAAAAAAATAAAATACTATTTAAGAAAAAAGTCACCTAGAACCTCATCTATCTACGGTGGTGCTTCCTTTCTAATTCATTAAGGTACTTTCTTGTGCCTCATAATGAGATCTCTTGGTGTGGATACACTTTTATTAAACATTAACACTTTAATTAAACATTATCTGCTCTATGTATATTCCACTCTATTCCTTTATAATATTATCACTTCCTTATAATATTACTCTTTTTCCCCCTTTGATATCATGATTACAAGTTATTTATATACATTATTAAGTATATGTAAAGTATGGCATAGCCAAAAGAAAACTGGATATAGAGTCAGAAAGATATGTTAGAACCACAACGCAACCTCTCTCTCTCTCTCTCAGACCCTTACTGGCTAAGCCATATAGTCCTTAAGCCTGAAGTTCCTTACCCATATTTAAATGACACAGTAGCTAGAGCTCATAATTTGGAGTCAGAGAGACCCAGGGTTCAAATCCTGCTTCAGACTGTGTAACTCTGGGCAAGTCACTTTAATCTCCCTGGGCCTGGTTTCATTATCTATAAAATGAAGATGGCAATAATAGCACTTACCTCACAGGTTGTTGTTAGGATCAAACTAGCTAATATATAACATACTTTGCAACTACAACATGCTATGTAAATGCTTTTAATAGAATGAATATTCAATTATATATAAATGATGATAATAATAATGTTTACTCCACTGAATTTTTGTGAGGATCCATAAAGTTTTAATACATGTAAAATGCTTCACAAACCTTTGAAAAGCTATGTTATTGTGAGCTGTTTTTCACTACCTTTCATCATTTCTCAATTGGCAGTCACATCTAACTTTTTTTTTCTTTCTTTCACTCCCATCTTACTAATTTGTTTTACTTACCATTTCTTACTTTGGTTGCCTCAACGACTCTCTTCTTTTTCTCCTTGAAAACCATTCTTGAGATCCTTTTTCTTCTTTAAATCAAGTTGCTTTCTTTCAATGCCCCTTTGAGTTTTCCCAGATATCTTCAAATTTATACTCTGAAGTTTACTGACAAGACCTTTCCACATGTCCAAAACTCCTCTAATAACATATGCAATTTTCTTCTTATTTATTTACATCAAGTATTTCTTCTTCTCTAATCTAAACCTAGTCTTATTAAATAATTTAAAATTTCAGTTGGAAAGTGAAAGCTCCCATAGGATATCTGATAATTTGATATCTACCCATGTCTCAATGCTAGGCTGGTGACCTGTGTGCTGAATATCTTATTAATTTTCTATTCCCATTTAAGTGGTCTTTATTATACTCTGATGACAGTATCCCTCCTTTTTTTTACATTGATCTTTTCAAAATTGCTTTCCTCCATTCTTGCCTTTTTCTGTTCCTGGATTTATTAACCTGAATATATAGTCATCCCCACCTGTTGTCCCCATATACCTAACCTGTTTATACTGAATAAAATATATCAGTCTGAAACATTATACATGTCATTGATTGCCTCTAACCAAATCTCAAAGAAAATTATTAGGTAAAAGATTTTTCTCTCTGGTAGGTCCTTTAATTAATCTTGCTTTCTGTTTATTCTATGTGCTCTATTTTTGTGTAAACATTTGAAGTCAAGGGTTTTACTAGTGGATCCTTTCTTTTGCTTTGGACTAAATTATTTTGGAGGACACCAGTTGGTGAAGTAGATAGAATGCTGTAATGGTACCCATACTGGCATACCCAGGATGGCTGCTAGCACAAATTCTTAGGTCGGGTTTACTAGGAAAGTTTAAGGGATCAACAATTGTTTTTTTAATATATTACTAGTCCAGGGGGAAAAGTCATCACCCTGAACTTCAAAGAAAATACAAACAGAGAAATAAAGACCAACAGACAGCAAAATACTGACTCAGAACATATATATATATATATATATATATATACTTCTCAGAACCAGAAGGCATCACAACCCTTGTGAATCAGTGCCTAATCAGAAATTAGCAAAATATGTGAAAGCCTTCTTACTGAAATGGTAAGTCTTAAAAGAGTGACGACAGAGTTCATATAAAGGCTCTTCATTAAGAGCTTTAATTTACCAGCTGGGGATGATTCCATGCCAATCCAAAGGGAGGGAGGGAGCTGCCCTTAGCACAGAAATGCAGGATCTTATATACAGTCCAAATTCATTGTCCAACTAACATAATTTTTTAAAAAGCATGATGATCTGGGCATGTAAGAGAAGTAAAATGAAGAAAAAGACAGATTATCCTAGGCCAGCTCCCAGGCCAGTTCACTGACTTCTATTTCAAGTCCATAAAGTTTCTACTTAACTGATTCCTGCCCATTTCATTACAAGCAAACCTCCCTTATGCAAGCTTCCCTCAATGGGCTTCACAAGAGGCCTATTAATGGGCAGATAAGTTCTTACTTCCCATTAACATTACAAATGCCAGGCTTATAGTCAAGAGCACTCATCTTCAGTGAGTTCTGATCTGTCCTCAGACATTAGCTGTCTGATCCTGGGCAAGTTATTTAACCTTCTTTGCCTCAGTTTCCTCATAAATATCCCTTTAAAGTGATCTGGACAAAGAAATGGCAAATACCTCCAGTATTTTTGCCAAGAAAATTAAAAATGGGTTCACAAAGAGTTGGACACAAATGAAATGACTCAAAATAAGTAAATATAATTTTTTCTTTGGCACCTAGATGGCCCTGTCCACATTATCAGAGTAAAGACAACCTGTTTGATTCCTGCTTTAGACATTTACAGTCTTTGTAACCCTGAGCAATTCAATGAAAATCTATCTACCTCAACTTTCTCATCTATAAAAACGGAATAGATAATAATTGCACCTATTGTACTTATGAAGACAAATGAGGTTACATACACACACATATACATAAGTGGGTGTGTATATATATTTTATAACACTTTAAAAATCTTAAAGAACTATGTAAATGGTAGCTATCAGGAGGAGGAGGTGGAGGAGGAGGAAGACTAGTAGCAGCAGCAATGATGGGAATAATAGTAGTGGCAGTGGGAATAGAAATAGGAGGAGTTTTTGTAGAAGTAATATTTCTATTGTGGCAGCTACTGCTCTTATCTTTGCTACACCCTAAAATTGTAGGAATCATAGGAAGCCTTTAAACTAGGATAACACATATGTTCCTTAAGAGCCCCATTAATTTGCTTGTCATGTCTTAAAATAAATTATGTAGTCCTTTGTCCCTTCATTGAAATGAAAAACAATCAAATTCACAAGTTTAGGAAAACAACAATTTTGACAGCAATTATGCCTAGAGATAACAATAAAACAAATAAACAATACTAATTTGATACCATTCAATGCTCTAATAGTCTGCAAGTCACATGTCTGGATGACTTTGAGAGGCATCCAGTCCTCAGTAATTAACATGAAACTTCATTTTTAGAGTTACAGAGTGGCAGGAAAAGGGACCAATATTAGTTACTGATTGAGAAGTAATTAGCAGACTCAAATGGAAGAAAATGTGACTGAGAAAAAGAAGTGTATAGGTTTATGCTATGATGTAAAAGAGTAAACCCAATGGTATTCAGTGATCCAATTTATAATATTTAACAGAAGTACACAGTTAATAAACCTAGTGAGAATAAGGAAAAGGTACTAAACAGTAAGTTCAGATATAAAAAGATCTTCATGTTCATGCCAGGAAAGTAACATAGAGATAGGAACATAAAGTATCAACAGACTGAAAGATCATCTTAGGTAAAATTTATGTCTGAGGCAGCATATATTTATTTATTGACATCTTTTAGTCTTTTTAAAGACATTTTTAGACTTTTTTAGACATTTTTTTTGCCTTGTTTTCCATTCCAAGTCTTTCAGTGACTTGTACATGTGGATACTTGCCCTTTTCTTTGTTCAGGAGATGATCATTTCAACTTTGTTCTCTACAGATAACAAATGAATGTAATACATGATCATGTCTGGCCGTTCATGTATCTAGATTAAAAAAAAACACAACTCTCCTTTGGTAAATCCTAACCTTAAATCTACTGATGAAAATAAATAACCATTATGCCATAATCTATATTTTTCTTAATATGATGCAACTTTTTTGCAAGTTATTTATAGTATAATCCACTTTTTGTATGGATGCATACACAATAGTGTGGGCCAATCAAAATTGTGGATGATCCTAAGAGTTATGAAGAGAAATGTGTTGGAAGTATTCAATAGGTATGGTGGTTACTATATTTGGTGTTGCTTGTAATTTATAAATAAGGTTAGGACGTTGCACAGACTTTTTACTATTTCTTTTCATTTTTTCATTGATCAATTATTCTGGCTGATGAAACATACATTTTTAGACTATCTGGTGGTAATTACCTTCTCTTGAATCATTATCACAAATGTCTCTCTGTATTCAAATAACTAGACATGATTCAACCATTTGAAACACCTCTGTTAATATATTTCTGGTTATTTTTTTATGGATGTCATTTAAAGAACACGTTGATTCCACTCTTGTATAATAGTCATTTTATATGCTGCAATAAATTTCAAATGCAATAATATGTTTAATATGTTAATTGATTAGACTTTACTATTGTTTTGTGAAGAATTGTTTTGTTTAAATATATATATATATATACCATGTATTCTAACTTTCTAACAATAAGCCTCTTCTTTTTGGGTGCAAGTATTAATCTTTATTTCACTAATATTGTATGAATTTTCATTTGGATAATTTCTAAGTGATATTAACTATTTTACAGCCTAGATATTAATTACCCTAAGACTGTTCTTCTCATTGAGTTTGACTTCAAGATATCAATGTCTCTTGGCTTTATTAGTTTTAAATTTGATGTATTTTGACTGAAAACAAAAAATATATTTAAAAATATTGTTTGCCCATTATTCAATTTGGCCTTCGTCTTAAAAATCATAGTCTTCATAAAATTATGGCAAAATGTGGTTGCCTGGAGAAGTTCTTCAATATAATACGTAAGTTTGCTGATGGCATGCTTTTGTGGTTCTAGATAATGGACAATGCTCTACCACTTTTCCAGCCACCAACAGAGTGAAGCAAGGCTGTGTGCTTGCTCTCGTGCTTTCTAATACAATGTTGTCAGATACCTTTAAAAATATACCTTTAAAAATATTAAATTCAGCTACCCCAGTGATAGTAAATTATAGAAATTGAAAAGTCTACAAGGCAAGATTAAAATGTAAGGAGAGTTGGTTCATATTTTTTGGCTCAAAGAAAATTATATACTCAATGCAGCCTCTGAGGCTGAGATGCAAGACGGCATTGATCAATATTTTGCTGCTTGTGCTAATTTTGGTGAAACAACTCTAAGAAAATTCAGGTTTTCCACTAGCTAGCAGCACACCATCCATATATGAAACCATTTATAACAGCAAATGGAAAAAAATATTAAATACTGTAGGTAATTTCACTTACTTTGGCAGTATACTTTCCAGGGACGTCCATATTGATGATTAGTCTGAAAGATGTATTGACGGAGATTGCTCAGCCTTTGGGAGGCTGTGAAGAAAAATTTGCCTACCGAACTTAAGGTCTACAAGGCCATTGTGCTGATCTGATGGATGACTGTGAAACCTGGACAGTCTACCTGTTCTATAGCAGGGAACTGAATCATTTTGATTTTAATTGTCTTAAGAAAAGTCTAAAGAGCACCTGGCAAAATAAGATACTGGACACAGTTCCTTTCTTGAGCTAAACCGCCAATCATTCAGACTTTAGAGAGTGCAGCTCTAATAAGTGGACCACATTGTTCAAACCCCAAATGTACATTTGTCTAAAAGACCATTTTATGGAGAAATCCCTCAAGGCAAGTATTCTCATGGAGGTCAGAAGAAGCAATAAAAACACACTCAATGCCTCTATAAAGAACTTTGGAATCAATCACAAGATGTGGGAGACATTTGTATAGGATTGTCCAGCATCACATGCCCCCCATCAAAAAGCACTGTGCTCTATGCACAAAGCAGAATTTTTGTACCTCAAAACAAATGAGTTGTGCAAATTTAGAGACATCTCCACTCCAAATGTTCATATAAAGTACTTTTGCAGATCTGTGACAGTCTTCTGAGCTCATCACTGTTGCGACTGAGCTCTTATCAGTTGCAGTTAGATATACTGTGCCTTGACTTTCCCATTATGATATAATTTTGGTCCTCTGAGAAAGAAGGACAATAGTTATAATCTTTGGTATTATGTTTCCTTGACCTGTTAGTCTATAGACAGGCCTATACACATTTAAATGGAGAAAGGAGATTCAAGAGAACAACTAGAATTTCAAAGAGGGACAATCATAGGCACAAAAGTGATAAAGATCACAAGTCACTGGCCTAAAAGAAGTGTGGGTGGGCAGCTGTCACATAAGCAACTAGAACATAAAAGTTTTGATGTTTCATGTATAACATGATATCATGGTCTCTGAGGTTTCAACCTCCTAAGAACTGGTAGTTCTTCCAGAACATATAGGTCTATAATAGCCCCTAATGTGAGAGTTATGTCCATGGGAAAGCAAAGGAAGACAAGGGAAGGTCAGTACTAGGCAGAATAGAACCAGGAGAAAAATCTGGAATATTAATATGTTGCCTGGCTCTATAAAAATCTATTACAGAACTAAAATTTGTTATAGACATTATGAGCTGAATCCATTCTTTTATATTATTTGTGCCAATTTAATAATTTGGGCCATCTTTATACCTGAGGTAGGAAAGTTAGTAGCATAAAAGCATAAGAGGTAAGAATTTTATACTTGAGTGTAAAAAAAGACATTGGGATCAATTAAGAAAGACTCCATAAAATGAATTACTTAATGTGTTGTTTGGTGGAGCCATGTCCCTTGTGTCATCCATGTTTATCAAGTAATTAATTCGATTTTTGGTAGAATTTCTTCTTTTACTTTTAAACAATATGAAGTTAATATAAGAGAAATAATAATAATTTGAAGTCTAGGTAAAACCATAATGACAGTAAACTCTGTTAAAGACATCAATTTTATATAAGTTGCCTCTAACATTATTTGGTACACATATATTAAATATCATTTTTCATATGAATATCAAATGCTTCAGTACTCGTAATTTTTTATTTATTTTACATTGTGCAGTACATGAATATGTTACTAGTACAGAACTGACTTTGCATTTATATATTATCTCATTTTTAGAAATAGTTTACCTCTTTGACTTAGAGAATAGGGTAAAAACTGATAATTTGATTAAGTGGCTCATGATCTCTACCTAACTATTACATGAGGGCACTATCTCTTCATCACAGTGGCAAGATTAATAAAGAGCTACATTTTGATGTGGTCAATGGCTCAATCCTGGATGTATATTTACTCCTAAGACCCTATTCTATTCTACCATTGCTTGACTTTTGTTTCTGCAAATTTTGTTATAGGAGTGTGTTATAAATGAAAACTCCTGAAAGACAGAGTTTTCAGATAATGCATAATCAGTTTATTATTTAGGCTGACTGGTAATCAATAAGTTGAAGGTTAGTGGTTTCTCTTCACAACCAAAGACACAAAGGGAGGCTCTGAATCACCTTAAATCCCTCCTGAAAGGGAACTCCTGTGCCAAGTGAAACTCAATCCTGATTAGTGGACTTTTAATGAGGAGGTACAGCTGAGATCATGGCTTGAGGCTGAGACTGAGCAACCTCAAGGCATCTGGGTACGGTAAGTCATTTGCACCCAGACCTCTCTAGCCAGTTTTATCCTTCATAAACTGGGTTGTACTAAACACTAATGAAGGAGATAAAGGGCAGGGGTTTTCTTCCCCCATGTAAAGGCTCACCCAGACTGAATTCTGTTTATATTCTAAATAAAAATTAAATTTCCCAGTTGGGTGGAGTTCTGATCAACCTAGTTAAGGAACACTTGCCTTGGGGGTCTACCTGCAATCTCATTAATCATTCCTGATCTTTTCAGAAGTTGGGAACTAAATAAAATAAAAGATTGGATGAAAAATTAATAAATAGTTATTAATATAATAGTATAATATTAATTTCTCTCAAGTGATTAGTTTCTCAGTGCTTCCTCTGTGAATTTTGTTTAGTGGCTTCCATCACTTGCTGAACTGACTTTACAGCTAAGTCTAAATAAGAATGCTTTATTTTCTAGAAAGGAATGTAAAGTGGTGAGGGTCTAGCCTTAAGCTCTTTCCTAGGTTTTCCAAAGAGTTTTCTCTGGGAACATTCAGTTAGCCAAAAGCTTTGTCACATTTGCCTGGACTGATTCTTCCTATTAAATTTTATTGGGGGTGGGGACAGGGGTGGGAATGGGGGGTGGGGAGGGCCCTTAAGGAGAACTAGATGTCAGTTACCATTTTTGTACCTCCTGCCTTAAATTCTAGGATATTCCAGGGTGTCCTGTCTGCAAAATTACCTGTTAGGATTGGGGCCAACCAAAATCAATATGACAGTGAAAAGAAAGACAACTCTTTTTTTTTTAACACTATCAAGTGTGGATAACAGGAAAAGAGAGTTGAGTGTCTTTACATTTTCTTAGTTCTAAAATTCACGTAATTTTTCTCCCATAGGTAATTGCTAGCCATGAGGCAGTCATTTAGTGAAATTGCACTCCTGTTTCTAAAAGCTTAGCATTTTTCCACCTTAGGAAATGCTATTCAATTACACTGGCAAAGAGGCAGCCCTCTCAAATTGAATTGCACCTGACAGTAACATGTGATTACATTTACTGATGCTTATTTCTTTGTGGAGTATTACTGTGACAAGCATTCCTCATAGTTTACCAGCCCCTGATTAAAAGGAGACATGACATAATTATATAGATACAATTCTATAGCCTAGATGTAACTAGAGATATGAAGTCACATTGGTAAGGTAAGACAAAAAGCAATAAATATAGGCTGACTCTGATAATTGAGTATGGTGGCCTTATCTTTAGCAATCTGAAGTCATTCTATATAGAAATATGCTGAAGGGGAAAAAAGTCAGGCTTATGGTGGAGATAATAAAAAAAAAATTGACCCCAGTGAGTAACTGCAAGAAAAATCTCTCCCCCCCACTCTGTATTCTTTAAATGAATGGATTTTAAATAGAAGATTCACTCACAAAGTTTTTATATGAATAGAACATATGTTTTAGTAATAATCATGGTTTTCAAGGAGTGATAAGTGATATCCACTGTCTCTAGGCTAATGATAGAGAATGTAGATCAAACTACCCCCTAGTTTTATACACTAGTATGTAGTATGACCAGTATGACCAATGAGACTGGTTCTAGTTTTGAAATAATTGCAATATACAAAAAAGCCTCTGAATTTTCCTTTTAAATTTTTTACATAAAACAACTGTAATTCAGAAAATTGTTCTTATGTTTGATTTATGCATTTTATTTTAAGACTACAATCACATTTAGATACTACCCTTAGAACAAATAACTGGAGAAAACTGGGAAAAATGTTTACAAAACCTTCTACGTGTTTTTTTTTTACATTGCCAGTAAATGCAACATTGCTTCCCATGGATCATCAGACCTCTCTAGAGGGAAAAAAAATCCTTTACACATCAACTGGAATCCATATTGCTTATTTCTTAGGCTTGGGTTTATTTTTATCTGAATTCAGTTATATTATAATCTTGTTTTCATTTATATTATTGTACTCATCATTTAGTTTACCTGGTTCAACTTTCCTCATCATTCATGAGTTCAAAATATTCCCACGTTTCTCCAGATTTATCATTCTTTATACCACAATAAGAACCATTCTATCCATAACCAAAGATTTGTTTAGCCATCCCACAGTCTATGGAAACATAATTTATATCTTTTTTTTCTAATGCAAAAATATTGTCATTAGATATTTTGTCAGATCAAATACACCTTTCATTGACCTCCTTGAGATATGTTACTAAAACTAATTAATTTAGTGAATGAGTTTGAATATTTTATTAGATTTAATTAAATAATTCTAAATTGTTTTTGGCTTTTGAACCAACTCATTGCTTTGCAAAAACATTTTAGTGCATGTATCTTCATATATTTCTTTCATCACTGAGTACTTCAGTCTTATTTATATTTATCTGTACTTTTTATAAAGTATGAGGTAATTCTTTAGAACTGTTTTAATTTGTATATCTCATTGATGCTTTGGAGACTTTTGGAATCTCATTGCTGATAGTTTTGACTTCTTATTATGAAAATATTTCTTTATATCCTTTGATCACTTACTAAAAAAAGTAATCTTTGCTCCTATTTGTTTCTGTTATGTTCTATATATAATGGATGTCAAATCATATTATAATTTCTGGACAGATTATTTCCCAAGCAATAGATTCTCTTATTATTTCAGTTGATATTAACTTTTTTCCTTTTCTTTAATTTGTACAATTTTAAAAAAATTTTATACAAAATTATAGTCTATTTAGTCTTTGAGCCATCTCTTTCATTTATCATTATGAATTTATATCCTTAGCATGGTGGTGAAAAATGTGATTTTAACAAAATAGCTTGTCAAGTGTTCTTTTTTAAGTGTTTGATTATTTACTTGACCTTTATTAAGGTATATGAAGTATTTTTGTGGTCTAAACTAAGTTACCAGCAATCTGCTTTCCAATTTTTCTTGCACTTTTTCAGATAAGAATTTCAAATAAATAGGTAACATTCTTGGAATTATTAAACCCTGGCTTATTATTATATTGGTTTGCCTCTTAGTCTTAATTATCTACTTCGGGCTAATGTTCATTTTTTTTCCCCCTACAGTACAAGAGAGTTTTCATGATTAGTTCTTCATAATGTAATTGGAAATCCAATACTTCTAAATTCCTCCATTTCCCATTAAAATTATATTAATGACATTCTTCAATGTTCTTCCAAATTCAAAACAAAAAGCTTTTCTTAATATAGTTTCATCATTTTATTATATTTTAAAAATTAGTATTTATCAGTGACTGTCTTATTATTTAGCCATTTCTTTATGTTTCTAAAATGTGGTTATATCAGTTCTATCAGTTATATCAGTTCTGTATTTTAACCCTTGAGATGGTAATTTCCAGATATTTTATACATGTCATTAATCAAAATGGAATTTTTATTTTCACCATTAACACGCATATGTTCTTAATAATATGTAGAAATGCTGATGATTATTAAGGCTTTATTTTGAATTCTTTTATTTTATTAAAGCTATTAATCATTTCAGTTGCTTTTTATTTTTGAGGGTTTTATAAAGTAAAATGTATTGTCTGAAAATAAAGGTATTTTCTTCCTCTTTGCTGATATTTATTCTTTCAATTTATTTCCCTTTCCTTATTTATAGGAATAGGATTTCTGATTCTATTCTAGGATGTCAGGAGCACAAAAAGTGGGACATCATTGTTTTCTCAAATTGGGAAGATTTTGAGCATTTCTCTATTTCAAATAGTATTAGCTCTTGACTTTATTATTTTTATCATTTAAAAGAAAAAAGTTTCCATTTCTATTCTTTTTAAGATTTGAAACAAAAAAGAAGTGCTATATTCTATAGATTTTAACATGTATTAATCTAATGATGATTTTTTACTATTGATTATATGAAATATACTTACTATTGAATAGTTTTGTATCCTTGTTATAAATGTAAACTAAGCATCATGAATATTTTGGACATTGTATAGTAGTATTTTCTCAAGTTTTATTTGAAAATTTTCATCAGTATTTTTAATATTCATATTGCCAATATTCATGATGACATTGATCTTTAGGTCTTTTTTCCCCCATCTATTTGCCTCCTATACCTTGATTTATTAAAGTGGTATTTATTTTATTTAAGGGGTTCTATATAAGAATTATTTTTCTATTTTAGAAAAATTTTGTAACAGAGAGATATTTTTTAAAGATTCTTTTCTAAATCTACCTAGACTGGGTACTCACCCAAACCCCCCAACATTTTATAGTTTATTTAAGTCTTACTTAATTTTTCTTCCTAAAATTGTTTTACTCAATGACTCTCTTATTAATTTGGGATTTTAAATTTTGGCAATTTTATTTTAATTCATTTTCTTCTTTTTATTTTTTTTTTAATTTTAATTTATTTTCTTGGTTACATCATTCATTTCCACAAGGTTTTGAGTTACAAATTTTCTCCCCTTTTTGTCCCTACCCCCCAGCCCAGAACATTGATCACACTGTAAGACCCCTCCCACAATCTGTTCCCTTTTATGCCCTCCTCCAACACCTCTCTAGCTTTCCAGCAGGGTAGGGA
>CM053594.1:159985575-159997029 GCA_028646575.1 Pseudocheirus occidentalis | reverse complement strand
ATCAGAGCCCCTGGTGCCAGCAAAGACACACTTGTAATCTTCTGACCAGTTGTCTGACCCCCTTGCCATCTATGGCCTGAGAGGTTCAGAAACTATCACTGCTACCACTTCAATTGCCCACAAGGTCTCCTGCTTGTTTGCTGAGGCAAGGACTGTGCTGGACTGTACTCCATTGTCACCTAAGTTCAACAGACCTTTCATGGCAATATTCTAAGTTGTTAGTCTGGAAAGTGGTTTCATCTACTCCTTTTGTGGGATTCGCCACTCAGGAATAGACATATCATTTAAAGTTCTTTGGAAGGTCTTTGGGGAAACTTCAGGTGAGTTCTTCCCTTTTATCTCACATCTTGGGTCTGCCCCAACTCAGTCATTTAAAGTAACCTACTCTGCCAACCTCACAAAATCCTCCATCATCATGATTTATACATGTCTACTGTCTCTTGTGTCTAATTTCCTGGAGAAAGCATTCTAGAGAGCAATTTCCCTACTTCATTTCCTTTTACTCTCTTATATCTCTGTAGCCTTACTTTTGGTTTCATCAGTCAAATAAAACTGTTTTCTCACTGAGAACTATTCATTCAGTAGACAGACAGACAGACAGATAGATAGATAGATAGATAGATAGATAGATAGATAGATAGATAGATAGATAGAGGTACAGATACATATTTGACACTTCCAATGTACTAGGCACTCTGGTAAGCTCTGGAAATACAAAGAAAGGCAAAAATAGTTTCTGACTTCTAGGGAAAAAATTGGTTTGCCTTTTCCTCTCCCCCTACTGATAATGAAAACATGTCAGTTTTCAAAAACAGGAATATATTGTTTTGTCTTTTAAAAAATTAGTCAAAGAAAAAGGATGCTAGCATGATGGATGTGGAAATGTTAAAAGTACATCAGGTTATTCCATTCTTCGTTACCAAATGTTCTTCACATCATGTAAACAGAAGAACTAAATTTTGTATCAGAACTTTTTTATATAACACAGTTCATATTGAAAGTCAAATTTTGGAAAATGTAAAAAAAAAAACAAACCTTTATTGTTTTTGGTAGATGAGCTTAAATAGGGATTAAGTAAGTAGTTGACATCCATTCAAAATGTATTTGATTCAACCCTCACTATCTGGCAGTGTGCACAAAGGACTATTAAAGGTTTTGTGGCAGAATTGTTTTCCTTGAATAATAGGCTGTTCTTTGAGCAGCTACTGATTCTTTTGCTTTTCAATTCAGTACAAATGTCTACTTGATTTTGTACAAAGTTTTCACTCATTGCACAATCACCTTTAGGATTAAAAGGGAGCTAGATATCACTGGGCAAAAGAAAAAAAAAACACAAAACCTTTTCACTTCACAAATGTGGAAAATGTGGAGACTTGGAATCTATTTTACTCTGATTTTCTTTAAGGAATAATCTATTCTATAAATCCAATTTGTTCTCTTTTGGGGATTTACCCTGAGTATGTACAATCTATTTTTATTCACTCACTTAGAGATTGCCTTAGAACATTGCTAGGTGCTCTCTTTTTTAGTGCTGTTTTCAGTATACTCTATGTTTGGTCTACATGGTAATGAATCTATATTATCACAGCATTATCATTTCTATGATCTTGTTATTTTCCCCCTTTTTCCTTAGATGCAAAATTTTCCTTTGGTCATGTCTCTTCTTTGAATTTTTTTCTGAAATATTAGGGACTTTAGCTAATCTAAAACAAAATCTTTACTTGATGACTAACATTTCATTTGTTAAATTACTTGGTAATAGTACTTAAATTTTATTAGTGGGGTTGGGGAGAAGCACTATGACCATCCAGTGGAGGTGTTGGTAAGGAAAACCAATATGTTTCTACACTATATGACCACTCATCGCTTAGAAAGTGATCCCCTAGCTCAAGTGAATGGCTATCCAAAAGATCCTCTCCTGGGGCAAGGATAAATGTTTGTCTGTTAAACCTAGGAATGATGCTAGCCGCAAGTTCATGGCCCTCATTTTCCACAGCAGGAAACAGAAGAGGAATCCTTTGCTTTGGGGATGCCTGGTACATCCCTGCTATATAATCATAGAAGTAGACTTCAAGTTTAATTTTAATTAGTTAAATCCCTTGTAGAGCAATTTGACTCCTGCAGAAAATAGAATGAGAATTCAATTGGGTGGTTCTCCTCATCATTCCTCCCCAGAGGGTGCTTACAATGGGACAACAGGAAAAAGAAACTCAAGAGCAACTTTCAAATGTTTAAGTTCCTTGACTCTTTCAATCAATACTCAATGTCCTTACCTAGGAAGTACATTTATGTTAGTTGCAGACATGGATAAAACCATGATCCGATTTAAGCTCCTAGATTGGACAGAGAATATCAGGAATATGAGGTGATGGTTCTTTCCCTAGTTCTTTTATTGACAGTGTTTTTTCCATATAGTGCACAAGTTGGTGGCCAAATTAATATTTGGATGATTTGTTTGAAACATATAGTAACTAGCACTAGTAGAGTTCCATCACAGAGAGATAGATAGATCAGAGTTTTATAGATGGGAGTGTTGAGATTTAGGGGTGCTGGGACCCAAAGTATGGCCTTAGCATCCTGCACAAATTAATTTGACCCAAGCCTTTTTTCAACCAAAGAAAAAGAAAGTTTAACCAAAATTCACTACAGTGGCCAGACTCTTAAGGAATCTGAGCTTTGGACAGACTCTTAAGGAATTTGAGCATTCCTAACACTAATGTAAATGGGCCAGATTGAATCTGAGTACCTTCATGGAGGTCAAGATGGATCTTATATGCAGAATAACTGTGGAAGGGATCTAGGGTCTGCCAAGTAGTCTGGAATGATTGGAAGAGGGACCTTGGGAGGATTTTGATAGGAGTGGTCAGTTAGGTTGGGGTGACTAGAGGTCAAAGGCTAGGAACCAAGGCAATGGGGTTTTTTTGTTTGTTTTTTTTCACTGCAACAACAACAACAAAGATTACATTGAAACAATAGGTCTGGGGCTGTCCTTGGGAGTTGTTACCCTACTGTAGTTGGAGCATCTAAGTGAGGGTAAGCTTTGGGCCAGGAACAACTTCCCTAAGGGACGGTAGGTGAGGGTGGTGTCTTGGAGGGATCCTCCAGCTGCCACAGCTATATAAATGAGTGGGGGGCAGTGGGGTGGGGTGGGGGCTGAAGGTGGATTAATCAATACAAATGTACATAAAGTCCTCTTCTAGCAGAATCTTTCTGATTTCCAGAATCAACCTCTTGCTCCCAACCCAAAGCAGGGTGGGAATTTTTGATCCTGTTATCCAGGTGGCTGGGAGAAAATCATCAGAGTCCAATACTTGTCAAAATGAAGCGGTTCATAGTTGGGAGAGCTGCTTCAGGTTTTTGAAAGAATTCACTCATACCTTCTCCTTACCCAAAGGGAGCTTAATTAACACAAAAGCATGCAGGCCTGAGACTGAGGAAGGAGATAAACAAGGTCACTGATATAGGAAAAGGACTAGACTTTATAAGAGAAAGGAGCACTAAAGCACCTTCAAGTTATAGAATAGACTAAGTATAAGCCTCAAACCCTCCTCAGGGGGCATGGGAAACTACCCATTACTATAGATCCTTAGGGCACCTTTGTATCCAAATCAGAACCAGAATCACTCTCCTGCCTATTCTCCTTAAAATAATTAATTAATGCCTCTACCACTACTTCTCAATCAGATCCTCTGAAAACTGAGAGCACCTTGGGAACCATGGAGCTGCTTGACAGACTATTTAAAATATATTTTTTAATGTTTGTTTTCACTAAGATGCCTCCCATTATACCTCTCTTTTTGCTCCGAATTCTACTAAGAACTGAAAAACTGAGCGATCTGGCAATCGCCCTCATAGAGCCTTCCCCTGGGCCATTCCCTCACCCCAGGGGGACTGGTAGCTAGAGACTTCTGCCCTGATGCCCACTCAGGGATGCCACTTGCTGCGGCTAGCATAGTCTGGGCCTAGCTACCAGCTGAGTGAAATAAAGGGAGAGAAAGAGAGAGAGAGAAGGAAAAAGAGAGAGAGAGAGAGAGAGAGAGAGAGAGAGAGAGAGAGAGAGAGAGAGAGAGAGAGAGCTGAATAAGAAAGAGAGGGAGAGAGACAGGGGTGTATTCCATAGTCTGTTTATTGCAGAATCATTTCATACAGAGCCTGACAATGGGGTTTTAAGGAGGGGAAGTATCCTGAGGCAATCTGGAGGTAACAGGCCATGAAGGCCTGGGCTACATCAAAGATATAGGTATAATGAAAGGCTTATAGTCTCAGAAGAATGCCAGATCAAATGAGAAAATTCAAGTGGAGTTCAAGGTGGGGTTTTCCAGGGCCTATAGACAAATAGGACCCAAATCATTCTGGGGTAAGGAACAAAGGTCTTAGCTTGCACACATACCCTATCAGAAGGAATCTTGAAGACTATCTAGTGCAAATTTTCAAAGATAAGGAACAGAGGCCCAGAAAGATGAAGAGACTTGTCTACAGTCACAAACATAGTAAAGGACAGAGCTAGAACATACATCCTTTGACTAAACCCAGGACACTAATTTATCTTACTACCTCCAAAATCTCTTACACATTACCTTGGTCCCTGTCTGAGAATCAGAAGTGCAACTGCTTTCCTCAAGAACTGATAAGTTTCACTACTTCTGAAAACTTCAAGTAGAGACTAGACAACCCTCATCAGGTATGTAATAGAGGGATTCTTCAGGGTGTGGGTGAACAAAGTGTTTCTGAAGTTTCCAGTACCACACACAAAGCTGGCCTCAGACAAAATTTTAGAACAAGTGATAAAGGCCTTTATCATTTCAGGTATCCAGAGTTGAGAGTCATTGTTTTGCTTCTTCTGGTCTCACAGAGGGATGACCCTCTAAGCTTGCATTCTGGAAAGTGTTGTTTTCTTGAAACCTAGACTGTATCTTTTCTCCCACATTTACATCTATCAGTTGTAAAGTCCATGTATAAACTTATGCACAGGAAAGTGCTAATTAAAAAGTTACTTAATAGTCTACCTACCCTATTATTTACATCTTTTTACAAAACACTTTTGAAAATAAAATATTTTTTAAAAGAATATTGAGGGGTTTTTTGATATTCTCCCAATGTATGGTTTAGATATTTGTCAGCTGTATCCTTACTTTCATTATTCAAGTTATGTTGTTGTGCAGAGAATAAGAGCAAGCCAAGACCTGGGTTCAAGATAAATTTAGGTTAGGTAATTGATCACGCGCACAACTACCTGGAGTGTAAAGTCAAATCAGGCAGTGATCTTTGGCGTTTAGAGACTTGATTATATAGGCCAAAACCACAAAAACCATGATCAGGGAGTGGAGCTAGCAGAAGCATGATGTACAGAAGCAAAAACCAGTCATTGGTCAGATCTATAGCCTGGGACTAATTTGGGAATATAGTGCAAGTGTACAAGGGTGCAACCTTCCTGTGTCATAAGAGTCCCTCCTAGAACAGGGTAGAAGGCACAGTGTGGAGGGCCATAGTCAGTGCTTTCCACAGCAGGGTGGAGGGTATTGGGAAGTAGAGGGAGGTGGAATTCCCCAGAATAGGCTAGGGTCATGTTCTGGGCAAAGACGGTGGGGGGCCCTGTTTGGTCAGGATAGAATGGTCCCTAGATAAGATCCTTGCACCATAATGAACCTTATAAACTATAATAATTCAAAAATAGTGTATAAAATGTTGATTAGGGAAGAAAGGGGCAGGGGAATACACCTTGAGAAACTTTGCCCAGACTTGAGCAATGATGCCTAGATATGCCTTAAGCAGATTCAAACTATGACAGAATATAGGATAGGGACAAAGACAGAAATATAAAGGGAACTTAATGGTGGGCAACAAATCAGTTGGTGTGCAGTGACCTGGGATTTGGATCGCAGTATTACAATACCCCCAAACAGAGCTATAACTAATAGTTCTGGCATGGGTGGGTAGGTAGCATATATATATAGTTTGGGTGTTGAATGAAGGTAAGTCTAACATTTGATTACTCTGGTGCTTTTTTTGAGGTAAATAAAAGACAGAGGTTGTGGAATTCTAGGACATTAAAAAAACTGGGATGTATGAGTCAAATCCTAGATAAGGCACCAGATAGGTTGATTTGTCAATACCGCCTCAGTACCACCAGAAAAAGAAGGGTGAAGACAGCTATGAGATTCCAATAAATGGAAATTTAGGAATGAAGTAAAAGAATAAGACTTTGATGCAGGAATGGTAGTGTTGAGGTTTAGGGGTGCTAGGGACCCCAAAAGATCAACATGCTGGGTCCTGCCAAATGAATTTGACTTGATCCTTCTCTCAGCCAAAGTAAAATAAAGTTTATTAAAGATTTGCCATAACGAGTAGACTCTTAAGGAACCTGAATATTTGTGATGCCTGTATTAACAAGTGGCACAAATTGAATCACAACTAGATGAGCTCTGAGCTAAATTAAATCTGAGTACATTCATGGGGGCGAAATGGATCTTATATACAGAAAGACAGTGGGAGTGATCTAGGGGGTGGTCTAATAGTCTGGGAGGAAGGGTCCAGAGAAGGTCTTGGGAAGATGTCTAAGGAGGATCTTGATGGGACTGGGGTCAGGCTCCATGAACCAAGAGAACTGGGATTTTGATGGGATCAAGGGTGGGAGGTAAGTGAAAGCTTCCTGGAAAGGATCCAACAATGGAGGGCTAGGCTAAGTAAAGGGTAACAGATATTCACTCATATTGATAATGGAAGGTTTTTGGCCTCCAAGGAATGCCTTTCTGGGTCCTGCTCAAGGTGTACATAGCCTGAGTAGTCATCTGGAAATTGATGGCTTGAACCCTGGAGGAGACAAACCTGGGAAGGAGGTTAAGCAAATGAGGACCAAACAGACACAAAAGGAGTATAGAGAAAAGACAAATTCCCAGGAAGAAATTAAGATGACCCTGGTAATGAAGTGGTCCTGAACTAGTTAAGCTATGGGCTCAAGAGATAAGCCAGGAAACAGTTAAGTAATATTTTGTGAAACAAGAAATCAATGAGTTCAGCATACCCAAACAGAAACCGTATCCAAAGCAGAACTCAGTAAACTAAGAGTGAGATCTATCATTAGAGATCAATGGGAGCAGCTATGTGACTGAGCCTGCATCCCCATGCCCAACCCCATATTCACTCTCTTGGCTTCTGTACATAACTCTTCATTAATCAATATTGAGGTCATCACATTCTCCTGGTCCCTACTTCATAGTTCCCTGAAGATAAAGAATAGATCCTTGTACCTGGATGTCAACTAGTTATAACAATCAATTAATTATAGAAAAGTAACTGCTTATACCTGGATACCAATTACTTTTGGTTACAGATTGTATCTGGATACCAAATTATTTGTAATTACACATTATACTTGGATACTAACTTAGTTACTGATTATGTCGCTAGAAACCCAAAATGGTATAAAAGACCCTGTACTTCTGTGTTATTGTGCTGCTCCTTTAATTGGCATACGGGATAGTCTCCAGCTGGCTAAATTAAAGCTCCTTAAAACTTTTAATTGGACTTTGTGGTCATTTTGTTAAAACTTGTTATTGCATTTGGCTATTACAATAAGACCAAAACATAAAAGGGCATGTTTGATAGGAGTGTTTTTTGCTGTCAGATATCACCTTTCCAAGTTTCTCAACGAGCATGTAGCACATAAAAAGTAGTAATAGACAGAGTCTAATCATTTCAAAAATAGGTAACCAGCCTGGGGTCAGGTCATAAGGATTTTGTTAGTACTTACAAAGCCTTCCCTCTCGTTTCATCAACATATAGGCTGAAAAGTTATTTTCTAGATTGGGTAGAGCTAACATTGGAATGGTAGTCAATTTAATTTTCAAAGTCTCAAACACTTTAGCCTCATTGGGGTCCCACTCTAGAGGGACTGAGTCAGGGCCTTGAATGGCGATTAATGATTGTAGTTCTCTTGGCCTTGGGATAATATTGACTTTGATGGGGGAACACATTAGGATCTAGGCAGTAAACAAGATTGGTGGTAGAAGTAGCTCACCCAGGGATTCCATGTTCCCAAGCAATTAGTTCAAATATCCCCCACGCTTCCAGGGTAACATGGGGAGGTCTGGGAGGCTTGACTAGAGAAAATTGGCTTCCCAATTTCACCATCAGGGCCCTTCCCAAAAAGGGGACAGGAAAAGAGGAGAGCATAAGGAAAGAGAATACAAACAACAGATGCTCAAGTAGGGAGGATCCAGGGTTTATCTGGAGACATACCTTAGTTTCCCCTTAGATGCCCCTGATATGACAGGTTTAAGGGTGGGTAGAGTGAGAGTAATTTGTTAAAACAGAGAACTTAGCCTTCATAAAGTAGGTTATCTTACCATGATTTTTTTTAGGAGGTAAGGCAAGGCCATTGGAGTTAAGTGACTTGCCCAAGGTCACACAGGTAGTAAATGTCAAATGTCTAAAACTGGATTTGAACCCAGATCTTCCAGAATCCAGTGCCAGTGATCTATTCACTGTGGCACGTAACTGCCCCTTTCGCCTGGAATTTTGCCCAGGACTTGAGAGAGAGAGATGGAGAAAATAGGAGCACTGCCAAGCCCCAGTATCCTCCATCATTCCAATTCTTAAGATGACTGCAGGGTAGGGTACTGGGAGGTGACTCTACCACTTTTCCAGCCACAGGAACAATCATTCCTCCAATGTCCGCCGGGTAACATGGGCACAGTGCCACCAGTGTTTGTTCCTGGGGCTCCTTTGGGGGGGTGACATGGAGGATCACTCCATGGATCATTGACCTTCCTTGTGGCATCAAAAGTATGTTTATACACTGCCAGAGTCACCAGGATTCCTCTGAGGGGGGCATCCTGAGCCAGGAATTGAGCATGTTCTCTGTCTCTGGCTCTTTTCCCGTGTTCACTCTCCTCTGCTGCAACTAGGTCTCTGTTGTTAAAGACTCCAAAAGCCATCTCCAATAATTGGACCTGAGGTGCTTGGGATCCCACTGTCAGTTTCTGCAGTTTCCACCTAATATCTGGGGTGGACTGATTAATGAAATGCATGTTAAGTATTGCTTCCCCTTCTACAGAGTCAGGATCTAAATTTGTATACCTCTTAATAGCTTCTTCCAACTGGTCTTGGAAAAGGCAAGGGTTTTCCTTTTCTCCCTGACTAATTTCCCTGTTTGAAAATGTATTTCTTTTTAAATGTGTTTCTTAGGTCTTTTAACAGGTAAAGTACTGTCTCTCTTTCCCCTATCCTTACTCTTTTGATAATCCCATCCTCAGTCACTGGGTCACCAAGTGTTCCTGGGGGATATTTTGTGGGTTCTTCACTAGCCACACAATGCCATCAGTAGTGAAAGAGTAAGGAAACAACCTCTCCTGCTTCAGCTCTGATCAGCATCCATATTTTAGTTTCAAACTTTCAAAAACAAAAAGTGGTGTGTGTCTGTGCATATGTATCACATGCACACCATATATATACACACATATATGCATGTGTATGTGTAATATATAACATAACAATATAATATGTACAAAATCCATCTATCTATTGATGTATCTGTTGAGACTTAGGGTTGCTGGGACCCCAAAATTGTGACATGGGGGTCCTCCCCAAGTGAATTCAACCTAAGCATCTTTATGCCAAAGGGAGAAAAAACAGTTTATTAAAAAAAGTTTGCCACATTGTCTAGACACTTAAGGAATCTGAGCATTTGTAATGCTTATATGGACAAGTGGACCAGATTGAATCAGAGTCCCTGTGATGCTTATATTGACGAGCAGGCAAGAATAAATCTGAGCAACTTCGTGGAAATAAGATGGATTTTATATACAGAAAGACTGTGGGAGGGATCTAGGATGACCAAGTAGTCTTGGGTGATTGGAGGAGAGTACAGCTAGGACCTTGGAGTAGCCAGTAGACTAGAGTGACTAGAGGTCTGAGGCCTGGAACCAAGAGGATAGGATTAAAGCTGAGAAGTACCCAAAAGCTATCTATAGATAACAGACAGTGGAGAGTTAGGCAAGGTTAAGGGTAACAGAGAATTTAGCATTGTGATAATGAAAGGCTTATGGATGCAAATGAATACCAGATCAAAGGGGAAGATTTCAAGGAGAGTTCAAGGGGCTTGCTAGAGCCTGTACTCTGTAATATCTGTACCAACCAAAGATAAATAATAATGTATATAAATTAAATTTGTAATTCTGAGTTGAATTTATAATTGACACACCCCTGTCCCTTTCTCTCCTCACCATTCAGAGCAAATTTCTAGACAGTGGATAGCAAGATCAAATCTGAAGATCATCTACTCCAGGCACAGAAAGAAGGCAGAGCAGGGAGGGCTTTTGGTATGTATGTCTTTTCATCGTTGTACCCATTAGCATTTGTCTGGTACATAATTATACAACCATAAGTAAATGATTTGGGGATTATATTTTGTTGCATAATAGTTTTCAAGTCTTCCACCTTCATTAGCACAGAAAATTGAGGGCTAACTCTAGATACACACATTGTTCTTAAAATGCTCCCAAACTGCAAAGTTCAGCAGCAGCTATCTTCAATTACTATTAATCTACATAGTATGACTGAAGAATAAATTACCTATTAAATACTATTGTTCTAGAAGAAGTGAAAATAATGTGCTAATGACTAACTTGATTACTGTCATTTGACACAGTGTGAATAATCTGTTTGATACAACTTCAAGAGGAAGACAAAAACAAAAGTAAAAATTTCACATCAGACTGGGCCAATGCATTAATATTTTTCATTTTCTACCTTTTAAAATATTCTATTTTTTATTATGAGTTTTACAGGATAAGAAAATAAAGTTTTAAAATACAAAGAACAGAAAATAGGACAGTATAGGAGCTGTGAACTTCCAATACAATTTGGTTTTTTAGTGTTTAAGTCTAACACAATAGGAATAAAATTGCCCTGCTTGCTTGTCTTCTAAGCTTCCTTCTACGTTCTTATTTGCATTTCAATATTTCACTGACATTTTCTTTTCTTTTCTTTCTTTTCTGCATCACTATCAATATACCCCAACCCACACACACATTGAGATATTCTTCCTTGTCCTCTGAATACCTTTCCACTTTCCTGCCTATCTTTAACACATTAGTGCCTCAATATCCCCACCCACTATACATAAGCCCTAACTTGTAATAGATAGTTAAAAAAATAAATCAACAAATTAGTTTGTTCTGAAAATGTGTCTCATTTGAAACCCTAGGCTATCACCTCTCTGTCAAGATGTATAAAGTAAGCTTTATTACTGTTCTGAAGTTATAATTAATCATTGCATTGATCAACAAGAAACTGAGAGTGCATCTCCTTCTGAACTTTGCAAAGGATTGTTTCTATCTTTAATGACTATATTATAGACTGTCAGACATAGTCTTGGTTAGTCTTGTTAAAATTCTCTCTCTGCCTCTCTGTCTCTCTGTCTGTCTCTATCTCTCTGTCTCTGTCTCTGTCTCT
>CM053594.1:159959125-159979367 GCA_028646575.1 Pseudocheirus occidentalis | reverse complement strand
GGTGGAGGTGGGTGACAAGGGAGGAATCGAAAGAATCTAGAATTTAAAGTTCTGCAAGACCTGCAACTAGGAATTAAGCTATACAGGGGCTGGGATAGGGAGACCCTCCCTGCCCTACCAGAAAGTAAGAGAGCAGAGCAGGGGAGGGGCTTTACACTGGGATTGCTGTTTTAGGGTTTATCTGAGGTAAGAATTGCTACCCCTGCTTTTTTTTACTTTTGCCGAGGCATAATATATTCTACTCCATCCTTTTGCCTTTACCCTGCGTCTCCCCTTATTTCAGATGCGTTTCTTGTAGACAACATATTGTAGGATTGTGGTTTTTAATCCATTCTGCTATCTGCTTCAGTTTTATGTGAGAGTTCATCCCATTCATGTTCACAGTTATGATTACTATCTGTGACTTTGCCTCCATCTTATTCCCTCCCCTGTTTATATCTTCATGCCTTCCTTTTACCTTTCCCTCCTTAAGAATTCCCCTTTTTACCACCACCTCCCTCGATATTGCCTCCCTGTGATCCCCCTTTTTACTAGCTTCCCCGCTTCTTATTCTTCCCCTACCCTCTGAATATGCTCCTCTTCTTACACCCCTCCCCCCTTATCCTACCTACTGCTTGTAGGGTACAATAGATTTTTATTCTTAGCAGAGTATGTTATTCCCTTATTGAACCCAAACTGATACTAGTAAATTTCATACATTGCTCTGCTCCCTCCCTCTTTACCCTCTATTATTATGAATTTTTGTGTCTTTTCATGTTAGAATATAAACTTAGCCATTTGTATTGATCTCTCTTTAAATCAGAACCAATGAGAGTAATGCTCATATGATGCTCTTCCCCCTCCATTTTTTTTATTTTTGGAGGGAGGAAGGAAAAGTAATTGAAGTTAAGTGACTTGCCGAAGGTTACATAGTTAGTAAGTGTTAAATCTCTGAGGCTTGATTTGAACTCAGTTCTTCCTGACCCTGGAGCTGGTGATTTATTCATTAAGCCACCTAGCCACCCCAGGAAGTCATATCTTGCTAAAATACAGGGAATTAATATGCATACTAAATATATATGCACCTAGTGGTAGAATACCCAATTTTTTAAAGAAAAAGTTAAATGATTTATAAGAGGAAATAAACAATGACACTATACTAGCAGGGAATCTCAAATTCCACTCCACCCACTGTCCTAAGAACTACTACATTAATCTACTACACACTCTACTAATAAAACTACTAAGAATTAATTTAAGGAGATGAAGAGAATTTTATAAAACTTATATATGAAAGCCTTCTAGAGAACAGTGAATAAAAAAGGAAGGAAAATACTTTTATTTCCTCAATGGCACATGCCACATGCAGAGAAATTGATCACATATCAGAACATAAAAAGATGACAGTTAAACATAAAGAAGTAGAAATATGAAGTGCATCCTTTCAGATCATAATATAATAAAAATACATTCAGTCAAAGGCTGTGGAAACAAAAAGCCAATGAGGAGAAGAATGCCTTAAAAACTGAATTCCTCAGATGGAAAAGAGATTTCAAAAAATCACTGAAGAGAATAATTCTTTCAAAATCAAATTGGAGCAAGTAAAAGGTAATGACTTTATGAGAATTCATGATACTATAAAACAGATCTGAACAAATTAAAAAAAAACAGAATTCAATGTGAAATATCTCACTGGAAAAAAAAAACAACTGACCTAGAAAATAGATCCAGGAGAGATAATTTAAAAATTATTGTTCTACTTGAAAGCCATGATCAAAAAAAGGTCCTAGATAATTTCAAGAAATTATCAAGCAAAATTGCCCTCATATTCTAGAACCAGAGGGAAAATAGAAATGGAAAGAATTTGCCAAGTGACTCCTGAATAAGATCCCAAAAAGAAAATTCCTTGGAATGTTATAGACAAATTCCAGAATTCACAGATCAAGGAGAAAATATTACAAGCAGTGAGAAAGACACAATTTGAGTATTGTGGAAATGCAATCAGGGTAACACAAGATCTATCAGCTCCTACATTAAGGGACTGAAGGGCTTGGAATATGATATTCCAGAGGTCAAAGGAGCTAGGATTAAAACCAAGAATCACCTACGCAGCAAAACTGAGTATAATATTTGGAGAAAAATAAACATTCAATGAAACAGAGGAATTTCAAGTATTCATGGTGAAAAAAGAGCAGAACAGAAAATTTGACTTTCAAATACAAGAAGCAAGAGAAACATGAGAAGGTAAAAAGGAAAAAGAAATCTTAAGAAACCTATTAAAGTTGAACTATTTTACCTTCCTACATGGAAAAACAATAATTGTATCTCATGAGACTTTTCTCAGTATGAGGATAGTTGAAGTGAATATATCTCCATATATATGTATATGTCTGTATACGAGAGAGAGAGAGAGAGAGAGAGAGAGAGAGAGAGAGAGAGAGAGAGAGAGAGAGAGAGTACATGTATATACATAGAGGGCACAGGATGAGTTGAATATGGAGGGATAAAATCTAAAAAATTTAATCAAGAGGTGAGAGAGAAACACATTGAGAGAAGGAGAAAGGAAAAGATAAAATAGGGTGAATTATCTCATATAAAAGAGTCAGGAGAAAACTGTTATAATGGAGGGGAAGAGAAGGAAGGTGAAGGGGAATGAATCAACCTTACTCTTGTTGAATTTGACTTAAGGAAGGAATAAAATACTCAATTGAGTATTGTACCCTACAGGAAAGTAAGGGGGAAGGGAAAAGAGGAGGACTGATAGAAGGGAGGGCAGATTGGAGGAGAGGGTAATTGGAAGCAACATTTTTGAAAAGGGACAGTGTCAAAGGAGAAAACAGAATAAGTGGGAGGTGAGATACGATGGAGAGAAACAGTCTTTTACAATATAACTACACTGTTAATATTTTGTGTAACTATACATGCACAACTTTTATTGAACTGTTTATCTTTTGAGTGGGGGTGTTTGAGGAGGGAAGAAGGGAAAGAATCTGGAACTCAAAGTTTTAAGAACAAATGTTTAAAAAAATTTTACATGCAACCAGGAAATAAGATATACAAACAATGGGGTATAGAAATCAATCTTGCCCCACAAGAAAGTTAAGGAATGAAGGGGTAGTCAATAGGCTCACTTTCTTGGGGTGGGGAATAGGAGAGAGACAGGGAGAAAATTTGTAACTCGAATTCTTGTGGAAATGAATGTTTAAAACTAAAAAGAAAAGAAACAAAATAAACCAGGACCAGATGAATTCACAACTGAATTCTACCAACATTTAATGAAAAATGAATTGTAATATGATATAAGCTACTTGGGAAAATAGGTAAAGAATGAGTCCTATCAAATTCTTTTTTGCAACCAAATATAGGTATCTAAACAAATATGAGTGAGAAGAAAGAAGGAAAACAAGGACCAATTTCCCTAATCAATGCTGATGCAAGAATTTTAGATAAAAAACTAAGAAGGAGACTACAACAAGAGATTAAAAAGATCACAGATTATAATTAGGTGGTATTTATAGTAGGAAGGCAGGGATGGATCAATGTTAAGAAAAATATTCATAATCAATCACATCAGTAATGAAATTTACAAAAAAAACATATGATTATCTCAATAGATGCAGAAAAAAGAATTTTTGAAAAAATATATCATTCCTTCCTATAAAAACAACCAGAAAAGACAAATAGTATCTACTAAAACATTAAACAATTGTTATATGTAATGCGGATAAGCTAGAAACCTTACCAAAATCAGGGGTCAAGGAAGTAAGCCCATTGTCATTACTCTTAGTCAATATTTACTAGAAATGAAAGATACAACAATAAGAGGGAAAAAAAGAAATTTAAGGAAGTAGAATACACCTTATAATAACAAAACATTCAGTCTTTGAAGACATTACAATGTTATACTTAGAGAATTCTACAGAATCTACTAAAAATTAAGTGAAATAATAACTTCAGTAAAGTTTCAGGATATAAAATAAACCCACATCAATCAACAGTAATTGTATATATTACCAAAAAAGCCCAGCAGAAAGAAAGAGAAACTTCATTTAAAATAAACTTAGACAATATAAATACTTGGGAGTCTACCTGCTAAGACAAACTCAGGAACTATCTGAATACAATTACAAAATGCTTTTCAGTGTTTTCAGTAAAGCCAGCTCTAAACAATCACAAACAATATTGTTTGTGCACAGGGCAGGTTGATCCAACATAATAAAAATGACAGTTCATCTAATTAATTTACCTATTCAATGACATAAAATTAAACTGCCAAAATTCTTTTATAGAGAAAGAAAAAACAATGTAATTCTTATGGAAGAAAAAATAAGTCAAGAATATCAAAGACATTTATCAAAATCTGTGAAGATAACTTAGCAGTACAAGATCACAAACTTTTTACAAAGGGTTAACCATCAAAACAATATGATAATGTTTATAAAACAGAGAGGTGGATCTGTCCAACATATTATGTACATAATACCCAGTAGCAAATTACCTTGGTAATCTATTGCTTGATAAACACGAAGATCTATGCTTTAGGTATGATAATTCACTATTTGAAAAAAAATGCTGTGAAAATGTTTGGCAGAAACTAGGCATATACCAATAACTCACACCATATACCAAGATACAGTTGAAATGGGTATATGATTTGACATGATAATAAAGCAGAAAACTGGGGGAGAATTTTATAGACACTTAATATAAAGTTAAAAAATAAAAAGGATGTTGTCAAATCTATAAGAATATAAGTCATTCTCCAACTGATAAATGGTCAAAGGATATGAACAGCATTTTTCCAATTAAAAATTTCAACCAATTTATAGTCATATTTTTTAAAAAATGCCTTAAATCATTATTGATTTGAGAAATAAAAATCAAAACAATATTGAGATACCATTTTACACTTATCAAATTGGCTAAAACTATGAAGCAGAAAGGACAATGTGTTGGGGGAATGTGGAAAAATTGGAGCACTAGTTCATTGTTCTAGCATTATGAATTGATCCAACCATTTTGAAGAAAAGTCTGGAATTATGCATAAAGAGTTATTAAACTACCTATATCCTTTTACCAAGCAATACCACTTCTTGATCTATTTCCAAAGATGATTAGGAAAAAGGAAAAAAAAACTTAGCAGCTCTCTTTATGGTAGCAAACAATGGAAAGTTGCAGGGATGCCCACTAATTAGGGAATGACTGGACAAGTTATACGTATGATTGTGATGGATTACTATTGTGTAATAAGAAATAATGAGTTCAATTATCTTAAAAGAATGTAGAAATAATGAATGAAATAAGGAGAACCGAGGAAACATTGTGTACAGTAACAATAATATTGTTTTAAGAAAGACTTTGAACAAATAAGTTATTTTGACTCTTATAAATACCCAAATTAACTATAAAGGTGACATGAAGAGGGACGCTACCCGCATATATATATATATATAACCATATGTGTGCATGGACACATATGTATGTATGTGTGTCTAAGTGTGTGTTTGTCTAATGGTGGCCATTTCTAAGGTGAGGAAGTACAGAGAAAAAGAAAATTACATGATAAATTTGCTGTATATTTAACAAGAAAAGCACGTTGTACATAGCAAATTTGTAATTTTATGTGTGGTTATCTCTTTTATTATATTATGTGTGATTATAAAATATAGCACAATATCAAAAGCAAATTCAGGAAGCATGGAAACATTATCTGTCAGATCTGTGGATAAAGGAAGTTTTTATTATGAAACAAGGGCTGAAGAGTATCATAGGAGGTAAAATTAATAATTTTGATTACATAAAATTTAAAAACTTTTTTTGCAAATTAATAAATGCAGCCAAAATTAGGAAGAAAGCAGGAAACTATAGACAACATTTATAAAAACTCTGTCATGAAAGTCTTATTTCTAAATTACATAGAGAAGAAAAAGAAATTTATTTTAAAATGTATTAAGAGCTATTCTTAAATTGATAAGTGGTTAAAAGAAATGAACATGAAGGTTTTTTGTTTGTTTGTTTGGTTTTCATTTTCAACATTTATTTCCAGAAGATTTTGAGTTAAAATTTTTCTCCCCATCCCTCTCCTACAACCCACCCTAACATAGTGAGACTATTCAATACCCCTTCCCCCAATATGTTCTGTCTTATATGCTCCCCTATTCCCACCTAAATTTTTAGTAAGGCAAGATGGATTCCTATACCCCAGTGTCAGTATATCTTATTTCCCTTTTACATGCAAAAAATAATTTTTAACATTTATTTTTAAAACTTTGATTTCCAGATTCTTTCCCTTCTTCCCTCCTCACACACCCCAACTTGGAGGACATGCAATTCAATATAGGCTATAGTTTATGGTTACAAAAATGTTTTCATTGCAGTTATATTGTGAAAGACTAACTATTTCCTTCCATCCTATCCCATCCCCCCACTTCATTCTTTTTTTTTCCTTTGACCCTGACCCTTTTCAAAAATGTTTGCTTCTAACTACCCTCTCCCCCAATCTTCCATCCCTTCTATCATCCCCCTCTTATACCTTTCCACCCTACTTTCCTGTAGGGTAAGATACACAATTGAGTGTGTATGTTATTCCCTCCTTAAGCTAAATTCAGTGAGAGTAAGGTTGATCATGCACTTTCACCTTCCTGCTTTTTCCTCTCTTGGGTCTTTTATATGAGATAATTTACCCTATTCTATCTCTCCATTACTCCTCCCAATATATTCCTCTCTCATCTCTTAATTTTATTTTTTCAATTTCAGCTATTCATATTTGTTATGAGAACATGCTGTAGGAACAAATAGCGACACAGGAATTTCTGTATTATTCGTTTATTCAATCATGCCATAAAATGCAAGTATTTTACAGGCAGACTCTGACTCTGGTCTTTTTCCTTCCTCTTTTAAATCCCCTCATCTTCCCCCTGGCTCCTGTCATGTCTGCACATCTATGTCTGTCCATTTCTTTTTCATAACATAATAAGTACAACGCATGCCTAGGTTGCAGCAAGCCACTTGTGTTCTGCCCAAAGACGTGTGTAACATGGTCTTACAATCAGGAAATGTTGTTCCCAAAGATCTGCCATGTAGGCAAACATCCCCAGGCAATCACGTGCACTCCTGCTTACACTAGGCTCATTCCTATCTAAGGTGTCTATGGTCCAGATACAAAGGGCCTTAACCTTAGATGTATATCTGAGATTTTGTTATACATTACTCACAGGTCAAACTTTATGATCCCGAACAGGACATTCACTGGCCACTATTTGTTCCTACAGCATGTTCTCATGATGCATATTCAATTCATCTTGTGCCTTCTATCTATGTATACATGTACATACATGTACACACAGTCACATATATATTTACATACACATCACCCTCCTAAAATATATACATATGTATGCATACATGGGTACACACTCACAGATATACATACACTCACACACACACACGTTCCCTTCAACTCTCCTCATACTGAGAAAAGTCTCATGAGTTACAATTACCATTTTTCCATGTAGGAATGTAAAGAGTTCAACTTTAATAAGTATCTTATGACTTCTTTTTCCGTTTGCTTTCTAGTGCTTCTCTTGCTTCTAGTATTTGAATGTCAAATTTTCTATTCAGCTCTGTTTTTTTTTCATCAAGAATGCTTGAAAGTCCTCTACTTCATTGAATGATTATATTTTCCCCTGAAGTATTATACTCAGTTTTTCCTTTGACCTCTGGAATATCATATTCCAAGACCTTAGTTCCCCTAATGTAGAAGCTCCCAGGTTTTGTGTCAGGCTGATTGTGTTTCTACAATACAGAAATTGTTTCTTCTTGGCCGCTTGTAATATTTTTCCTTGATCTGAAAATTCTGGGATTTGGCTACAATATTGCTAGAAGTTTTCCTTTTGGAATTTTTTTTCAAGGGCCATTGAGTAAATTCATTCCAATTCTATTTTGCCCTCTGGTTCTAGAATATAAAGGAAATTTTACTTGAGAATTTCTTGAAGGATAATGTCTAGATTCTTTTTTATTTATCATGGCATTCGGGTAGTCCAATAATTTTGAAATTATCTCTCCTGGATCTGTTTTCTAGATCAGTGGTTTTTCCAAGGAGATATTTCACATTGTCTTCTATTTTTTAATTTTTTTGGATCTGTTTTATATTATCTTGATTTATTATAAAGTTTAGCTTCCATTTACTACAATCTAATTTTGAAGGAATTTTTCTTTTCTATCTGGGCAATTAAGTTTTTTAAGGCAGTCCTCTTCTCATTGACTTTTTGGGCCTCTTTTTTCAGTTTCAGTTAGTCTATTCTTTAAGGTGTTATTTTCCTCAGTATCTTTTTGGGTCTCCTTTATCAGGCTGTTTACTCACTTTTCATGATTTTCTTGCATTGTTCTTACTTTTCTTCCCAATTTTTCCTCCACTTTTCTTACTTGATTTTCAAAATCTTTCTTAAGCTCCTCCATGGCCTGTGAGTAGTTCATATTTTTTTCTTGGAGGCTTTTGATGCAGTAATTTTGACTTCAATTTCTTCTTCTGGTTCCATGTTTTGATCTTTGTCCCCCCCAAAAGACTCTATGTTCTTACTGCATTTCCTCTGTTTGCTCAGCTTGCCAGTCAATTACTTCATTTTTTAGTTCCCTGTATCAGTAGAACTCTGCTTCCAGAGTGGAGAGAGTTGTGTCCCAAAATTCTGGGGTTTTGATAGCTATGATCAGAGGTGTCATTGGAGCTATGAGGAGGTTGTGCTCTCTGTAGCCACCATAAGCTCTGGCATGCTAGTGTTCCTTACTCCAGGACTACCGCCCAAGACAGTGCCCCAGAACCAAGCAGGTCAAAGCAATAGTGATTACCCTTTGATTGACTGCTTCAGGACATACAATCTGCAGGCCATGGGCTCCAGAGACAGCCATAGAACAGCTGCAGCTCCCACGCCAGTGCTACCTTTTTTTGCCCAGGGAAAGGGCTGCATTGTACTCTTCTCTCACCCTGTGCAAAGAGAGTTCCCTACTGACCTTTTGCTTTCTCTTTGGCTTTTATGGGTTGAAAATTCAGGAAACCACCACAACTACTGATGATTCACTCTCCTGAAGACTGGTCTGGCTGGTCTGAGTTGCACAGTCTAGGCCAAAGCTGCTCACATGGGATTGTGCTCAACTCCCAGGTTGGTGCAATAGACCCTTCCTGTTGGCCTGCCAGCCTGCCTTCACTAGGAGATTTTTTTCTCTTTGTTTCTTTCTGGGTTCTGTAGCTCTAAAATTTGTTTAGAGTCATTTTTTTGCATGTATGTAAGGTGATTAGAGCAGGAACTCAAGGAAATTCCTGCTTTTACTCTGCCTTCTTGGCTCCACTTCAGAACAGGAAGTTTTCAGAAGAAGAAATCAAAACTGTCAATAGTATTAAAATATTCCAAATCACTAATAATTAAAAAGTTAAAATTAAAACACCTCTGAGGTATCACCACCTACTTATCAGACTGCCCAACATGACAGAAAAGTAAAAGAACAAATGTTGATTGGGATGTGGAAAATAAGTATGCTAATGCTTGATGGAGTTTTTAATTGATTTCAGTATTCTTATTTATTTTTCATTATCATTATCTTATATCTAGACTATCTACTAGCCCTATTTTTTTCAGTGTTTTTCTTCAGCCTGAGAGAAAAAGGCAGGGGGGAGGGGGAGAAAGAGGGGAGAAAAGAGAGAGAGAGAGGGAGAGAGACAAAGAGAGATCCCTCTGCTTTTCTTATTTAAAGACTATATATTTTTTACTATTTAAACTTTCACTCAATCAACTTTGATATGAAAAATCTGGGGTTGCTGAATTTACCATGGAAATACAATTATTGAAGGCAATTTGTATTGCGTTTATTTATTTGGCTATCTATGTATTAATTCATTCATTCATTCATTTATTATTTTTTATTTATTTATTGTTCAATTTTTATACTTCACCATAATCATTTCTGCCTGAATCTTCATAATGTCCTTGATAAGTATGATCCATTCCTCTTAGACCACCTTAACCTACATAATATTAGTTCACTGAATGTAACCTATGCTATTTTTACTGCATTTAATTCTATCCTCTCAGAGTTTAAAATTCACACAGGACTTTGATTGGTTTTCATATCCATTTCCATTATAAACACCATCATTGCTTGCTCACTTACACCCTTCCATTCCTATAGTTTCTATTTCAGTTATCAGATACTACAAGGTTAGAGTCAGGTCTAGAAGAGCAGCAGTTTTCTTCATCACTCTCTTTACCTTTTAAAGCATGAAACCATCAGTAAGACATCACTTTCTTTGCTTCTGTAGCCTTTGTCACAGAAATCCTAAAACGTCCATATACTTTAATTACCTCATCAGTACTATAGCAAGTCTCTGTTTGAAATTTTGAATTTGCTTCCTGAGCTCTTCATTTAATTCCCACTTTGACCTGGAGGCCCATAATATATTTCCATGAAAATATGACTATTACTTCTCCCTCAGTTTATTCTCATTGAAATACTCTTAATTACATTTCACCTTTGGGTTCCTCACATGAATATTTCTTTTGGAAATGTAATATTTCAACTCTGTGGTAGGGACAACATTCTAACTTGCCTTCCCTTAATACATGCGTAAGTGCCAGTTTTTTCCTTAAAAGGTATTGAAACCATCCTTGATATTTGATTGGCTTAGTGGACAATAAGCACAGGCTATGGATATCACATCCTTTTAATGAGGAAAATTAATATAAATGCTGTATTGTCTAATTTTTAATATTAATCTGTAATATTACTTTTCCCATTCAAATCTACCCTTACTTTTCTTATTCTAGCTGAGGAAAGGAATCTACTCCCAGTCTCCTGGGCAGAGAACCTTACATTCTGTTTATCCTCATAAACAAAAACCAGCCAGAGAAAGCCTTTTTTTCGATACCATTCCCCTCATAAGACTTAGGGTGATCTGGTCAAATAGTAGGGGAAATTAAGCAAGTGAAAACCTGTCTGAGAAAGCTTATATCTTTTCTAACTAAGATTGCATTCAGAAGCTAAGATTCATTAACCAGATAACATTCCACAGCTTAAGGGCCAGGGAAAGGTAGATCTACCATATTTGAAAGTTGTTTTTAAAAGGTTGTAGATTGATCTTATTATATTTATTCAATTTTATACTTCATCATAATTATTGCTACTGGAATTTTCATAATGTCCTCATTAAGTATGATCCATTCCTCTTAGACCATCTTTACCTATATAATATTAGATCATTGAATGTAACCTATGTTTTTTTTAATGCATTTAATTCTGCCCTCTCAAAGTTTAAAGTTCACACAAGACTTTGATTGGTTTTTCTCTCCTTCTCCATTGTAAACAGTATCATTGGCGCTTATAATGTCCTGTCCCTTTCGGCAACTAGGAGGAGCTGAGGATTCTTGGCCCACCTCCTCATTAAAAATGCCACTAATTGGAATTGCCAGGAAAAGTTTCAATTACGTCAGGCCAAGCAGAAGAAAAACACACCCAAGTATGAAAGGAGGGGTTGATCCTTGATCTGTTTCTTCTGGCACAAAATGCAGGCAAACAAGCAAGATCCTTCCTTAACCAGGTTGCTTTCCCCTGCTAATAAAGGATATTAAACTGGGAAAATTGCTTGTGCTTGACCTTTTTAAATTCTGGGCCCTACAAATGCTTGAACACAAGTAGCCATTAGGAGTTCCAGGAATTGTCTGATGCTTGGTTGATGAATCAAAATGAGAAATTAGAACAAGAAAACTTTCAACAACTAAATCAGATCAAGGTATTCTAAATCCATATCCATGTTCAATACCCTTCTTCTGATCTAACAAACTCCTTTTGGATTACTTAATTACAGACAAATATCTTATTTCATTCTAATAGATAATATAAATTACCAAGTAACTGACCTGAATTAGGTCAAGCCCAGAACATTACTATCTCCTCCCTTTTACATAGCCCAACCGTTTTTATAATGTTATTCCTTTCCACTTAGAGCTTTCATCCAAACAAGTTTCAATGGCATCTATGATATAGCATTAGCTTCCTTATGTTAGTATCTAGGCATTGCTCATAATTAAATTTAAAGGAACATTGATTTCTAACAAGAAGAGTCTTTTGTAGTCATAAATTTTAAAACATTATTGTTTAACAATTAAAATATTGAGGCCTAGAAAGCTAAAGTCACTTGGCAAGGTGGTACAGGTAGGAAACAGCAGAGTCAGGATATGAATTCTAGAAATATTTCTTTGTGAAATGATAGTGGTATTTTAAAAAGATAATAACTATATACATACTTTTTGGAAACGCAATACGAAAATATCTGAGGGTTGCAAAAGGATTAATCTGAAAATCAGGTGCACTCAAGACTATTACCAGGGAGAATATATTGTAGAATAATACTGTTTCTTCTTTTCTTTTAGTTCCTCATTTGCTAATATTTCAACTGCCTTAGGTAGCCTATACTTGCATAGTCTGCTTTCATTAGGCAAAGTTTACTTTAAATTGTTTGTGACTCAACAAGGGTAGATCCTTAACCTGTCTGTTTATTCTTAACACCCTGCAACTCTATTGCTGACTCACTGAATGACCCCAGGCACTAATCCCATTTAGCCCCATTACAAGGAGGTAATTATCCTCTAGTCCCTTGAGCTTGTGCAATGAAGCTAAAACACTGTGAAAGCAAAATAACAGAAACAACTTTAGAAGAGCTTTTTCCTATATCTTTTTTTAAGAAACTTTGGGTCTTTCTATTATTAACATTCTCTTTCTCAAATAACTGCTGACCAGGAATACTCTGAGGTGAAATTTAGCCTCCAAACACAGAAGACAATATAATCCAGGAAATAACAAAAGAGAAAATTAGTCTACCTTTCAAATCTATCATGTGCTCACATCATTTATTTCCACAACTACTTTTGAGTTAAAGGAAACAAAACATTGTATCTGGTACTATTTCTTCTTTGATTTTTGACTCTGCTTTCACCACATATCTGTCCCCCAATATTTTGGCTAAAAGTGCTTACAAAATGGCAAAGAGCAGCTGCCAGTCTGAGGATAAAGTCAGTGATAGGAAAATCAATCCTAACTTTATAATTATTTTTTCTTCTTCAAATGAAATCATTCTTTTTAAGTGATTGCTAATATAGCAAGAATTGCAGAACTCTTAGGGTGCTATGAAAGTAAATAGGCACTAATGAGAACAATTTTACTTTTCCTAATTTCACCTGCTCCATTTTCTCTGATCATTTTCTGGTAATAAAAGATAGATAGATAAGCAGGAGTCGAGTCAGGAGTAGAAAGCAAATGTAAAAATAATATTTACCTATATTAATACAGAGTGTGTAGATATTCCTGATTTCTCTGATTGTCTTGTAGAAGAATGGAATCAAAGCATTCTAGGGTAGCATTCAGACACATTAACACTATGACCCAGGGCAAGTCATTCAACTTCCATGTGAATTTATTTATTTTTTCTGCTGTAAACTGAAGTAATTGAAATGAAAGTGCTCTGGAGTCTTTTTCAACTGTATCTAGGATCCTGCAACTCTATGACCAGCTAATCTGTTCACTAATACTAGAACCACAACTGTAATCTGAACTTTAATGCCTGCATAGTTCTACCACTGGACAGCTAAGTGGTACAGTGGATAGAGTCTTGGACCTGGAGTCTGGAAGAACCATTTTCCTGAGTACAGATCTGACTTTAGGCACTTAATAGCTGTGTGGGCCTGGCAAAGTCATTTAACCCTGTTTGTCTCAGCTTCTTCCTTCAAAAAATGATCTGTAGAAACACATGGAAAACCATTCTAGTATCTTTGCCAAAGAAATTCCAGATGGGGTGAAAAGAGTCAGACACGATTGAAACAACTAAAGAACAACAGGAAAGTTCAACCATCAAATCAGTTTTGGGGTATAAGTTTTTGGCAATAGATTGATGTAAGTTTAATATTAAGTGGACACACATGTATTCCTAATTTAGAATTTTATCTTCTAAGAAAATCAAAGAGTTATTTTTAGGAAGTTGCAAAAATACCAATCAAACCAAGGAGCATCTCCTTTCCTCATTTGCAAGGTTCTAGTGACTGCTTACCTTTGAGTCTGGAGTATATACTTTAGAAAATAATCATATTCAATGCATTTGGAAGTATACTTAGTATAAAGCAAATGACTTTTAAGTTTCATAGGATTAAAATCCTATGGTTTAATGTTTTTGTGTCATGTACTTTAATATAACATCAAAATGTGAGGATAAGTACACCCATATGAAATATTCCCCACCTAATTTTCCTGAGCCCTAAGTCATTTAAACAACTATTTTATTCAAACATATAGCAGAAATTAGTTCATTATTTCAGTTGTTATGTACTCAGCCAACAACTGATGCATACTGACAAAGTTCTCAAATTCAATTCAATTTAATAGACTTTTATTACAGACCAACTGTATGTAGGGAATTATGCTGGTGATTGTGGAAACAGAAAGGTTAGATAAAGCAAAATTCCTTCCTACTTGCAGAAGTGGTTTTATTGATCATTGGGCTTGTCTTCATGATGAATCCCACTGCTGTACTAATGCATGTTTATGGTCTTCCATGGAAAAGTAACATAAGCAGATAATTGTAATGCAACATAAAAAAATGAGCAATATAAATATCAGCATAACAGGGCTTAGGCAAAGAAAAGTTTCTAATTTTCTCATTTTACGTATTAGGAAATGATGGCCCTATGAAGAAAATTGCTTTATCCAAGATCATAAAATTCTGAAGATCACCTGGCAAGATTAAGGTACCAGGGAGAGCAGAGCGGCAGCAAAGTTCTGCAGCTCCCCTGCAGCCACCCTAAATACCCATAAAATATGACTCTAAAAAATTGTAGGGCTCCAAAACTCACAAAAATAAAGAAAACACATCTCTTGCTGAAGGCAACTTGGCAGGTGGGACTCATCTCGGCAGCCTGGGAGTTGAGGCCAGCCCAGCCCAAAAACCTCTGCCTGGACGAAGGGTGGTCAGGAGGAGTTGTAGCTGGAGTCTACAGGAGAGCAAGCCAGAAGAAATAAGGCTAAGGAAAAGGTCAGTAGAATTCAAGCAAAAGCTGGGGGGAAAAAAGCAGTCAGGCTAAACTGCCCCCAGGGCAGGGAAGCAGACAAGAAGTGGCAGGAATGATGGCAAGAGGTAACTGCCTCCACTGGGCTGCTTCAGAGCTCCTGGCTTTCAGATTACAAGGGGGCCAAGGCAATTGTTCAGGGGCAAGGGCTTTTGCATTGAGCAAACTGTATCTGGATTTTGGTCTCAGGTGGTGGTCCTGGGGTGCACTTTAAGTGAGCAAAAGCTGGTGGGGGCTGCAGCACCCCCATAATACCTCTGGCAGCTGTGAAAACCCCAGCAGTTTGAATCAGAGCTTTTCCCCCTGGAAGAAGTGTTCCACAGAGCTAAAAAAATCAAACAATTAATTGACTGGCCAACATGAGGAAAAGGAAGCAAAGCAAGAGGAAAAATAAAACTCTAGAATCCTTTTTTGGGGACAAAAAGGATCAAAGTATGGAACAGGATGAAGGCAACACAGTCATAACTCCCACACTAAATGCTTCCAAGAAATATGAAGATTGCCTACAAGCCATAGATCAACTTAAAAGGACTTTGAAAACCAAATAAGAGAATTGGAGGAAAAATTGGGAGGAGAAATGTGAATGATGTGAGAAAATCATGAAATGGAGTCAACAACCTGACTGAACAAAACAACACCTTAAGGAACAAAGTAACTTAAATGACAAAAGGGGCACAAAAAGCCAATGAGGAGAAGAATGCCTTAAAAAGTTGAATTTGCCAGATGGAAAAAGAATCTCAAAAACATTCTGAAGAGATTAATTCCTTCAAAATTAGAGTGAAGGAAATGGGAGCTAATGACCTTATGAGAAACCAAGATACTATTAAACAGTTATAAACAAATGAAAAAGTAGAAAACAAGTGAAATATCTCCTGGAAAAAACCATTGACCTGGAAAATAATACCAGGAGAGACAATTTGAAAATTATTGGTTTACCTGAAACCCATGGCCAGAAAAAGAACTTGGAAAGCATCCTTCAAGAAATTCTCAAGGAAAATTGCCCTGATGTTTTAGAATCAGAGGGCAAAATAGAACTTGAAAGAATTCACTGATCACCTCTTGAAAGAGATCTCCAAAAGAAAACTCCTAGAAATGTTATTCAATGACGATAGTACTGGCTATTCTGGAACCTGGCAATAACATTCTTTCTAGTTCTTTCTTTGAATATGGACATTTCTCTCCATAATGAGTCTTTTGTAGTTGTCTTATAACCCTGCATGGATGTAGATGTAAATGTCTTATAACCCAGTCTATTAAAGCTGGTTGTCACAGATATGTTGTGTCTGTAATTGTGTACAAATATCTCCTGGTTCTGCTCTTCTCACTCAGCATCAGCTTGTATAAGCCTCTCCAGGTAAAAATGAAGTCTGTCTGCTCCTCATTTTTTTATAAAACAATAGTATTACATTGCATTTATATACCACAAGTTGTTTGGCCATTCCTTAATTGATGGGCATCCCCTTAATATCCAGGTCTTTGCGACCACTAAAAAGAGTTGCTTTAAATATTTTTGTACATGTGGGTCTTCATTCCACTTCTAGGATCTCTTTGGACTATAACACTAGAAGTGGCATTTCTGGGTCAAAGGGTATGGAATTATTTGTAGCACTTGGGGCATAGCTCCAGATTTTTCTCCAGAATGGCTGAAACAGTTCACAACTCAACTGACAATGCTTTAGTGCTCCAATTTTTCCATATCCTCTCCAGCATTTATCATTTTTGTCATTTTAGCCAATGTGACTGGTGAGGTGTGGTACCTCAGAGTTGTTTTAATTTGAATTTCTGTAAACAATAGTGATTTAGAGCATTTTTTCATATGTTTATACATATCTTTAATCTCTTCCTCTGAAAAACTGCCTATTCATATCCTGTTTATCAATTGGGAAATAATTTGTATTCTCATAGATTAGACTCAATTCCCTGTGTATTTTAGAAATAAGGCCTAAATGAAAGACACTGGTTATAAATATTCTTTCCCAATTTTCCACTTTCTTCTTAATCTTGGTTACATTGGCCTTTTTGCATAGGAACTTTTCAATTTAATGCAATCAAAATTATTCATTTGACACTTTATAATGCTCACTAATTCTTGTTTGGTCATAAAGACTTCCCTTCTCCATAAATCTGACAGGTAATTTATTCCTTGCTTTCCCAGATTGCTTACAGTATCAGCCTTTACACCTAGATCATGTACCCATTTAGACATGACTGTGGTAAATGGAGGTTAGATAATGGTCTATGCCCAGTTTTTGCCATACTATATTCCAGTTTTCCCGGCAGTTTTGCCAGAGAGTGAGTTCTTATCCCCCAAAATGTGATCTTTGGGTTTATCAAAGAGTCATTGACTGCTGAATCTTGTATACTCAATCAATTCCATTGATTCACTACTCTATTCCACAGCCAGTACCAAGTAGTTTTGATGACAGCTGCTTTATAATAACAATTAAAATTTGGTATGGGTAAGTCACCTTCCCCAGGATTTTTTTTCATTAATTCTGTGATATTCTGGAGCTTTTTTTCTTCCAAACAAATTTTGTTAACTATTTTTTCTAGCTCTATAAAGTAATTGTTTGGGAGATTGATTGGTATGGCACTAACTGTAATTTTATTTAAATAAAACTGCCATTATTATTATATTAGCTTGACCATGGGCAACTGCTATTTTTTTCCCAATTATTTAGACCTGACATTATTTGTGTGAAAAGTCTTTTGTAGTTATGTTCATATAGGTCCTGGATTTGTTTTGGCAGGTAGATTCCCAAATGTTTTATAATGACTACAGTAACTTTAAATGGAATTTCTATTTCTATCTCTCCCTCCTGGATTTTGTTAAAGGAATGCTGAGGATTTATGTGGATTTATTTCATATATTGCAAATTTGTTAAGTTTATTGTCTCAAGTAGTTTTTACTTGATTCTCTAGGATTCTCTAAGTATATCATCATATCATCTGCAAAGAGTAATAGCTTAGTCTCTTCTTTGCCTAACATGATTCCCTTGATTTCTTTTTCTTCTCTAATTGTTACTGTTAACATTTCTAGTACCAGATTGAATAAGAGGGGTGATAGTGGACAGCCTTGTTTTACCCCTAATTTTATCTTTTTCTACCTTATCCTCATTACATATAATACTTGTTGATGGTTTTAAATAGATGCAAACTATTATTTTAAGGAAGACCATTTATTCCTATACTATCTAGTGTTTTTAAAAGGAATGGATGCTGTATTTAGTCAAAAGCCTTTTCTGTATCTATTGAGATAATCATGTGGTTTTTGTTAGTTTTATTGTTGATATTATCAATTATACTGATGTTTTCCTAATACTGAACAATGCTCACATTCCTGGAATGCATCCTACCAGATTAAAGTGTATTATTCCTGTGAAAAGTTGCTGTTGTCTATTTGCTACTATTTTATTTAAAATTTTTACATCTATATCCATGAGGTAAATTAGTCTATATTTTTCTTTCTCTGTTTTGGCTCTTTCTGAATTAGGTATCAGTACCATATTTGTGAAATAGAATTTGTCAAGACTACTTCTTCACTCAATTTCCCAAATAGCTTGTAGAGTATTGGCATCAATTGTTCTTTAAATAGTTGGTAGAATTTGCTAGTAAATCCATCTGGCCTTGCAGATTTTTTCCTAGGATTTTCACTGATGGCTTCTTCAATTTCTGTTTCAGAGATGCAGTTATTTAAGTAATTTACTGTCTCTTCAATTAATCTGGGCAATTTACATTTTTGTGAATATGCATCCATTTCACTAAGACTGTCGAATTTATGTGCATACAATTTCACAAAATAATTCCTAAGTATTGTTTTAATTTCCTCTTCCTTGGAGGTAGATTTATCTTTTTCATTTTCATACTCTTAATTTGGTTTTCTTTCTTTTTTTATCATATTGACTAAATGCCTACCAATTTTATTGTTTTTTTTCATAAAACCAGCTCATAGTTTTATTTATTATTCCAGTAATTTTCTTAATTTCAATTTTATTAACCTCTCCTTTGGTTTTCATTATTTCTAATTTAGTATTTAATTGTGGATTTTCAATTTGTTCTTTTTCCAGCTTTTTTACTGCATACCCAATTCATTGACCTCCATTTTCTCTGATTTATTCATGTATGCATTCAGGGATATAAAACTTCCCCTAAGAACTGTTTTTATGGCATCCCACAAGATTGGTATGTTGTCTCATTATTGTCATTCTCTTGAATGAAGTTACTGATTGTTTCTATAATTTCTTTTTTTTACCCACTCATTCATTAGGATTAAATCACTTGGTTTCCAATTAGTTTTTAGTCTATCTTTGCCTGGCCCTTTATTGCATATTATTTTTATTGTATCATGATATGGGAATGATGCATTCAATATTTCTGCCTTTCTGCACTGAATTGTGAGGTTTTTACACTGTAGTACATGGTTGATTTTTGTGTAGGTGCCATGTACTGCTGAGAAGAATGTATATTCCTCTTTATCTCTATTCAGTTTTTTCCAGAGGTCTATCATATCATGCCTTTCTAAAATTCTATTTACCTCCTTAACTTCTTTCTTGTTTATTTTGAAGTTAGACTGATCAAGTTTAGAGAGAGGGAGATTCAGGCCCCCCTCTAGTTAGTTTTGTTACCTATTTCTTCCTCTAATTCCCTTAACTTCTCCTCTAGGAATTTAATTTTTGTACTGCACAGTTTTCATTTTTGATTTTGAACTTTTTGTCAAAAAACAAAATTTGGAAACAATATATAATTATTTTAAAGAGAATTACAATAAGAAGAAAGTCTAGACAATTAAGGGATTCAGCTCCTCAGAAGAAAATCTTTGTCCCTCAAACCATATATTAATGAGTCAGAAAAACATTAAATTTGAAAACAAAAAAAGTTAACTACTGTATCACAAAATAGAAACTTGTTTAAATAAGAGGATAAATATAAAATTGAATTTTTAAAAAGTCATTGAAGTAGAAAAGTTGATTTTTTTATTTTTGAAAGTATTTCATAATTCTATAAATCTATACCAAAAAGTAATTTAAAAATAAAAAGAAGGGGGGCGGAGCCAAGATGGCGGCGTAGAAGCAGCAAAGCACCACAGCTCCCACACAAACACGCTAAAAAACTCATAAAATGGGACGCTAAACAGATTTTCAAGCTCCAAAACTCTCCACAAGACA
>CM053594.1:159927093-159958625 GCA_028646575.1 Pseudocheirus occidentalis | reverse complement strand
CATGCAACTGGGAAATAAGACATACAGGGACTGGGGTAGAGAGACCCTCCCTGCCCTACAGATAGTGGGAAGGGCTTTACAGTGGGATCACTGTTTTGGGCTTGGGGGTAGGGGAAAGAAGGGGAGGAAATTTGTAACTTAAAACCTTGTGGAAATTAATGATGTAATCAAGAAAATAAAATTTAAAAGAATAACCAATGCATATTGGGGGATCCAGGTTTTTTTTTCCTCTTCTGATTTCCTCATTCTCTACTAGATCAAATTAGTCTCTGAAGAACAAGGTAGATAATGACATTGGATTAATATTCTCCTCAGGCTTTTTCAAGATACTCCTCCTGCCTCAGCCACAAACACACACCCTTACTCCTAGGAAAGCTTAGTTCTAATTAAGGAATATGAAGAATCTAATTTATGTAAATTCTGACTCATTGTGTATTATTCAAATGGAGATAGATTCCTTTGTCTACATTGTCTGAGGCTGGGGATAATCTGGGTAAAAAGGAGGGACCCAAGCAAAGTCATATCACGCAGTCCCTCATTGGAACACCTCCACTTCTCATTATAATAAAAATTCTCTCGTCATTTGTTAATCAATCAGAGTTGATTGTTACCTCTCAGGAATACTCCCTATTCCAAGGGGATACAAGCCTTGAGAGGCCTCCATGATTTATCTTTGGTTTGCAAGAGAAAGACAAATGACAATCTTTTTATTAATCATTCACTAGCAATAATTAATAATATGAATAGTTACCTAGGATTTATGTCAGATTTTTCATAAGTCACATTCCTTACAAACTGGAATTGAGCAAGTGGAAGCTAGTCACTCTGTGAGACATCAAGATGCAATCAAACAGATATTTTAAAATATGAAAAAAAGAGAAGAAAACAAGAAATAATTCATTGGAAAAACAACTGATTTGGAAAATAGAGGAGAAACATTTTAATAAGTATTTGGACAGTATGAAAGCCAAGATCATTACCCCCCCCCAAAAAAAATTAAAGCCTAGACATTATCTTTCAAGAAATTATCAAGGAATTTTGTCCCCATATCGTAAAATCAGAGATTAAAAAAACAAATTAAACAAATATGCTGATCAACTACTGAAAGAAATCTCCAAATGAAAATCCCCAGAAATATTATATCAAATTCCTGTGTTTCCAGGGCAAGGAGGGAATACTGCAAACAGTAATAAAGAAACAATTCAAGTCACAGTGAAGATAACATAAGATTTTGCAACTTTTGCATCAAAGGATGAAGCAGCTTATAATATCGTATTTTGCAAAGCAAAGGAGGTAGGATTACAACTAAGAATCACCTACACAGAAAAAAAAGAAACCTGAGTTTAATACTTTTTTTAAAATAAATTAATTTATTATTTTTAGTTTTCAACATTCATTTCTGAAATATTTTGAATTACAAATTTGCTTACCATCTCTCCCCTACCACCCACTCCAAGATAGGAGAGCCTAATAAATACCCCCTCTCCCAATCTGTTCTCCCTTACATCCTCCAGTATCACTTCACTTACTTTCTTGCAGGCAAGATCAATTTCTATACCCCAGTGCTTGCAATATATTATTTTCCTGTTGCATGTAAAAAAACAAACACTTTTTAACATTTGTTTTTAAAACTTTCAGTTCCAGATTCTTTCCTTTCTTCCCTCCTCATCCACCCCCAATAGGAAGACAAGCATTTCAATATATGTTGTACATGTGTAGTTATACAAAACATTTCCATAGTAGTTATATTGTGAAAGACTAACTATGGAACAGATGAGGTATAATGGAGACACCAATGCACTGTTGGTGGAGTTGTGACATAATTCAACCATTCTGAAGAGCACACTGGAATTATGTCCATAAGGCTAAAATATCATGCATACCCTTTGAGGAAACAATAACACTATTAGGTTTATATCCCAAAGAGAGTTTTTTTTTAAATGGAAAAGACCTATATGTACAAAAAATATTTGTATTAGTTCTTTTTCTGATGGTAAAGAATTGGAAATTGAGGGAATTACCATCAAGTAGAGAAAGCTAAAAGAAGTTGTAGTATATGATTGATAGAATACTACGAGCAGGAAACTTTCAGAGAAAAAAGGAAAGATTTACATGAACTGATACAAAGTTAAGTGAATAGAACCAGAAAAACATTGTACACTATAATATAAATATTATATGATGGTCAACTGTGAATAACATCAATTCTCAGCCATACAATGTACCAAGACAATTCAAAGGACTAATAATGAAAACATAGTATCTTCCTCTAGAAAAAGAATTGATTGAGTCTGAATTCAGATTAAAGAATATGTTTTAAACTTAATTTTTATTTTTTGTCTATGTTTTCTTTCATAACATTACCAACATGGAAATAGCTTCGTATAACTGCACATACATAATTTATATCAAATTGCCTCTACCTTCACAATGAAGGCTTATGGGAGGAATATTGGGAGAGAATATGGAATTCAAGTTTTAACTTTTTAAAAATGTATTTTATATGCACTTTGGATCCTACAAAATATTAAATTATAAAAATGAATTTGAAACTTTTTAAAAGGACATCTTAACACCCTTAAGAACTTTTTTAAAGAATGTTAAAAATAAATAGATAATGAATTATAAAAAAAAGAAATTACTGTTATCATAAACTACTTCTTTCCCTCACATCTCTCTCCAACCATTATTACTCTGGCTCAACAAATTCCTCTATACAATATTTCCACCTTTTCCTTTTCTTCTTATTCTAAATGGTCAACTGGTACAGCAAAAAAAAAAAAAGAATACTGGACTTAGAGTAAGGAAGAAATGAGTTTAAATCCTACCACATACTGACTGTTTAAACTTTAGCAAATCCTTTAATCTCTCTCACTCTCTATTTCATCATAAAATGTGGATGATAATAACACTTTCTTCAAAGAGTTTCTGTGAAGGTCCTCAGTGTGATGAAGCAGGTAAGTGCCAATACTAAGATGTGTCACGTGCCTTAGCATAGTCAGGGACACTGGCAGACCACAGCTCTTAGAACCTCCATGTGCTTCAGCACAGCGCAGGGCAAAGAGGCATCTTGAGCGTGACTAGAAAGTAGTTTAGACCTCCACAAGAATCAATGTAGCCCCAGTTAAACAGGCATCCTCTACCATGAAAAGAAAATAGGCCAGACTTCCTTGTACTTTGGTGTAACCTCTGGAAAGTAGGCATACTCCAGTGACCACACCTCCAGGTGCTTGAGCATAGCCCTAGGGAACCACAAAAAACCTCACCAGGCTTCAGCACATGGAAGACATCACCATTAGGCCCTCAGCTCAGGACCAGGTAAGCTACCAGACCATTACAATGTCCAGCAATGCCATCCTCCTCTCCCCCCACTCCATCTGCATAGCACCAGAGAGGAGGGTCTCAGCACCTCAGGGCAACACCAGTGAAAGACAATGTAAATAGCCAATGCCTGAATTTCTTGGCACAAGTGGCCTGAGTCAGTTCCCTTTCTGCCTAAGTACAGAGTTCAAATTAAAAGGAAGTGGAAAGGGAAAAAAGTCATGATTCACAAAAAAATCTGACTACAGAAAGTTATTATGGTGACCAGGAAGTCCATGACACAAACTCAGAAGTGGACAACAATTTCAAAACATTTATGAGAAACCCTCCCACTCTACTCCCCCCCAAATGCTAAGTCATCTCAAGTGCAGAAAGAAAACCCCGGAAGAGGTCAAAAAGGAGCTTAAAAATCACATAAGAGAGGTAGAAGAAAAAATAGGGTAAGGAATGAATGATACAAGAGAATGTGAAAAAAAATTGAAAACCCCTTAAGAAGTAGATTTAGCCAAATGCAAAAAATACAAACAAAAATCCCCCCAAGAAATCAAATTCTTAAAGAGTACAATTGACCAAATGAAAAAGAAAGTATTAAAGCTAATTGAGGAAAGCAATACCTTACAATGTAGCATTGAGCAAATGAAGACTAATGGCTCTGTGAGACCTCAAGAATCAATCAAACAAATTTCAAGGGATGAAAAAAATAGAAGAAAATGGAAAAAACCTCATGGGAAAAAACAACTGGCCTGAAAAATAGATCCAGGATGTACAATAGAACCAGGAGGTACAATATCAGAATCATTGTACTATTTGAAAGCCATGATGTAAAAGGAGGACCTTGATAGTATCTTTAAAGAAAATTATCAAGAAAAACTAAATGTTCTGGAACCAAAGGGCAAAATATGCACTAAAAGAATCCACTGAGGATTTCAGTCAAGATATCACACACACACACACACACACACACACACACACACACACACACACACACACACACACACAAACCCTCCAAAGGAAATTATAGCCAAATTTCAGTACTATCAGGTCAAGTTAAAATACTGTAAGTGACCAGAAAGAAACAATTCAAATATCAGGTAGCCCAAGTCAGAATTACACAGAAGTTAGCAGCTGCAACATTAAAGGACTGGAAGATATGGAACATGATATTCCAGAAGGTAAAGGAGGTAGGACTACAACCAAGAATCACTTACCCAGAAATACTAAGCACAATACATCTGGGGGGAAATGATCATTGGATGAGATAAACCAATTTCAAGCTTTCATAAAGAGAAGACAAGAACTAAACCAAAAAATTGATGTCCGATATCAAGACCCAAGAGAAACACAAACAGGTAAAAGTGGAAAAGAAAGGATGATGGTTCAATAGGGCTAAACTATTCACATCCCTATGTGGAAAGATATTTGTAATTTTAAAAAATGTATCATTTGTTGTACAACTAGAAGGAATATACATAGACAGAGGGTCAAGGTATAAGGAGAATTGGAGAGAATGGCATAAAAAATGAAGGGAAGAAAAAGAGAAATATAGTGGGTGCAGAAGGAAGGGAGATTTAGAATGGAGTAAATTATTTAACATGAAAAGCCACTTCCAATCTATTACAGTGGAAAGAAAGATGGGAGAGTAGGCAGTGAGCCTCCCTTGAATCTTACTGTAATCAGCATTCACTCAAAGATATAATCATATACACAATCAGTCAAATATAGAAATCAGGAAAGTAGGAGGGAAGATCAATTGAAGTGTGTGTGTCTGTGTGTCTGTGTGTGTCTGTGTGTGTCTGTGCATGTACGGGGATACTGACAAAAGGGAGTACAGACAAGGAGTGGTGATAAACAGAAGCGAAACACTGGTGAGGAGGAAAAGGGTCAAAGGAGAGAGAGCCACAACAGGATGAAGAATAGGATGGAAGGAAATAGAAAGGAAGTAGTCATAACTGTAGTGTCATTGGAATGACCCCTCCCATAAAACAGAAGCAGATAGAAGAGCAGAAAAAATAAAAACGGACTCATATAATATATTGCTTACAAGAAAAACAATTGAAAGAGACACCCACAGCATAAGGGAATAGAGCAGAATCTATTATTCTTCAGCTGAAGATATTAAAAAAAAAACAGGTGTGGCAATCCTGACCTCAGACAAAGCAAAAGTGAAAATAGATCTAATTAAAAGAGATAAGGAAGGAAACTACATCTTGCTAAAAGCTACCATAGATAATGAAGCAATATCAGTACTCAACATATATACACCAAGTAGTACAGCATCTAAATGCTTAAAGGGACAGTTAAAAGACTTACAGGAAGAATTGACAGAAAAACCATGCTAGTGAGGGATCTCAACTTAGCCCCTTTATAACCTGATAAACCCAACCAAAATAAATAAGAAAAAAACTAAGGAAGCAAATAGAATAATTAAAAAGTTAGGCTTGATGTTCCTCTGCCATGATTTAGACATAAAGGGTGACACCGTAAGCAAATTTAAGAAGAAAGGGATAGTCTCCCTGTCAGATTTGTGGGGAGGGGAAGAATTCATAACCAACCAAGAGGTAGAGAACATTATAAAGTACTTTTTAAAAAGATAATTTTATTATATTAAGTTAAAAAGCTTTTGTACAACCAAAGCAAAGGCAACCACGATTAGAAGGAAAGCAGAAAAATGGGAAACAATCTTTACACCAAGTATCTCTGCTAAAGGCCTCATTTCTCAAATATATAGAGAACCGAAACAAATTTGCAAGAATACAAGTCATTCCCCCAGTGATAAATGGTCAAAGAATATGAACAGACAATTTTCAGATGAAGTAACCAAGCTATCTTTAGGCATAGGAAGAAGTGTTCTGAATCACTTTTGATTAGAGAAATGCAAATTGAAACGACTCTGAAGTAGGACCTCATATCTGTCAGATTGGCCAATGTGACAAAAAAGTAAATGAGAAATGCTGGAGAGAATGTGAGAAAATTGGGACAGTAATGAACTGTTGGTGGAGTTTTGAACTGATCCAAACATTCTGGAAAGCAATTTCAAACTATGCCCAAAGGACAACCAAACTCTATGTACACTTTGATCCAGTAATACCACTATACTAGTCTATATCCTAAATATATCATTGAAAAGGTTAAAAGACCTGCATCTTCAAAAATACTTTAGGAAACCTTTTCATGACAGTAAAATATTGGAAACTCAGGGAAGCCTGTCAATTGGGGAATAACCAAACAAACTGCAGCATATCAGTGTAATGGAATACTATTGTACAATAAGAAATGATGAAAAGGTAAACTTCAGGAAAACTTGATAAGACTTTTATGAAATGGTGCAAAGAGAAATGAACAGAACCAGAAAAAAAAATTGTGCATAGTATCAGCAACATTGTGTGATGATCAACTGTGAAAGACTCAGCTCTTCTCAGAAACACAATAGTATAAGACAAGTGCAAAGGACTTGCAAAGAAAAATACATTTTATAGACAAATAAAGAACTGATGGACTTTGAATGGAGATAAAAGCATATTTTTTTCCTTATTTAATTCTTTCTTGTGTTTTTCCCTTTTTATCTGTTTCTTCTGTCACAACTGTAACTAATTTGGAAATAACTGTGAGAGCACATACAAAAACAATATTAAACTGCCTCCCATTTTCAGAAGAGGAGATGTGAGGAAGTAAAGGAGGGAGAAAAAGACAGAACTCAAAATCCTTCAAAAAGGAAGACAACTTTTTCTTGACATATAAGTGGGGAAATAATAAAATACTATTAAAACACATATATAGATACACACATACACACACACACACCACAAAGTGTTTTTGTGAGAGTCAAATGAGACATCATGTCATAAATATTTTGTAAAACTTAAATCGATATGTAAATGCTAGTTAGGAGTATTATTCTAGTGATTCTGGACCCTCAGGAGCCTTTATATAAACTCCATTCCCATTCAGTATTGGTTCTCCCTTACTCTTTTCCTCCCTAACCCTACCAACACCCCCCAATATCCATTAAGAAATCTAACTTCCTTTCTACTATGATTTTAAGAATGTCAGATCCATAATTAATGAACCTGCTTTCACATTTGTAATGGCAAAGAACTTAGCACCTTGTTTCAGCTATTTAATTATTAAGCACATTGTTTCAGTTCAAGTTTCTTTTAAGCCTTGCCCATCACTATATCAAGTCTTTGTTAAGAAACAGAATGTGTATACCCCTGTTGCTGACTCAACAGGAAGGGGAAGAACAGGGTGTAACAGCAGTCAATTTAGCACACACTCAGCACTTAGTAATTTAGAGCTAAGTACAGAAGGTGTGAACTCTTCTCCTTTCCTGACATGGCAGAAGGGGGTTCTCTGAGAATGGTAACCAGTGTGTGCATATAAGAAGAGTTCTAGAGACAGAGACAGAATTGGGAATGTTCCTGACGGTGGCTCCTGTTGGAGGAAGCAGGATTGTCCCAATATCTGGGAGCTGGGCTGCTGGAATGAAGAAGTTATTTGGAGTTAGACAGAGAGAGAGAGAGAGAGAGAGAGAGAGAGAGAGAGAGAGAGAGAGAGAGAGAGACAGAGACAGAGAGACAGAGAGACAGAGAGACAGAGAGAGACAGGGAGACAGAGACAGAGACAGAGACAGATAGAGACAGAGACAGAGACAAAAGAGAAAGAGACAGAGACAGAGACAGAGACAGACAGAGACAGAGACAGAGACACAGAGACAGAGAGACACAGAGAGAGTTTTTCTCCCAGCATCTGGAACCTGACTGAGAATTGAATTGGAGTTTTTCTTGAGACCAGAATCTGGTGAAGGCCAAAGTTACTGTTGCTGCTGCCTGGAAGGCTGAGTTTTCTAGTGGGTGCTAGGGACAGCTGAACTGCTGGAGGACTCAAGAAGCATGACTGGGATAAGCCTTTGTTGGTTTGTGACTTGGCTGATCTTTGAGTTCTGGGCAACAGAAGTGGTGAAGGGTTTGAGATGTGCTGGACCCTATGTACTTTGGTGTGTGCCAGGGACTGCCCAGAGGACTGGACAAGGACCTGGGAGCTCTCTGCTACTGAATCCATGTGACGGTTTGGTGGATTCAGGTTGGACTGGGACCATGGAAGGGGATGCAGGGAATCTGAGAGAACACCCTGAGTTAAGATGAAGAACAGGCCTCTCCTTGGATGCCTGATGAAATTGAAGACACCAAGGGGTGGAGGGTTTGTGGACTTTTCTAATGATACTTAGTGACTGATTGCTAGATGTGTGATTGATTAAGTTAATGGTTGCCTCATAAGAGGAAGAATGATTATTGTATTGTGAATTTACTGAATGATTGAGTATTGATTATTGTATTGTGAACTGATTGAATGATTAATTGAGGAGGGTTTCCCCCTTAGGGAAAACAGATGTTTTTCCTATTGTTCCTTGTTCTAAATATTGTGGCTAGTATAGTGAAAAATGTGTGGTCATTCTAATGCTAAGCTCTTTATGAACACTATATTGTGATTTTATGTGATAAGATGTAATGTTGTGACATTATGATATATTGTGAATGATTGCCTTGATTTGTAATGGAATATATGGAGTGTTCACTATACTGTGAAATCCTAACCTTAAAAGCTGTTCACAGTTGCATTCTTTTGGGAATCTACTTGTGCATAGCATTACACAGGGTGGAGCTAATGACCATATATAAGAAGTCCAAGCTGAGAGAGAGCAGAACTGAGAAGAGAGCACTTGTGGTCACAGAATTGAGAAGGGAATCTTTTTGTGGGCCAGGCACTCTGTTTGTCTCTTCTGTTAGTGTTGATTTTTTTTGTGATACTTTGTACAGAAGCCCTGGGACCTTACTGGAAGCCCTGAAATAAAATTTTATTGTTGTCTGTTTACAGAAGTCCTGGCAGAGGGATTCAGAGGTCCTGAAACTGTACTGACAATTTATGTTGAGTTTTCAGACTTTGTATGTGGGTCTGTGTTGATTTTGCAGGCAGAAAGTGAACTGATGATGGTGCCGGCAATGTGGATGAATGTTGTTTTGACTCTGTTAAGTTTTGTTTTCCAAGAAATGGAACTGTGAAGGACTTAATGTGGACTATACACCAAGAGCTTCAATATAGAACTGGAACTGGAGAAGGAACTGGAAGAGGAATTGGGTGGGGAGTTGAGAGCTGCCTACCTTTGAATCTAGGTGACAACTGGGTAGATTCAGGAAGGAGCTGGTTCTGTTATAACCAAACTCAAATCTCAGTTCACTACACACCAAACCTGTGGCCCACCATTAAGCTCCTCTTGTATTTCTATCTTTTCCCCTGTTTTATATTTTGTCATAGTTTGAAACTGCTTAAGGCATGTCTGGGCATACTGCTCAAGGCATTCCCTGACTCCATCTCCCCAATCAGCGTATCATATTTTCTGCTTGAATCATTATAGTGTACAAGGCTCATTATGGTACAAGGATCTTATCTAGATACCATCCTTTCCTGCCCCACTGACCAAGTAGGGCCCCCACCCTCTTTGCCCAGAACATGACCCTAGCCTGCTCTGGGGAATTCCAGTCCCCCTCATCCCATGGCCCTCCAACCTGTGCCCTCTACCCAGTAATAGGAAAGACCCCCACTTCACAGGAAGGTTGCACCCTTGTACCATTGCACCATACTACCTTGAGTCATAGAGTTTAACCAATGGCTATTTTTTGCTTCTGTACATCATAGTTTTTGTTAACTCCTCTCCCTATTATGATTTTTTTCACTTTTAGCCTTTATAACAAAAATCTGTATTCCAAAGATTACTGCCAATTTGAGTGAGCACTCTGGCAGTCATGCACATAATCAATAAATTCACATCTGAATCTATCTTGAACCCAGATCTTGACTCGCTCTTATATTCTGTGCAACACTACCATGGAGGTGGAACCATGGAATCTGAGAGCCAGCCTCAAGTCAAGATGATAAGATGTCTCCTTGGATAGTTAGTGCTGACTTAGAAGATCATGATTTGTTGTGGGTTGGAATAACTTTGTAATCTATACCTAGTACCTCCTAAGGATGATTGAGTTAAAGATGACTAGAAACTAAACTCCAATTAAGAGGAAAATGTTTTGACTGAGAAATTAAGACAATGGACCTAGAGGTAGAGAACTTTGACCTTTGTACTTTGTGTGCTTTAAGGAGACTTGCTCCTTAAAAGATAATTAAGTTAAGGATTCATAGAATGATTATACTTTATGTCTCTTAAGGAGGCTTGCTAATTGAGTTATGGACTTACTGATATCTTAAAAAAACTATGTGACCACTTTGGTGAAAACTATGAGTCTACTTTAGCAATTACTTGTTATCTTATAATATTGTGAATGCTGTACTTTGATTTCTGTGGATGGTTTGCTTTAATTTCCTGCTGTATAAATAGAGAGTTCACTATACTATCTATGTAAGCAGAACCTTAAAGCTGTTCATAACAGCAGTCTTCAGGAAAGCTGCTCATGCTTGACTTTACAATCTTGAACCTTTTTTCTTTCTCAATCCTTTATCTTCTGCCACTCACTGAGATCTAGCTTTGTCTTGATGACTTTGTATACCTATTCATCCAGGTCATGTTCACTTATATTTGTTATCTGCAAATTTCTATCCCATGTATTTCCCTTTTAGCTTTTCTGCCAAAGGTTCTTAAAATTTGAATGTAAGGATGGCTTTATGCCCTTAAGACCTACTTGTAGATTTTCGAAAATTTTGTTTATGTGGGTCAAATATACTAAGATTTACTGTACTAGATATGTAAACTGCTAAATTATAAAGAAAATTTCACCTCTGTCGCAAATCACTACCTTATCATGGTAGAGGGGCTTGCATAGTTCAATAAATCCATGAGCTATATAGCCCAGGGTAATCCAAGACCGACAGGTCACAGTGGAGAGTTGTGACAAAAAGGTGATCCATTGGAGAGAAAGTGGAAAACCACTCTAATATCTTTGCCAAGAAAATAGTCAGTTAAAACAAGACTCAAAGCTGGTTATGCTCTGTCATGCTCAGATTATGAGCTTCTTATTGCAAAATTCAGACTTAATGAAAGTAGGGATAACCATCAGACCATGTAGTTATGACCTAAATAGCATCCCTTATGTATATGAAATAGATGTGACAAATAAATTTAAGGGATTATATCTGTCAAATAGAGTGCCTAAAGAACTATGGGAAAAGGTCCACAATATCATACAGAAGACAGCACCACCACCACCACTACCACCACCACCACCACCAACAACAAAAACTTTCAAAGAAAAAGAAGAGAAAGAAAGCAAAATGACTGTTGATGCTTTACAAATAGCTGAACAAAGAAAGGATTGAAAGATAAAGGAGAAAGGGAAAGATATATCCAATTGAATTCAGAATTCTAGAGAAAAGCAAGCAGAGATAAGAAAGCTTTCTTAAATTAACAATGGAATGAAATAGAAGAAAACAAGAGAATGGGAAAAACAATAAATTTATTCAAGACAATTAAAAATACCTGGGGAAAGATTCAGGAGAGAAATTGATCTGATAAAATTTTGAAAAATTAAATAACAGAAGCAGAAGAGATTAGGATATGATGAGAATACACAAAAAATACTATAAAAGAAAGATATTAACATCACTGAAAACTGTGATGGTATGGCTACTAATCTAGTGCCAGATATCCTGGAGAATGAAGTCAAGTAGGCCTTAGGAAGTATTATTAAAAATAAGGCTAATAGAGGTCATGGAATTCCAGCTAAGCTGTTTAAAATCCTTAAAGAGATACTGTAAAAGTGTGGCACTCAATATGCCAGCAAATTTGGAAAACACAACAGTGATCACTGGATTAAAAAAGATCAGTTTATATATGAATCCTAATGAAGGTCAAAGCCAAAGAATATTTAAATTACCAAACAACTGTGTTCATTTCTATTCATTTACCAGCAAGTTAATGCTTAAGATTTTGCAAAAGACTTCAACAATACACGTGAATATGTTTCTTCTTATTACCAAAATTTTAATATACAATAAAAAAGAAAAATAAACACATTATAAACTTAAATACATAATAAGAAAAAACTTTGTTATGTGCACAGCAAAATATAAGATAAGATTAAAAATATATAGCAATATATTTCCATTTCAAAAAGTCTGTTTAACAGTATTATGCATTGTGTCCAGAGCTGTTCATCTTTTCTTTGCTTCCTTGTTAGTGTTCTTTTCTTCTCTGCTACATACTTTTTATTTGTTCTTCCTCCCCTTCCACCCCACCTCTGAAGGCTATAATTAAGCATGGATATATTTATACATAGAAATAGAAATATAGGTGCACATATATTTATATGTACACATATATACATAAACACTTTTCTTAACAAATTCTACTTCTGATCTGTGCATATTTTTTATTTATTATCCCTCCTATTGACTCTACTTTTACTCTCTATTATGCACTCTTTTTACTTATCCTATTCACCCTTCAAGGATCCCTCCCTTATCCTCCTATTTCTTTAAATCTAAACATCCTTCTGTAACCCTCCTTTGACTTATTCCCTCCCCTAATGATCCCTCTCTCCCTTATCCTCCCAAGGATCCTTCCCTTGTCCTCCTATTCTCATTTCCATTAATTGAAACATTCTTCTATATCCCCTTTAACATATTACCTCACTATCCCTTCTTGAGATCCCTCACTTTTCCTCTCTCCTCTCCCTATTCCTTTAGAGTTTTCTTTCTGAATTTAGACTTTTATACTCTTCTGGATTTATCTGTGTTGTTCCCTCTTTTCTTTCTTCTTTAATTAAATGATTCATTTTTAGTTTTTAACATTCACTTCCATAAGTTTTAAATTTCCCCCCCCTCTCTCTTCCTTCCCTTCCCAAGATGATTTGCAACCTGATGTGGTCTCTACACATACATTCCTATTAAACACATTTTCACATTAGTCATGTTGCATAGAGTAAGAATAACAAATGGGAAAAATCATGAGAAAGAAAAATAAATACAACTAAACTAAAAGTGAAAATAATCTGCTTTATTCTGCATTCCAACTCCATAATTCTTTTTTTAATATAGTTGTCATTTTCAATCATGTGTCCTTTGGACTTATTTTAGGTCCTTGAATTGCTGAGAAGGGCTGATTGTATCAAAATCAGTCCTCACACACTGAGTATAACATTCTCCTGGTTCTTTTCTCCTCGCTCAGCATCAGTTTATATAAGTCTTTCTAGGATCCTCTGAAGTCCAGCTGTTCATCATTTCTTATAGGATAATAGTACTCCATTGCATTCATATGCCACAATTTGTTTAGCTATTCTCCAATTGATGGGCATCCCCTCAATTTCCCGTTCTTGACCACCACAAAAAAGCTGTTACAAATATTTTTGTACATGTGGGCTCTTTCCCTGCATTATTCCCTCTTCAACCCATTGTCAGTGAAAGCTGGTTTCCATAAGTAACAGTTTTCTCCTCCATCTAATCCCTCTGTGTGGGTTCTTCCTCTTGCTTGTCACGTTTATGAAATAATTGCTTTTTTTAGCTGTTCTAAATGGTTTTACTTTGTAAAGTCATATCGTATTTAGGTTTACCATAATCTTTACCAAATACCTAATTAATAACAATCTTAAACATAGTTTTTTTACATTTTACATACATAAAAAGTAAGCAATCTGTCCTTATTGAGTCCCTTGTAATTAATCTTTGCTATTTACCTTATATTTTTCTTGACTCTTGTATATCAAATCTTCTGTTAAGTATAGTTTTTTTTAATACTGAAACACTTACAGTTCATTTAATATCCATTATTTAAAATTCAAGAATATGTTAACATTGCCTAGGTATGATATCTTTGGCCAGAACTCCAAGTCTTTTGTTCTTTAAAAATACAGTTGTCCAAGACCTGTGGTCTTTGAGTGTAACTGCTGCTAGGTCTTGTGTGATTCTACTTGTGAGGATACCATTTTTAAATAATTTCTTTTTCTTGTTTCTCACATTTTATCCTTGAGCTGGGGATTTCAGAATTTGACTATAAAATCACAATGGGTTTTCCACATAGGATCTCTTTCAGGTGGTAATTGGTGGGTTTTTTTTTTCTATTTCTACTCTCCTTTCTTGTTTTAATGCTTCAGGAGGATTTCATTTAATTATTTCTTGTATTATTGTATCAAGATTTCTTTTTTTATCATAGCTTTCAAGTACTCTGATTATTTTTTGTTTTTCTCTTCTAGATCTCTTCTTCAGATCAGTATTTTTTATTCTTATGAAATGTTTTACATTATCTTTTATCTTTTTTCCATTCTGCATATTTGGTTTTATTATTTCTTGATCTCTTATAACTTCCCTGGCTTCCCCTTGCCCAATTCTAATTTTCAAGAAGTCATTTTATTTCTTAAGATTCTAGACATCCTTTTTCTAGTTGGTTGACTTTCTTTTCATATCTTTCTTGTCTTTCTTGAATTGGTTTTTTTTTTTAGTTTTTCCTCAAACTCTTTCATTTGATTTTAAAGTCTTCTTTCTTAAGTTCTATGAATTCTATTTGAGCAGGTGACAATTTTATGTTACTCTTTTGGATAAAAGAGGGTTTCTTTGTTTAAGTATCCTCGAAATGTGGCCTCTGGTCTTCTCTATTCCCATAGTAACTCTATAGTTGATTTTTTCCCCTTTGTCTATAGATTTTTTTAAAATTTTTTGTTAGCTCAATTTTTATAATCACCTCTAGTCCTGGATTATGGAGGATGGTAGCTCTGACCTCAGATCCTCTTTCAGGTCTCCCCTCTGACTTGGGTCTGGAACCAGGACCTCCAGTATTTTGTTCACAACCAGTGGCATCCCCACCCCATTGATTCTACACTCACCAGTTGTGTGCTGATTCTTGGTTCCCTCTCACACATACCCCATCGAAACCCAATCTCCACCTCACTGTCCTGGGGGTGAAACTTCTGGGGCTGGGACTGGGGCTAAAGAAGTCTCCCAACCCAGGGTATTCTAGGCTCTGTCACTTATTTCTTAAGCAGACCTCGGTTCTAGGCTAGAAGTATTTACTCTTTATGTGAACCAAATCTAATACCAATACTTTTCTTCAGATTTCCTATGATTTTTGTAGGAGGATACCTGCTCTCCCCCTACTCTTATTTATTCTTACTGTTCCATTTTCTCCCTAAAGTACTATTTAATCTTTTTTGTGGGGGTAAATCTGGTGAGCTTTGAATTTTCTAACTTACTTCACCATATTCCCAGATCCTCTTAATATGTGAATGTATGAAGAAAAAGGTGTTTCAAAAAGGAATGCTTTTTCTCCTCCCTTCAGTATCAGTAACTTGTAGGAGCTAGTCTCATCATTTCATGGCAAACAGAGGGAGAAGAACTTGAAGTCACATTGGATTTTATATTCCTGGATTCATAGACCACTGCATATTGTGACTGAAGCCATTAAGTTGTAAGATACTTGCTGTTTGAAAGGAAAACTATGGAAAATCTGGACATTATACTAAAATGTTCAGACATCACCTTGCCAACAAAGGTCCATATAACCAAAGCAAAGTTTTTTTTTTCCAGTAACACTGTATGACTATAAGGGTTGGAATAGAAGGAAAACTGATCACCACAGAATCAAGGCATTTGCATTGTTGTACTGGAGAAGGCTTTTGAAATTTCCTTGGAATACAAGAAGGTCAAATCAGTCAATACTTGAAGAAAATGATTCAGTCTATGCATTGGAACATCAAGTACTGAGGCAGAAGCCAAAATATTTGGGTGACATAATGAGTAGTTGGGTCTCATTGGAAAAGGACCCTTTTGTTGGAAAAGAGTGAAGATAAAGAGAAAAGGGGATGACAGAACATGAAATTGTTGGATAATATCTTGGAAACAATGAACATGAAATTGGACAAACTTGAAGAGATAGTGAAGGAAGAAAGAAAGAAACCCATCCTATGGTACATGGGTTCCTGAAGAATTAGACATGACTGACTGAAGATCAACAATTTAAAAATAGTAATAATAAACATGATGAACTAATGTAATATACTGATAAAATAATTAATTTTTAAAAATAGAATATTGCTTTATGTTTATGTTTTTGTAAATCTCTTTAATATCTGATTTAACAAAAATAGTTGAATTTTCTTACCTGCTAGGGCATTGAATTTGTTATGATATAGCATTTGCTTCAAGCATATGAAAAGTATCCAGTCTCATTCAGATATGGAGTTAGAAAAAAGAGAAATACGTTAATTACTTTTTCAGAAAATTTTGTATATCCTTTTTGATACCACACTAAAACTTGGCAAATTGTAATACCTTAAAAGTTAGTTGCAATATAGAATATAAAAACTTATCATTTTTATGCTGTCACATTAAAAATCTATTGTTTGATCTTATACTTTGAATAGATAGTTATACCCATGCACGATTTTGTAATTTGGAAACTTTCATTTGGAAAATATTAGTATCTTATGATCTTCTAAATGTCAGACAAAAAATAGCAAAAAAATATGTACTTTAATATCGCTGATGAACTCAATAGAAAAATCTTTAATATTAGGAAATTATCTCACTGACAGTGGCAAATATAAATTAACAAAAATTCTGATTTTCATTTGAAAACTCAAATGTTATTATTGGCAACCAATACTGTAGTGATTTTCTTTGACATGACAGGTTTACTTCAGTCATTTTTTGCTGAAAATGCCCACTGGATACCTCAGATTGAATAACCATAATTTGCATGTCAGTTGTTCTGTTAAGCAAAACTGATATTCTAGGGGAAAGGGGGAAAGGAGGGAGAGGCTAATTCAGCTCACTACTCTAATTCCCAAATGACTGTGAAAATGATCATGCCTGTGTATGCAGCACATCTGTTTTATGTGTACCTCCTATTTCATCAAAAAGAATATTAAAATGGTCTATTTTCAAGGATCAAACGTTAATAAAAATTTGAATTTTTATTATTTATTAAGTACATTCTTGATTGAAACTTACATTTGTTTTAGTTTTTGTTGTTTTATCCTATGAGTAGGTAGCACTGAAAAATAAAAGGATTATTCATTTGTTACTGTTATATCATTGTTTGTTTGTTTTGACAAAGATATTGGAATGATTGCTACTGTGAATTGTATACTTCATCTTTTCCACTAATTCAATGCTCAATTTCTTAGCCAGTAGTAGACTGCTTTTATGATAATTGTATAATTTTAATTATGTAACTGCTAGCCCATCTTCTTTCACTTTTTTATTCATTCCATTGATATTATTGACTTTTCATATTTACAGATGAATTTTGTAATTATTCTTTTCTAGTTTTCTCAAAAATTCATTGAGAGTTTATTTAGTATGGCATTGAATGACCAAATTAATTTATGTAAAACTACCATTTTTATTATATTGTCGATCTCCCATAATCAACTAGCATTTTTTCAGTTTTTTAAGATCTGTTTTTATGTGTATGAAAAAAAAATGTTTTGTAATTTTTTATATAGGTTCTGGGTTTGTCTTAGCAGGTGGACTCCTAAGTATTTTACATTGTTTACCATTATTTTAAAGACAATTTATCTTTATATCTTTCTTCTTGGTTTTGTTGGTAGTGTATAGAAATGCTGTGGGTTTATTTTATATTCAGTAACTTTGCAAAAGTTTATTATTTCAAGTAGTTTTTTTGTTTATTCTCTAGAGTTCTTTAGGTATACCATCATATCATCGGCAAAGAGTGAAGTTTTGTTTCCTCATCCATCCTTCGATTTTATTTTCTTGTCTTACTGCAATATAGCTAGCATATCTATTACAATATTGAATAATCATGTTGATAATGCATATACATACTTCACTCCTGATCTTACTGTGACAGATTCAAGTTTATGCTAACTACAGATAATCCTTAGATTTGGTTTTAAATAGATTATTACTCATTCTGGTGTTTCTTTTTTGTTTGTTTATTTTTTATAAGATTGGGTATGGTATTTCTGAAGGCTTTTTTCCCAATCTAGTCATATAATCATAAAATTTTTGTTAGTTTTGTAATGTTATGGTCTCCTCTCTGCCTTGATCTATGACACAGAAGAAGGGACAGTGATAGACAATGGAGTTGCCATGCAGTATCTTACCCTGAGTTCAGGGCTTAGATATTTATACCCTATAAACTTTTTCTTTTCTTTTCTTTCATTGAATTGTTTATTTACTTTTAGCTTACAAGATTCAGTTCCACAATTCCTTGAGTTTCAAATTTTCGCCCCTTCCTTCCCCCCATCCCCATGGTGGCATGAAATCATGTATAGGATCTACAAATGCCTTCACATTGTACAATAGTCTGGTTGCATAGAAGGGTTGTAACCAATGGAGTGAACAATGGGGAAAAAAACAAACAAAAAGAATGATAGCACGTATTGTTTCAGTCTCCATTTAAACTGTGCTTTTCCTAAATCTTTCTCTGAATATAGGTATCTCCTTCCATCCTGAGACTTGTAGAGTTGCTTATAGCTGTGCATTGTTGAGAAGAGTCCAGTTTATCAAGGTTGGTTATCACACATACAGTGTGTCTGTGATTATGTACAAATTTTTCCTGGTTCTGCTCTTCTCACTTAACATCAGTTTGTACAAGCCTCTCCAGGTAATTATGAAGTCCATCTCCTTCGCATTTCTTACAGCACAATAGTATTCCCTTACCTTCATTTGCCACAACTTGCTCAGCCATTCCCCAATTGATGAGCATCTCTCAAATTCCCAGGTTTTGCCACTACAAAGAGAACAGCAATAAATATTTTTGTACATATGGGTCCTTTTTCCACTTCTATGATTTCTTTAGGATTCAACCCCAAAAGTGGTATTACTGGGTCAAAGGGTATGCAATTATTTTTAACCCTTTGGGCATAGTTCCAGATTGCTCTCCAGAATGGTTGCAGCAGTTCAGATCTCCACCAACAATGCATTAGAGTGCCAATTTTTCCACATCCTCTCCAGCACTTGTCATTTTCCTGTTTTGTCATCTTAGCCAATATGACTGGTGAGATGTGGTGCCTCAAAGTTGTTTCCATTTGCATTTCTTGAATCAATAGTGATTTAGAGCATTTTTCCATATGCTTAAAGTTATCTTTAATTTCCATCTCTGAAAATTGCCTGTTCATATCCTTTGACCATTTATTAATTGGGGAATGACTCCTACAGTCTTTTTTCTGACCAGTTACCACGTCTCATTACCATCTCTGGCTTGAGAGTTCCCAAAGCTGCCACTGTTTATGTCACCACCCCCTAGACCAACCACTGATATTTTATGTGGACACTACTAGGTCAGTCTCCTACCCATTGCCATAGTTATCTCTTTCCAACATTTTGTGTTGTCTTATACCGGAAGGCTATCTCACTCAAGAATACATTTTGATAAATTATTTCTAGTTTTTTGAAGGGGAATGTTTGGAGAGCTTGACTGAATGCTCATCTGTTTCACTATCTTGGCTCAGCCTTTAGAAGTGTACAATTCACCATTCTTTTTTAAGTATTAAAATGTTAATACAATTTCTACAGGACAAACAATAAAATAAAAAAAAATTGCTGTAGTTGGATTATTTCAGGACCACTTTTGGTTGTTGTCTAGAATTCACACAGAATGTCACTGGGTTTTTTTTAATAATAAATCGGTCCTGATATAATTACTGATGTAAATTCAAGCAAAACAGTAAATCTAGCAAATTCTGTAGAACTATCCATTTGTGAGGAAAAAATAAAATTCTAATGATGAGATATTAACCTGGTCTTTGTGTTTATAGATTAAAATTTAATTCACAGGTCATATAGCCTCAAGAAATGTGGAATGCATGTTCCTGAGAGAATGAGAAGGAAAAAGGTAAATAACATTTTAGGGTTGTTTTATAAATGGTTTTTCCCAGACCCTTCAAAAGTTCTTTAGTAGGAGTGCATTGGAACCAGACTGCACTAACTTTGGAAAGCAGATCTTTTCACTGTTACTGTGAACATTTACACCCTGGAAATTGACAAACACTATAAATCTGGGCTTGATTTATTATGAAGTTGATTGTCTAAACTTAAGAAATTTATGGGGGGAAATAGCAGCTCACCATTGCTCAGAAATTTCTCAGGGGTCTGCAGAATACATTTTGAGAACTACTGCTCTATACTATCATGTTTCACGATCTGATCAACTTCCTTGTTGTGTTCTATTCTCATTTCTATGAAAATTATTCCAGAATACCCTAATCTTTCTCCTGAGCTCCAGTCACAATTTGTAAATTTCCTTTTGGACAAATTGGACTTTATATGTTATAGCCATTTTAAACCCAATATATCAAAACATATTCATTGTCTTTTTCCTAAAACCTTTTTTTCTTTCCACATTTATTTTATTGTAGGGTACGACCATCCTGGCAGTCACTCAGGCTTGAAACCTCTGTGTCATTCCAGATTCCTCAATCATCTTATCTGTTCTCAAGGTTTGTAATTTTCATGTATCTCCAGTATGTATCTTGCTTAGACTTTTACATTTGTCACCCTGGTAGAAGCCCTTTTTATTTAATGCATAGACTATTGAAATAGTGTCTAGAATTCTGGGCCTAGACTCAGGAGGACTATTCTTAGTTCAAATCTGTTATCAGAGACTTACTAGTTAGTAACCCTGGGCAGGTTCCTGGTTACCTCAGTTTCTCACATATAAAATGAGCTGGAGAAGGAAATGGTAAACCACTCCAGCATTTATCAAGAAAACCCCAAACGGTATCACAAAGAGTCAGGCAAGATTGTAGTTCTCAAAACAATGACTTCTCTGTCACAGATTTGTCCACTTTCCAGTATATCTTCAGTTTATTTTACAGTGATTTTTCTTATGTGTAACTCTTACCATAACATCCTTCTAAATAAATCTGAGTGGTTGCCTATTATCTGCAAGATAAGTTTAAAATATCCTGTATTGCATTTAAATTCCTTCCAAACCTGGTCTTTTCTTCCATTTCCATAATTCTTCCATTCAAATACTTTTTTGTTTCCAAATAAATTGGCATACTTTATGTTCCTTCAACAAGTCATTCCACTCCTGGCTCACTTTCTTTAACTGATGTCAACAATGCCTGAAACATTTTTCCTACTAACCTGCTCCTGGTTTTTCTGACTTCCTTCAAGATTCAGCTCAAATTTAACATTCTGCTGGAGGCTTTTCCTGCTTCCTTTCTCTACCTGATGCCTTCCCTTTGAGATTATTTCCCATTTACCCTATGTATGTCTTGCAAGTAACTATTTGTTTGGTTGTTGTCTTGTCTCTTTTCATTTGAGTCTGAGTTACTTGCTGGCAAGGGCCATACTACTGATTCTCTGTCAGGTTTTTTTTTTTTTTGCTTTTCTTTTATCCATACAGCTTAACACTGCTTAACAAACTTGGCATAGATTTGTGCACTAGATAAATGGTTTGGACCAACTGGATGCTGATTTTTTTCTTTTAGCTTTTTATTTGTTTGTTTGTTTGTTCATTTATGTATTTATTTTTGCTTTTTGGAGGGCCACTGGGGTTAAGCGACTTGCCCAATGTCGCATGACTAGTAAGTGTGTCAAGTGTCTCAGGCTGGATTTGAACTCAGGTCCTTCTGACTCCAGGGCCAGTGCTCTATTCACTGTGCAACCTAGCTGCCCTTTGAATGTTGTTTTTTTTTAATTTGTTTTTCTTGGGTACTTTATAGAACCACTCCTACCCATACTTCAAATCATTTGATGATAACCTTGTAGATGTAGAGTGACAAGGGGATTTTTTATTTTATGTAGTCTAGCTCCTTTATTTTACAGAAGAGGAAAATTATGTCCAAAGATGTTAAGGGAGATGTCCATAATTAAATAATTTTTAAATGCCAGGATTTGACCACAAGAATTAAGAATCCAAATAGTGTACTCTTTCCGTTGCACCACCTATTGGTTTTGTTTATATTATCCTTGAATAGCAAGGGAGCATCCACTTGAAGACTCTCAGTGTTAAGTATCTCACTCCCCTGAATAAGCCAACTCACTTTGGGAAACTCCATTTGTTAAAAAAAAATCTATTTCTTGTATTGAGACGAAATTTACTTTGCTGCAGGTTCTTTTCTGGTCATGATCTTTCCCCTCATATTAAAAGATAAAAAATATTTTAAATCTTTGTTTCTACTTTACATCTTCTTTTATCTACACTATGTCCATTTTCCTTAAATGATCTATGTATGACATGATTTCTAATTAGTAATTTGTTTCTTTCCTCTTTCCTTCACATCAGAGGATCATAACCTTTATGTATGTGTATATGTGTGCTTGTGTATGACAAACTTCTTCATCAGTCTGGGAAAGCCTTTGGACCACTTCTCAGAATAATATTTTAAATATATAAAATAAAATACACAAATGACAAAAGAAACAAATTTCATTAAAACATAGTTATCAATCTGCATATATGTCTGTGTGTATGTATATATATATATATATATATATATATATATTTGTGTGTGCGTGTGTACATAATTTAAAGGTTAACCCAATTTAAGAATCCTAAACTACGGCATTACCATTAGTTTTAGAGTAGAGAAGCCAAACATCCTTATTCCATATTCATACAGACCTACCTCTAATCATTCCTTTCAACTCTAAACTTGTGCTATTTTAATGCTCATCTTTCTTTCCTTTAATATCTCTTTCTAGTCAAAGCTCATTTTATCTCCCCATTACAGCTATGTTCCCAGCTGTTACTTAACCATCAGAATTGAGTATACCATATTGTTAAGATTTTCAGTATTGTTGGTATGGCCTTCCACCAGGGCTGTCTCCAAAAGAAAAACTAGAAATAACAAATGATACTTTATAATTCAGGCAAGAGTAAATAAGAACTATAGTAGTTCAATAATGCTACCAATTTGATAACTCTTAATAAGTTGCCTCATGAGCATTGTAATATATAATGGAGAGAGAAGTAAGTGTCACGGTGGACAGACAAGTAGGCCTAGTGTTAGAAAACCCTGAGATCAAATGCTGACTCAAAACACTTACTTTATTTAACCTCTGTTTGGTTCAGTTTCCTCAATGGTAAAATGGAGACAATAGCAGCACCTACTTATTTGAGGATCAAATGAAATATTTGTACAACACTTAACACAGTGCCTAGGACATAGTAGTTACTATATATTTATTCCCTCCTTATTTCCCATAAAAAGTCATTGACTATTAATATTGTGTGTTACTCTCAGCTTAGTTTACCTTTCTTCGAAGGTGTGTGAACTGCCCAAGGGTCATACTAGTATACACACACACATATACATAAGTGGATAAGTATGACTCTGTATTGCTGGGCTATATTTATAGAAAACTAGTAAGTATTAAAAGGGGGGTGAAGGGAGTATTGCCAAATGATATGCTTAATAAACATTTCGTTCTGTCTCTCTATACAGTACTATGCATAGAGAATCTTAAAAAAAGAGTACTTACTGGTTGAAAACAGCTCTTGTGTTCTTCCTATGTCTTCTGTCAACTAAAAGTGGTCTTTCAATTTTTCTTTAACTTATTCCTTCATTAAACTAATCCTAATTTGAGATTGTTTAGGTCCTTTCACTGTCTTTATCACCTTGCTCCTAATTTGTTCTGATCGCATTTAAGCCCCACATTTTACCTACTTTAGTTACCATATATTATTAAACCATAAGTCAGCAATTCAATATTACTTTCCTCTACATTACATACCTACCCAAGGAGGTCATTATGTCTTATCATTTTTCATGTTCAGAGGGTCAAAGAAGTGATTATGTACCTATTCTTTTGATGAGTTTCATAGGAAATACATTTTAGCCCTAACTCTATTTTATTTAGAGACCTAGAAAACTTCTTATTTATTACTTTAGGGGGTCAAGGCACAACTCTACATGATATGGAAGTCAAATTGGTACTCAAATTGCTTCCTGTAAATAAGACTCATTAACCTTGCTGACCTTAGAACACTTTCAATTTAAGATGCTGCCCAGAAAGAGAAGAGTCTATATGCTAATCTGGATGCCATCGGGTATTTAGCCTTTCCTGATTCATTACACAACAGCAAGTAAATTCAAGGTCCCAATGTGGTTTCACTGAAGCAAAAAGAAAAAAAAAAAAATATATATATATATATACATATATTTTACCCTTCCACCTACACTTTTCTTTATGTACTCCACACTGAACTGCTACTGACAGTCACAAAATCCAGACAATTTACATTAATAACAAAATAATAAAGAATGATCCTTGAAGATGAAAAAAATCCAGAATTAGGATTATTTTTATCCACTAGCTGAAGAGAAGCGATATACTTTTCTTTGAATTTGTTTTTTTGTTTGTTCATTTTTGTTTTTAGACACAGTAGTCACATAGACACATGGCTTCTAGAAAGGATTCTGGAAGATGTTTAGCTGAAACTTTTTAAGAGGGAGGCAGTTTGGACAAAAGAGTTGACTGTGCAGTCAAGATTTTTAGTTGAAAAATAACTTTTGATACTCATTAAATGTGTGACTTTGTGCAAGTCACCTATGGAAGGACAGAAACCTAATTCCAGAAACAAATATTTATTAAATGCTTAATAAGTGTCAGGTAGTGTGCTAGCACTTTTGAGCAAGTCTGGTGTATAGATTTTATTCTTATCCTCATTTTAAAATTGAGAAAACTGAGGAAGATAGAATCAAAGTGATTAGCTAAGGGTTGTACAGGTTATGTATCTATATCTATCTATATATCTATATATCTATATCTATATCTATATCCATATCTATATCTGTAATCTGTATATATGAGATTCAATATGGCCTTAGGTCTTCCTGACACCAGGCCTAGCTCTCTAGCCATTGGACACTTAACAACCTTCCTGGACCTCAGTATCCACACATAAAGATAGACTAGATGACTTATGAAGAATCTTCCAACTTTAAGTCTATAATCCTATGGCCTGTTTCTAATATTGCCTGGAAGACATTGGTTAAGTCATTTAATTTTGCCAGTTTTAAATTTATTTACCTGAAAACTTAGGGGTTGGACTAAATGACTTTTAAGATCTCTCCAAGCTCTAGATGTATGATTCTATAAAGAAAGATTAAATTCCAGAACGTTTAGAGAATTAATATAATGCAAAATTTGGGGAAAATAAAGTTGAGTGCTTTTGTTACCCAGTTATAATTTTAATAATATTATATTTAATTTAATTTTTAAGATTTAATTAAACAATGACACTTAATTATATTCAATTTAATGTTGTAACATGCATATACTCATTGTAAAATAGGTAAGTTAATGATAAGCTAACATTATAAATATCCTATTAGAAATAAAGAACAGCAATTGGTCTTTCTAAAACTATTCCTGTAAGAGGCAGTGTGGCAGGGTACATTGAGTACTGGTCTTGGAGTTATGAAGTTCTTGGTTCAACTCCTCCTTCAGATATTTCCCAGGGGTGTAAACTTTAATAAGTGACATAATCTCTCTCTGCCTACTTTCCTCAGCTATAAAACATGTATATTAGTTGTATCTACCTCAGAGGGTTGTTGTAAGGATCAAATGAGATGAGAAACAGGTAGATTGTCTTGCAAATTTAAGAGAGCCCTAAGAATATTAGCTAGTGTTCTTATTATATCTATTGCTTAAAAATAAATTATACTCACCTACAAGATTATAAATCTTTCTGACATAGATATTTGGTTTTAATGTCTGCCATAACTGAAAAAAGATACTCTATAAAGCTACACCATTCCACATAGAAAGAGATATTAGGCCAGTCTTCATTAATCATGATATTAATTTTTTAAATACAGTGCCCCAGTTATGAAAAAGGTTTTTTGTTGTTGAAACTTGAATCATAAGTGTCAATATGCTGTGATGTTAGTTATTTTTTTCTTGAAAATTGATCTAAAGGAGTTACATTTTATATAGTAAGTAAATGAGTTTAAAATCCACAGAGGCTCTTTATTTGAATTGTTTTTAAGTTTTGAAATTATTTTCGAAAAAATTTGAACTATACAGATATGACCTTTTTTATAGCTATTCACTTTCTTTTTGTTTTGGCAGAAAAATCACATAGTGATGGAAATATTTTCAACCATCTATTTTCAAAATGCTCTCTCCACAGAATGAGTTCTTTCAAAAAGCAGTTGCTTTCTCACTCATTGTTAAAATGTCACCTTTTCTGATAACTGAAATATGTAGGAAACTAACAGAACTATCTAACACCAAAATCCATTCCACAAAGGCCAGACAAAAGATATGAGAAAAATAAGTCTTAAAAGAAGTGTGAACTACTAATGATATTATAAAATAATACTCCAAATAACTAATAATGAGAGAATTACTTATCATAACTGTTCTCAGTTCACCTCAAATCCATCATATAACCCTAGATAATAAGAGATAGGGTTAGATGATGTTAGTGTGGAAATATTGGAACACACACACAAATCACTTTTGATGGAATAGTGAGTTGTAATAGTTAACTCTCAAAAATAATTTGATATTATGGTAAGCCATTGACAAAAATGCATATACATTTTGATATAGATACCCTACAATAAACAAGGCATGTACCCCTAGTGGGGTCAAATGTACAGTATACACCAAAATATGCTTATGTGAATGTGCATGTGTAATGGTACTGAAATTTGAAGATCCATTTATATTGCTAAGCTGATAGGTATTTGGTTTCAAATTAAGCCACTGTTAAAGAATCCAAAGGCATGAACCCCTGTTACTGATCTAACAGGAAGGGGCTGAACAGGGAGGAGCTATACCATATTTAAGGAAGAGCATAAGCTGGACAGTCAGAACTTCTTGGGAAGGGCACCTGAATGCTGACCTGCTGCTGCTGGACTGGAACTTCCATGGATAAAGTGATTTTGATTTTGAGAATGGACCTGTTGAAACCTTCCAAGGCCCAGCTGGAGGTGCTGAGGAACTGGTGAGAATTTCCGAGGGCCAGCTAGAGCTAGCAGAGGAAGCATGACTGTGGTGGTAGTACTTTGTCTGTCTGTGTCTCTGTTACGTTTTCTCTTCCCAGGAACAGAAGCTGTGAAGGACTTGAGATGGATTGGACACTGTGAGCTCCAATATGGAGCAGACAATGCACAGAGAGTTGGACAAGGAAGTGGGAGCTGTCTGCCTTTGAACTCAGGCGGCATTTGGTTAGATTCATGTGGGAGCTGGGGCCATGGAAGAGGAGCCATGGAAGCTGAAAGCCTGCCATGAGTCAAGAAGAAAAGACCTCTCTGTGGGTACTGAGTAGTGATGAAATTGTGATTTACTTGTGACCAAGGGGTGGATGATCTGTGTATTTTCTACTGCCCTTTAAGAGGGTACTTAGTAGTGACTGATGACTGAGTAGTGACTAATGATTGAATAGTGACTGATAACTGAATAGTGACTGATTAGTAATTTAGTGTACCTCATAGGTGGAGGACATTGATCTTTTGTACTTTATGATTGAATGATTGAGTTACTAAGTGATTGATCGACTAAATGATTGTACTTTGTTCAAAACTATATGGCCACTTTGGTGAAAACTATGTGACAATTTTAGTAATAAGTTGTTGAGTCGTGAAATGGTGAATGCTGTATATTGATTTTTTTGTGACATGTTGTAACATTGTATGTGCTGTATTTTGATTTTCTGTGAATGTTTTGCTATGAATTGTTATTGAATAAATGGAGAGTTTGCTATACTATGTAATCAGAATCTTGGAAGCCATTTACAGCAGCAGTCCTTTGGAAAGCTGCTCAGGCTTGGCTTTACAGCATGTTATATTGTGTAATATAAAAATATGATTTTATTATAGCAATATACTGGAAAGAAAGTAGATGTCTATGGATAGGGAGTGACTAATCCAATTGCCTTACAGGAAAATGATGGAATATCAACATACCATGTGACATCTGAAAAACAAGGCTAGAGGGAGCTTAGGAAGACTTGTATCAATCACTGCAAGGTCAAGTAAGTGAAACCAGAAAAATAATACATGCCATTTCTACAATGTCAAAATTAAAATGAAATTTGTTTGCTTACAGTATATACAAAGTTATGAATCTGTTTAACCAAGGTTGTTCATCTTTTACGATATTGAAGGAAGCATAGAATTATGGATCTATCTTCTCTTTAACTTTTATCACTTGAGAAAATGTACAAGATTACAATATAAATGAATTATTTCTGTCACTATGACATAATTTTTCTCATAAGAAGCCTTGTCAGAATCCTCACAATTGTTCAGATATTTTTTCTGATACATGAATCTATACTTGAATATAATAATACATTCTAGGTTTTTGCCTTCATAATTTCAGATTATGGTAGAAGTTATCCATCATATAAATTTACAGAGGAGAACTTTTACTATGAGAAAATTAATAATATACAATGGAGAGTTTGTATTTGATGTAAGAACCTGTATGATTTATCTGCTTTTGCTGATTTAACTGGCTCTAAGTTCACATGTGGGCAGGTATATGACTGAAGCATTCAGGGCACTGGCATATATAACATCATTCTATCTGTAAATATGAAAATTATTGATTTAGTGTTTTTCAATCAGGTTATTCAGTCTACTCAACATATACTTTTCCTTATAGCTTCATGTCAATATTCTTTCTGCTTTTCCTCTTTTATTAAGAACAGAGACAGAAAGAGAAAAAGAAATTCTTCCTCAGTATCTCCTTCAGTAATTCATTCCCATTCATTTCAGCCATGCCTCTGCCTAGGGCCAGTTCACCTCAGTCTTGCTTGTATTTTAGTCCTTCTATGCACGTTGGAAAATCTCTTTACCTAAAATGAAAATCAACTATCCTATACACAAAAATGTTTATAGGAACATGTTTTTCAGCAGTAAAGATTTAGAAACATTATTGATGCTAAATGATTGGGAAATAATAAAAACAAGTCATATTACATGAATGCAATGGAATATTACTGTGTGCCAAGAAATGAATTTGATGAATACACATAAGATTTACACAAACTAATTCATAATGTAGTTAAGTAAAGCCAAGAAAACAATATATGTGCCTATAATGTAAATGTGAAGAACAGCCATGAAAAAAAATAGGACTGTGAAATTACAATGAAAGAGCATGACAAGAACTATAAGAAGACACTCTTACCACCACCCCAAAGATGAGAAGACCGCAAGTGTATATTTTACATATTTCTAGACTTTTTCACTGTATTCACCTATTATTATGATTTCTTCCCCTTTCTATTTAAAAATATGATGTGCTTCATGGGATAGCTTTCTGGGAGAGAAGAGGAGGAAGGGTGACTGGGGAAATTATGATGTAAAATATACATCAAGAAAAAAATTTATTAAAAAAACCTTACTTCCATTGGTTCGTATCCTCTATTAAATAGATTTCATTTCTGTCACATGATTCACAGGATGTAAGAATTCTAATGGCAATAAAAAATAACAATATTTCCAGAGAACTTAATATGATACATGTTATTTACCTCATGATAGAAAAAAGTATTAGAAACATATTTTTAACAGAAAATTCAAAAAATATAATGCATCCTAACATTTTGAATCCTTTGTTGCATTCACCCATATCCCAGTTTTGTGTCCCTTCTCTGAAATATCAAAGCACTATTTTTGTTTCTTGTATTTATTGTATTTTATCTTTAATATTCCTTTATGTAGCTGCTCTGATTTCCTCCACTGTGAATTTATTGAAGGAAGGATCATGGGATTATAGATGCAGAGTTGGAGGGGAGGGCTATAATATTTTATTAAAATGGAGGACCAGATAAGTTAGGAATTTAGATAATATTAAATAAGAAAAGGACCCTCTGGATGATCTTACCCTCTGGCAAAATAGCATAATTGTTGTATTGCTTTGACTAGCACCAGGTGTTCTCTGAGCTCAGATAAGCATCAGACAAGTATTCGTGTTCTGGTCACGAAGCCCTGCTAAGAATCAAATTTGTCTTTTTGTTGCTGTTACTTTTCATTGTCAGAGATACAGCTCAAAAGGTAGCCATTGGTATAAGTATTGAGTTCTCCCCGCACCTACTTGGAGCCCCCCTCTTCTAGAGGCTGGGCCCCAGCTGATAGTCATTTCTTGTAAATGCTTATAAGTAATTTCCATTATTTTGAAATTAAACATCTGTTTGATTCCTGACTCTACTGTTCCTCTCTAACCTGCTCTGTTCAGCTCCCTGCCATCTGCAGGTTAGAGGCTAATTCATTCCAATTAACAATTCAAACATAAGTTATCTGATTCCAAAATCATCACACTTCATTTCACTTTGAACTCATTGCCTTCTTCCTCTCCTGTAAGGATGTGCTCCAGCTCCCTTTTATTTTTTTTTTTTAGTTTTACTAGGAACTTGTGTCTACTAGGAATAAAAGCTCCTTGAAAGCAAAGGCTATCATTGCTCCCAATATCAAATTCTCCTGTTTTTGCATCCTAGGAGCCAAGCATAGTACTTGTCAGATAGTGAGTATTTAAGTAATGTTATATCTATCTGTATATCTATCTATCTATATATCAGTCTATCTATCTATACCTACCTATCATCTCTCTTGCTACTTTTTTCCATTTATGTACATGCCTCTAATATTCCTTTTTTCTTTTTTAATTTAATAAATTTTATGTTTTCTTGTTTACATCATTCATTTTCATGAGATTTCTTGAGTTAGAAATTTTCTCCCCATCTTTACCCTACCCTCCGCACCCCCAAAACAGCAATCCCACTGTGGAGCCCCTCCCCTGGTCTGCTCTCTAACTTTCTGGTAGGGCAGGGAGGTTCTCCCTATCCCAGCCTCTGTATATCTTGATTCCTAGTTACAGGTATTGAAGAGTTTTATATTCTAGATTCTTTTGGTTCCTCCCTTCTTACCCACCCCCGCTGGAAGGACAACCAATTCAATACAGGCTGTGTAGTTGTGATTATACAGGGTATCTTTATAGTGGACATATTGTGTGAGTGATCATATGTCCCATCTTCCTATCCCTCCCCCCTTGTTCTGTTCTCTACCCTATCCCTGTCCCTTTATTGAAGTGTGAGCATCCAGCATCCCTCCCCCAGACCCTGCAATCCCCTCCATCATCCCCCCTCTCATCTCCACGCCCCCTACTCTCTTGTGTGGCATTATGCCCGTTTTAGAGTTTATGTCATTTCTTCCCTAAGCTAAATTTGATGAGAGTAAGTGAAAGTAAAGCTGTAACAATTATCCCTTCCCTATTCCACATGAGATGATTAGCCCCATTTTGTCTCTCCATGTCTCCTCTCATTCTAATCCTCTCCCACC